>CM070040.1:43713561-43731336 GCA_036250615.1 Ptychadena robeensis
ATTTGGAGCCTAGCAACGCCCACAGAATACATCACTTCCTTAAAACCAAAAATCTGATATCTGATCTGATAGATGGCAAGACCTCATGTGGATTTGTGGTCTTCTAAGGTTGTGAGGGCCATTGTCTGACTCTTCCCCGCTTCCTGCAGTTCTAGTTGGCATTAGCAGTGGCGTAGGAACCAGAACAGTAGCCATATTAGCCACATGGGGCCTGTAGCCACTCCTGGCTGGCTGCCCCCACTCCAACTCACTGACTAATACTGGAGCCGGAGGCAAGCAGGTGAAATGGGACATTTCTTTTCACCAACCACCTCACCTGCGTATGAATATGGCTTTTATTCTGTCAGTCCTGAACATAGCAGAGCAACAGGTTGTGTGGTCTTGGAGGGTCAAGGAAGGTCTTGAAGAAAGAGGGGGCCAGGGAGTGGCATGTCCCCCCCCCCCCCCCCCCCCCCCCCAAAAAAAATTGGGCCCAATTTGCTATAGGGCCCAGTCCTCTGGGCATAAGTGATGTGTTAGGGCTTGTTCCCACTTACGCAATCAGGCGCAGCACTGATGCCACGATCGTGGCTGATCGCTTTCATTTACTGTAGTTGAATGGGCTTGTCCCCACTTCAACTAAAGGCTGCGACTGATCGCGTAAGTGCGAACAAGCCCTTAAAGGGTCATCCCTAAAAAAAGCAATTGATCTTACTTTCTGGATGTCTGATATTCCTTTTTGAAAACAGAACTAAAGGAAAATAAAATGATATGTGGGATTCAGTCTGTCTGGCAGTAACACAGGAGTGTTGGTCTTGCCAGTCATCAATCTAACACTACCCTCCCCAGGGGATGACAGTGCTGCATACTGTCAGAGAAGGGATAACACTAAAAGGATGTGTGTCACTGTCTGGATTAGAAGGTAGATATACAGAAAGTTAACGCAAACACCACATATTATGCTTGTTGCAATATATGAATTTTTTTGTGTTTAATAACCCTTTTAACTTGTGAGTCCTTTCACACGACGTGCACTGTGGCTGCTGTTGCGGTTTTTGCCAGTAGTGATGCGCTAGCGGTAATGCTACTGCATCCATTAACTTTATCCTTCCTGTGTAAACGAGTCCTGAATGCAAACATGTGGCCAATTTGAAAGTTAGAGTACGGTTATTATTATTATCATTTATTTATATAGGGCCAACATATTACGCAGCGCTGTACAATACATTAGAGTGGAGATACAACACAATATAGTACACACAGGAACAGGTTATCACACGGGAGGAGTGGAGGACCCTGCCCAGATGGGCTTACAATAATCAGTTGTTTAATGGGAGGTTTCCAATCCCACGTGTGAATGAGCCCATACACAGGTTTCCTATGGACTGTACCACGGCGACCCCTGTAAAATGGTCCTACGAACCCCAAGGGGTCCCGACCCACAGGTTGAGAACCACTGATCTAAGGGCTTATGTCCACTATTTCTTTTTGAACCCAGTGGATGCATGTCCACAATGGGGGGAAAAGACACAGAGGTGACACTTCATTCTCATGAATGGAACTGTGTCCACTCTGCGTGACTATAGTGGCTCGCCTGCGCCACGGTTTTGAGATCAAGGTATGCCGCATAGGGGTGTGTCTGCAAAATGTGTTTGCTGTTTGGGCGCTGCTATTGACTTTGTTAAGGCCCCCACACACGAACAGAGTGGGGGTCGACAGAGCAGGTCCGATCAGCTCATGAAAACAGCGTGATGACGTCATCACGCTGCAGTCCTGAGCTGACAGCATCGGTCGGCACCCTTTGTGTGCCAGCCGTTAACTTCAATGAAGACCGGCATCTTCATTGAAGCTAACGGCATCGGCCGGCATCTGAGCTGTGGGGGCGACATGTGGGCATCTGAGCTGTGGGGGCCCCATGTGGGCACCCCCGATCGGCGGCCAATTGTGCCGCCGACCGATGGCCATGAGTGCAAAAATCGGCCGCCGCTTGGTGTGTGTATGGCAGGCTTTATGGGATTGATTAGGGCACGCTCCCACTGATGTGACGGGACCATGCCCTAAACCGTATGCAAATTGCCCACAAATTGTGGGACATCCGCCTAAGGCTATGATCCCACTTATTTGATAAGCCGCGGGACGGATGCTCGTCGATCGCGGGTGGCCAATCAGGCGCGATTGACCAGACTATTTTTACAAGCGATAAAAAAATAAAATTCCACCCATTCAAAAATGAAAATCGCGACTATAGAGAATGAATGCACGTGATCAAAAAATGCGTCCATACATGTCTATGGGTGCGATCAGGGCAGAAACATCGTGGCCACCTGCGATCAAAACGGGGACAAGCCCATTCAACTTAATGGACATGATCAACTGCAATCTCCGCGCGTGATTAATCGCCTATGTGGGAACATAGCCGTGATTCAGACTGATCGCTTCCATTTAGTTACATGGGCTTGTCCCCACTTTAACAATTTTTCTGCCCTGATTGCGCCCATAGACATGAATGGACGTGCCTAAGGGGTGATTTTTTTTTTTTGCATGTAAAAATCACCTGTTCAATCCTCATCATTGCACGCACTTAAAATCGTGTCCGCCCCGTAGCTGATCGCTTAAGTGGGGCCATAGATTAAGACATACACAAATTTGGCATCTTTAACAATGTACGTTATTGAATAGAGGTGATCTCTTGAGCTCTAAACTTTCTTTATGAAACTTCCTGTTGCACAGTTCCTTAGTTTCAGAAAGATAGATGACCTAGGCTGGTCAGTGGGGTCAGAGCATTGCGTCAGTGAAGGAACTCTCTCTGTAGTTGTTATAGGAACACGCTGGGAATTGTGCCAGACTGAACGATAATCTATTTTGTAATAATATCTTGTTTCTTTCCCTTTCTGGAGGAGCCGTCCTCATGGCTGGCCTTGTGCCAACTGTATTGTTGGCACGTTTGCTGGTGTTTTGTTGTATTAAGTGGACAAGTCGGCAGCCTGTGTCTACGCTAATCAGACCCGGAAAGGAGCCTTGTGGCTGGAGCAACGCCACTCTCTTTGGGATTTAAAGTGGTTAGGGTGGAACTTGTAGCTTCACAAAAACTAGACAACTGTGTGATGCAGTTGAATCAATGGTCAGAATAATAAAACTCAACATGGCACCATCTACGGTACATGTAAATTTATACTTTAACAATATGATCATTTTAGAAGTGCGTGCCTTCTTTCTTTTAGGGAGAAATTGAAAAAAATATTTCCTACAACCCTTTTGGCAAATTTGGTGCTGATACTATGTTCAGGGCCAGGGATTTACTCACAAAGTGCAATTTTTAATTGATTTTTTAATGATTTTAATTTCAATTAATTTTTTATTAATTTTTTAATGATTTTAATTTCTTGACCCGAGTATAAGCCGAGTTTGATTTTTTGAATACATTTCAGAATGCTTAAAAATTCTCCTTATATTCGAGTACACACAGTATATCCTTGCTGAGCAAGGTCTTAACCATAAAAACTATTCTATCATAATCATAGGGAAGTTCCCTGTTCTGATATTTATAGTGATAGATGATGGAGCTTCTTGTCCTGACTATGTAAAGGAAAAGTCTTTTTCCCACTCTCTGAGTCACTTCCTACTGGCTTCTTTTACTACATTGGCTCGTTGTGATCACATGACAAAATGCTGGCAGCTTACACTACATTGGCTCGTTGTGATCACAATACAAAATGCTGGCCGCTTTTACTACATTGGCTCTCGATTGATCATGTAACATACTGTAAGTGACTTCTCTTAGGATTATAAAGGCTCTTGAAATGTATTTTTGTAGTTTTGCATTTCCAGTATCTCTCGTATTCATATACAAGATACATGTTTGTTCTGGATTCAGTTTTAAAGGAATAAATATGTTTCTGTATTAAGGTCACCTTTTCTGCACAGTGGCAGGCTTGGTGTATTTTGTGCAGTGTCGCACAAAATACACCAAGTAGGAGAGGTGAGATAATGAGGCCTAACAAGGGGAATATTCTCATTTTAATAAGGACAAATAGAAGAAAAGCTGCCAAATTTATGAGATTAGTGCGATCGGCTCTCCGCGGGGTAATTCCCCGTCACTTATCTGGTAAGTGGACCATCTGGAGCCAAACCATAATGAGCTCAAACGGAATATCGACATAGAGAAAGTCATTTATGTTTCACATAGAATATGGAATTATGCACAAAGCGGATGAAGTGTAGCCCATGGGGCGTATATCAGGCTGCAGTATGAGGGTTAACTACTCTCTAGAAGGGATACAGTAGATACAGTGTTTCACTTCCACACAATGGGTGAAGGGTTAAAATGGGAATCTTTTTTTTTTTTTTTTTTTTTTGGGTTAATCTTTTAATCTTTCAGAGAGGGAAATCTTCTGCAATGGATTTGTAATGTGATTCTTTCTGGGATTAACTCTCATTTCTATTGTTAAATGTGCCAAGGTCATGGAAGCAGAGATGTGGCTGAAATTTGGCTTCCACCATTTTCTATGGTCCATAATGCATTGCTCAACCGGAAGACTTACTTTTTTAGAACATGCGTTTAAGTTTTGCATCCAGAATTTCCTTTTGTTACTCATTATGAAAAAAAATATATTAAGTGACCTGTATTTTCGGCCTGCAGATACAACACAACACAATCAAGGAATACCAGAGCTGATGGCTTTGACTCTGTTTCATATAGTGATCAATTTCCGTTTAGAAAGATAAAGAATGGTAAACTCCTTGCCCCATGCTATTAAAGAATAAAACCTGCCATACACACACCGATCGGCGACCGATTTTGCCGCCGACAGGCATGCAAGCTCGGCCGGCCAGAGAACGGACATGGCCGATATTCTCTGGCCGATGCCCGGCGATGCTGTCAGCTCGGGACTGCAGCGTCATGAAGTCATCACGCTGCTTTCCAGAGCTGATCTTAGCAGCTCTGTCGGCCCCCACTCGGTGCGTGTGTGGGGGCCTTAAGACTGGGTCTACACTACATTGGCAACTGCTGGAAAAAACCTGTAGTGCATTCCTCTACTGGAAATAACGTGCTAGTCGGGTGCTGAGGATCCATCGCAAACTGCAGAGGCATTGGAAACGCGTAATGTGGCCATTAGTCAACAATGGGTGCGTTATGTGACTTAAGCAACCCGCGCCTGATGTGTTTTCTGGCACCCTTTGATGGAAAGTATAGTGTGTGGTTATCGCCATGTCAGCAAATTTGCCATCCAATGTCACTCCCTATGCTTTGTATTAGCAAACTCTTACCCTAAACTCACAGAAACAGCTCCTGAATAGCGGGCGAACAGCAGGCACTATGGACATGTTACACTGACGTGTCCATAATGCCACCTGCAGTTTTTGGGCCAGTCTAGTGTAGATCCAGCCTAAAGCTCTAACAAGGATACAACTTCTATCACATTTTTAGACTGGGTCTGCACTGCACTGGGTAGTGTGAAAATAGTGTAGACCCAACCTGTTTTCATATAGAAAGTTTCTGCTCACTACTTGTCTTACTGACAGTTAGAAACTTTTACACAGATTCTAACCCTTCCTTGTCCCATCCACAAACAAACTAAATGAACTTGGACTGGCTCAATATTTTAAGTGTTCCAATAAGGAGGAGATTAGTAAATGCAGACCTTTTTTATCTTCATTAAGAAAAGCTACGGATAGTGGCACCTAGATTTTGTTTTTGCATCCACCATGTTTTTCATGTGTTCAGCAGAAAACCAACAGAAAAAGCTCTCATTATATGCTTAAATGTTTAGGGAAATCAGATCCATTACCCAAGCTATTTAGCCAAACGGCTCCTTCAAATTATTGCAGTCAAGTGAAAGAAGCGTGAATGCCAACATTGTGGCAACCGTTAACTAAAGGTCCTAATTTGTTCCTTCATGACTTTACCATGCCCAAAACCATGTTCATTAAGATGTATTTTAACAAATTTAGTACATATAAGTTGCCTGCCCAACCTCGTGGATGATTGGGACCCATGTCTGTGTGCCACGTCTTTAGCTGAGAACCTGCTACTCAATTTTCTTATGAAAACAGATTTCCTTAAATGCATTCAGGAACAGTGAAAACTGCTATAGCTGCTTTAGCCACAAAAGTTAGGTAAACTCAGTACTATTGTACCATAATTTTTGGCTCCTGTATGGGTCATGTGTCCATAAACATTTGGCAATATTGTTTAGTAAATTAGCTTTTTACTTGTGATTATCAGTTAGATTCAGGCTTAGGCTTTGTCTCCAATTTTTCAAAACTCCCTTGTTTGAGGAGCATCTTGCAGTAAGCAAGTACCCACAGGCATGCTAGACCCACACTGCTTTGGGTTGAGTAGATTTCAATGTGGATCCCCTTGTTGATGCAAAGTAATGTGGCCATTAATCTTCTCGCATGTGGCATGCTTTTTTATGTGGCCCACCTTCACATCATCGTTGACACTGGGGATGTGCTGAAAAAAGTGATATGCCTCTTTTAATGGAGGTCAATGGCACCACCACCGCCAGGTCGGACTCAGGAGGTTAAAATACATTATGTTACATGAACCCATCCATAAACGTGTGCAGGTTTATGGGTATGTTTGCATCATAAGAACAAATGGTTGCCTTAACCCCCCCTCAAAAAGAAATTTGGCGATGTACATGTACAAATCATGAAAAACCGTGTAAAAAGCAAGCCTGTGTTTGTGGATGCAGTAACTCTAACTCATCCATCAAATGCAATGGAGACATAGCCTTACAGATATGGATAATACTATTGGTTGCTATGCCCGGTGATATTTCCTGATGTTATCCCCATGAGACTTTAGCACAATCCAGTCTGGTTCAAGTCTGTAATAAATCTGACAGTAATATAGTTAATAAGGAGGTTTTTTTTCTCAAAGGAGCCTTCATTTGCAGGGAGAATAGAAATGATCCAATGCCAGGCGCAACTGATTGTGTCCTCGCTGGACTTGTGACTCACCGCTGCCGCATGGAAAAGTCTGCTGGTCTTCATGGCAGACTCTGAATGGTGGGATTGTATGTCTATGAGGTGGCTTAGCACTTCATTAACATTAACGACGATAGTAGTTACTATATATAGGTAATCGCTCTGACACATACTGCGTAAAGAAAAGCCAATTTATCTTCATCATTCTCTGCCTGGTATACGGTTAAAAACCGCTGCAAAGAATTCTGATCTCTTGCTTAAGAATAGCTATTGACACATATCCATTGTGTTGTCTTCCTTGGTCCATGATTGGCTGTAAGGGGTTTGCAGCCATATACCTGTAGCTGGGCTTATTTGAAATTAAAGCGGATGTATACTTAAAATATAGAATATATATGTAAAATTTTAGTTTGACTTATATGATGGTGGTTTAGTGCTCTACTATTCTAAAAGAAAACATACTTTTCATGCTGTTCTCTAAAATCATATGAAAGATTGCATCTTTATTAGCCAGGCTTCCGGGTGCCAACTCGGGGCTCAATATAGTGTTTATAATAGTCTTTCTTTGGGAACATTTGTATGTGTACATTTTAATGCAGAACTTTGGGACCTACCTGGCTGTTACTACGCTCAGACTTGTCGGGCTCTTTCAGGGATGCTGCGGCACACGTCTTCAGGACCAGCCCACTTTAATCATGGTATGGAGCCTTCGCATTGGTAGCTTTCCTTGTACATACTAAGGGCTCATTTTCACGCTGGATAAATGCCCATATTCGTGTAAGCAATGCAATGTGAGGCTTTTGTCTGATGGATGTCTGTTGCAGGTAAATAAACCTGGCATTAACCCATGCCACGGAGCTAGGTCTCCCATTCTAGTGTATGTGAGACTTTTGCGTTGTGGTAGACAAATGCGTTGTGCAGTACATTTGCGCTAACATGATGTGTTGACACACTAGTGCATAATGCATTGCAGTGTGTTCCTATGGAAACCTGTGTACCTTGTGTTAACACAACCACCATGCATGTAGTATGAAAAAGCCTTAAGGGATGTACACATAGGTTGTAAGTGCTTCTAGGTCTCATAATTTAGATATAGATATTCAAGTAGCAATCTGCTCCTAACAACCAGAGAATAAATGAGCCCTATATACACATCCGTACACAGAGTCCTTTGGGACTTTTTTTCATGTGACATAGAGCCTGCAAGTGCCGCCCGGCATAGGGGCCCCAAGTTCTTGTAGCTAGGACAGGATGTTTAAGAAAAAAAAATATGTTAAAAAAATAGAACTTTTAATAGAGAAGCTTAAACATGCTAATGCAGGCAAACTAATGGCCTCTAGGAAACAATCCAGTTATCCTCTAGCTGTTCTCTTAACTTCCCTCAGGGAATTAGGGTAGCCAGAGTGTCTTGACACCAAGGTGACAAAGGGCCAAGTTAAAAGACTAAAGGGCCGGCTTTGGCCCCCGGGCCTTAGTTTGCCCACATTTTGTTCTGATCTATAGGGATTGGGGAAAGGTTAACCAAACAGCACCCCGGTGCATGCTCCCTTATTTGAAACAGCGGGCTTTAAGGAAGGGTGGTCATTCAGAAGTCTGTCCTTTCTTGGGAATTCTGCATCTGTGATCATGTGATGACACTTTGGGCGTATTCTCATGGCGACAACAGGCTGTCTCTAGACATTATCTCATTGCAATAAATTCATAAAATCATATTTTTTTTAAGTTAAGGAAAAAAGAAAAAAGGATCACAACATCTCTGTTACACGTTGTCTGTCACACATCAGCACTATCATTAGTGATACTGGCAATGCATGGAATTGGCACACCTATGGCGGGTCAGCCATTACAGGGTCTTGGTTCGGCCCCTTTATCAAATTTAAGAAGCCAATGTGGCCCATGAGTCAAAAGGTTTGGCCACCCCTGATTTAGACTGACAGTCAAAATTTAAATCCCTGTGCATGTAGATTTTATCTTTGATCACTTCTGGTCCATCAGTTCATCTAAAAAGGAATCCTTTTTCAAGGGTTTGATTTTTGCGGGATTGATCCATGCTGGACCATCATTAGTTACCAAGTGATGCGTTCTAACAATACTCTCGCACCTCTTTGTGGCGGCACAATCTATCAGAGTTTCTCATTCCATGGGACTCTCTCATTGCCTTTTTCAGGTCCTGACATTTTCTATGTAAGAAAAGATTGGGATCTTAGTCCGCCTCCTGCACAGTGGGAAGCAAGTTAATTACAGCTTTCTGTGGAGGACCTCTAATTAAGCCGGGCGATAATTTCATGTTCGTTTAAACAGAAAAGATGACTTCTTCATAGACTTTTCATAACGACACCCAGCGGGGCATTGTCTCTGGAATTGAGCATGTAAATCCATTTGTTAGTGTTAAATGAGTAGTTTTCAGAATAAAGAAGAGGTGAATTCATAAATACACTGTATACCTCCAACTATAGTGTTTAAACCCCTGTAATTCACTGATATCTGAAGAGAGAGCATGAAAAAAAAACTTACCAGTGATGATGTCTCTTCTGTACAATAATAGGCTTTATTCATACGGATGGTTGTGAACCACGTTTGGTGCTGTCTACCTATTGTGTCATGTTGCATTTATAAGAAGGTTGCCAATAGGCTTATTATGGTGGAGGCTGGCAGTGATTGACAACGCCATGCCAACAAAGTGCATAATGTTTGCAACCACTTGCACAATTCCACTTCTATTGCCGCCGCTGCTATAGAGCTTAAATATAGTCTGACTTATTTTTTAAAAGGTTGTGATGTCCAATCTATAAAATATTCCTTATATGCAGAGTATATAAGGAATTCCCTGAATAATTTACATTTTATATCTGATGTGACATCACTCCTATACTATACTTTTTTTTAATTTACATTTTAACATGATAGAGGAACAGTGCACAAAATGTATCAATGAAGATCAATAGTAGGATACAGCATTAAAAAGGATGACAATGCATCATGAAAAACGTGTTCATATCACACACATCATATCACACATAACTACCAATGCTATTTTATATAATAGGCTGGATAATATGGATCACAATGTATTTCCCAACATGGGACCCATTAAGACCAAATTACAAAAACTAAATGAACATAGAAACATAACGGTAAACTACTATTACATTTAACTGGAGGGTGGCAGGAGGCAGGTGTAAAACTGGAATATGTTTCTTAATTCTGCATGTTAAAGATGCATAGGGTAAAGTTTTGTAAGAAAATAATAATTCACAGAAACAATACGCTTGTGGTTTTGTACGTGAAGGCTCACATAGAGTGGTATGCCGGGGTTTAATGAAGGCTTCCTATTTCCTGTCCCTGTATAAGCTTCTGTCTGCTCCCATCCAGATCACTGGGGATCTAGCAGACAACACTCTCCTGTCTCCCATCTTCCATTGCTTGTTACAGGCAATGCACTTCTGCAAGGCTGAGTAGTCCGCTACCTTCTGAAATCCAGCTACATTAGAGGTTTTCCTATACCTTTCATTCTTCTTGCTAGATTTCCAAAATGTACCTTTAATTGGTATAAAAGAGGAATGCCTGAGAGAGAAGCCTTTGGTGGAAGCTGCAGTACAGTTGGTTGTCGAGTTTTTATCACAAGCAGTGTAGAACATTAAAAATGGATGCAGCCTGGGAGTCTGATATGTCAGTTTTTATCTTTTGCTTCTAAAACAGATATTTCATTTTAAAGCCTTTTAAGACTGAAACAATCCTTTTGTGGTTGCTCATATATTTATACTATTAATATAATTTGTAAAGCATCAAATCTGAGCAGGTTGTATCATTATGCCAGCACAAATCAGATCCAAGGATTGGTTACTTATGCCATAATTGTGCCTTTTTACCCCCCAAGCAGTGTGCCCATATTGCTCCATTTTCAACTATGTGGGCTTGGGAAACTGAAGCCCCTTCATTAAAATGGAGGTTTATGTTGGCACCCCTCCCCTCTTCAGCGTCACAGAGTACGCCAAAGAAGCGGTGCCAGAATCGATTGGGTCCACTGTGGTTCCAGCTCCGGCACAGTTTGTTTTGTAAATTTGGCCTGCCCAGTGAATATTATTGGCCTGTGGCAGTTGCATTCAGCACCGCTCCATCCTCTCACTCTGTTAGAGATAGATGAGTCCAGTGCTTGGATCCAAAGTTCTCTACTTCCACAGAGGACAGAAAGGTGGTGAGTGCAGATGGTAGGGGTGCTGCAGGGAGCTGGGGAGAGGGGTACAAGGATGGGTCTGGGGGAAGGCAAAGCACACAAATTGTACACACAGTGACGGGGACATACATTGACACTGCACATATGCACTGTACAGTTTATTTGTAGTACATTAGAACCCCATCCCTGTGTGTGCAATGTATGTGTGTATAGTCCAGGGGTGTCCAGCTCCAGCCCATGTGCCAAAAATAGTATACAGTGTAATAATATTTTAAAATTAATGTTAAGGTTGGGCCACGTCCAAGTTTTTAAATTTTGCCCATTCCAATGGAAGGAGTAGTTGGTTGTGTTCTCCTAATTTAATGTTATATCAGATTCGATGTGGATTGTTGAATGTGGTTGTTTTCATTTTGAATATCACCCTGACGCAGCCCCGGAAGAACCTGTGGAGCGCGTAGACATTAATGGGCAATGTGAATGCAGCGTGTGCTGTACCTGGAATAGGCATTAAAGCAGACCTCTCACTGAGAGATTATGTAAGCCGCCATTGCTGACCTGGTTCTGAATATAACACTTACCTGGTGTTCTCATTTTGTGCTACTTTCTGGACTGGTAATCCATATAGAATGTGCTTTGGGTGTTCCCAAATTGTTTCGCAAGTCCGTGGTATGCTTGTTTTGGGTCTGTGAATGAAACTACTGCTAAAGCCAGAAGGTCAGTTTTTAATATACACTACCGTTATCACAAGCTTAATTGATGCGTTTGTGTTGCATGTTCATGACGCCTGGCCGCAGGCATGAATTGTTTTACAGTGCGTTGAGGGCTTGTCTATGCTATGTTTTTTTTTCTATGATTTCCATGATGAGGGTTGTGATAGCGGTCTCCCACAAGGGAAGAGGTGGGTGGTGACTGACATGCAACCCCTTCTCTGGAAACGGAGCCCCCCCCCCTGCTGGACGCTTTTTTATGCCCATAATGCCATCCCCTCCATGATGCTGACATCCCCACCTACGATCAAACACCGATCGTAATCAAATCCAAAGTAGTACCACATGGATGGTAATACGGCAAAAATCTATGATTTTAGTTTAAAAAAACATAGGAAAGAGTGATATATAAATGTGTTCATCGAATACAATCGACCCGACCAACAAACACAATGCTATGATTTTAGTTTGATCGTTGTACAATCAACGAAAAATTTCCAACATGTCTGATAAATTTTCGATCGATGTTTTGATCATATCGAACAATTTTCGCCGATTAAACCATGTGTGCAGCATACGATTTAAGTTCGATCAATGTAAAGTTTGATAGTTTTAGGTCGATCGAACTCTGAAATGGAACCATGTTTTCCCAGTGTAAAGCCCCCCATACACCTTTAGATCACTATACAATTTCCATTAGATCTACCAACAACTATGTAGTGCTGGGACCTCCCTGATAGAATACATAGTGATTGGAAGGTTTAGAGTAGAGTAAAAGTTGATTGTACAGAAATTGTATGGTAAGGTGTATGGGGGCCCCATTGTGCTTAGGAGACAAAGGTTCCAGATAACTTTAGGTTTATGATCTGTGAAACACCGTTTGGTCTTCATGTGTTTGTACTAAACATCAGGGGAGTACATTCTGTTTCGCACATTTATTGGCGTTATACATTCATGAGATAGAAACCTTTGCACACACAGAACTGTCAGACCAGAATCATCATGGATCATTTGTCTTCACCTGGAAGTCGCACCTAATGCACTCCGTCACATCTATATGTTCTCTTCTACAAATGTGAGGAACATGCACACCAATGGTGGAGTCATTCTGGCAGAAGAAAGCTGCTGTCTGTTCCGAATCGGCTCTGCTTGTCGAATGAGCAATAAAATGGAAAATGAATATAAATAAATTTGTAATCTGTCAGAATTAATGTGCGCTGCCGACCTGTGGCCGTGTCTGCATCATAAAATCAGGCTTAATGAATCTTTAGAAAAGCAATTAATAGCCATGTAATACTTAATAGCAATCTGCTTCCTGTCCATCCACATTATTAATAACACAAGGAAGAGGTGTGTGTTGCGTCAGAGGGGGAATACATGGTTCCTTCCAGGAACAGTGTCAATTGAAGTTCCATCTTCTGGCAGCGAGCCGTATACATGGAAGATGTGGTACCGATTACAAGAAATGTAGTTCAGCCTATGCTTATAGGGAAGATACTTCAAATCAATTGGTATGGTGTGTATTTTAAAATGCTAAATTAGGGTGGCCTCTATCCCAACAGATTCTTACAATATGCTGCAGAAAATCAAATTTAAATTGATTCTAAAGGTGGCCATACACAGGTCGATTTTTTTGTATTGGTTCCCGCATAATCCCTTTTGAGGGCATTTCATCGAACATCTTTTTACCTCTTTTACTTTTATTCTCTGTTCCTTTTTCTGGCTTCCTGTGCCATTGTTGCCCCAAGTTTCCTGTTTGGGGAGCGCACCCTGCTGTCAATAGAAGAGCTCCTTCCTTATGTGTCAAGAGCACCTGCAAGTTATGTGCTGGTGTGCATGAGCAAAACAGAGACTCTGGTACTAGATAAAGCCCCCCATACACCTTACAATCTTACCATACAATTTCTGTACAATCAGCTTTTCTTCTACCAAAACCATGTAATATGAGGACCTTTCTAACCCTCCAATCACTATGTTTTCTATCAGGGAGGGCCTGGCACTATGGAGTGATCTAAAGGTGCTCCACATAGTCCCAATAGCTAAGGTAGCAACCTTAAAACACCAAGTCCCTGATTAAAGCTGCTTTTTTAAGTAGTAAAGATGCATTTAGTGCACAGACACATATAAAAGACATACAAGTGTGTGTATGTACATGATTTAATATGATAAGATTAAGATTTAATTTTTTATATTAGCGTTTAATAATGCTTTAATGTTCATAAATATGTATGTTAAACTGGAAAAGAGATTGATAGATTTCTCAGATTATTGATCTCCTATAAGGAAAATCAGTTCTCCTCTGAGATTACCTAACCAAAAAAAAACAACTATGGCTCTGAGGCCAGGACTCCACTATTTTATTTTTTAAAAACGCATGTAAGAAAAGCATAGTCTTTATGTTTTGGTTATATCTTATTGCGATTTGGTGTGCTTTGCATGCATCTTTTATTGAATTTAAATAACAAGTTGTGTTGCTATTGATCGACCCATGGAGGCCTATTCCAATTCCATCATTTCCAATTGCATTTTTCTGTGAAGCCGGTCTCTAGTTACGTCACCGGTCAATCAATGATAAATCGACGATTATTTGGATCCCAAAAATGGTTCAATGTATGACTTATGGTCGAAGACTCAAATCACATGCTATGATCGTTTAAAAAAACGATCTAGGAGAAAATGATCTCTGGGCAATCAAGACTTCTTTGGCCAGCTTTAGAAGCTAAATCTGTGCAAACAGAAAATATGACATGAAATTGGTTCATGAAATTGAGTCTCATTTATAGACCAGAGTTGAAAAGGCCTGTGCACCAATTCCTATACAATTTTCCGTAGCGTAAAGAAAGCCTTACAGCTAAATAAAAAACCAATAAGTTCAACCTCCAACTGGGGTAACCAGGGGTTTTAACTAGGTAATTAAAAGTACTGGGGACGTCCAGCTTTACTTTCCTGAAGTTAGGTCTTATAGAGTGGAGATTCTATCAGGGGCGAGAGTGGGATGAGCATGTTACCTCAGAGAACGGTGTCAGTTTCTGCCAAGAGTGAGCAATTTTTTGTTTGGCAGCTATCAGGATAAATACAGACAATTTGTGTTGGTATTTGTTCACACCTTTTATGTTTAAGAGCGACTCTTTTTGCAGTCGAATTTATACAGTTTTTTTTCACCCATGCGCCTAAAAAAAAAATGCGTCTGAAGCACTAGTGGTGATTTGGAGGCACTTTTTAGACGCACCCATACACAATGTGTCGCAAATGCATTGTGTCTGTGTGCACTGGCCCATTAAATATAATGGCCTGCATTTTTGCGCTGACATAAGGACGCAGTGAAGCCTTAGCATCAAGTTGATTAACAACGGGTGTGTTATGTGACGTGAGCGAAAGTAATTGGGTGCAGGTTGCTAAAGGGTTCGGTATTGCTGACAGAAATGGCACCCAAATAGCGGGCAAACTGCAGACAAGCTCAATGGATGTGTTATGCTGATGTGTAAATAACACCGACCATGTTTTTTTGGGCTGCCCAGTGTAGACCGAGCCTCACTTAATGTATTATAATCCATGGAAAAGACAGTTTTATATTTTATATCTAGTGGTGGCCGTTACTGGGTCGCCTCGCTGCCTTTATTTTCTGTGACATTATAAGGAATGCATTGGGAGAGGAGGAGGAAAATTGTGATATAAATATCTACCCACGGACATCCTAATATACACAGCATTTATAAAATCAACCTCCACTCCTAAGTAAAATAATATGAGTTTTGGACATTTTTATTTTTGTCTATGTCTAGCCACATCCAGTGACAGTGCATGTGCTTGGAACGTGTGGCTTTATCACTGGATTAGCTAGCCTCACAGTTGAGATCAGTCTCTGGATAGGGGATTATTTTCTGCTGGAGGAAGTGGACACGTGCTAAGTCAATGTGCTTTACCCAAATCCATTATCCCCTCCTCCTGGCTTGATGTTGCGTAAAATGCTGCATGGTGTGCAATAATGCAGATTCTTGGATTTATTTTGCCGGCGTCAATGGTGGGGTTAAAGTGCTGTCTTGATGGTGTATATGGTAGAAATCTGTTTTACTTGTAGTACTCACTGGCTTCCAATTACTTTTTAGAATCACTACCCTGAGTTCTTAGCTCTACCCACTGACTGTAGGTGTAACACTTTAGATGTATCAGTTAAGGACAATAAGTATTGCCTGGTAGGAATCTGAGGCTCCTAAGAAGTATGGTAAAATAAGGCATTATGTTTTCCATATTTTTACCCCGAACTAAAAAAACCATTTGGCATTGATTGCGTTTTAAGGAAACGCGTGTACAAGAGAGTTGGGACTTTCTTTCGACTTAAATAGCTAGATTTAAAAATTTACCATACATACTAGAGTATAAGCCAAGTTTTGAGTGCTGAAAAAGCCCCCCTCGGCTTATACTCAGTCAGGGTCCCACTTACCTGTCCGAATATTTACTGGTCTCCCTGCAGGCCTCTGAATGGTGCGATGTTCAGTTTTCTATCTTCTGCGTTCTCGAGCTTGGCTGGTGAAATGCAAACAAACTTGGGCGGCAGCACCATCTTGTGCACATATTGTTATTTTTACTGGAGATGGTGGCATTTCAATAAGAAACCTTCACTATCTGACTTTGCATTTCCCAACCCCGCATTTTAGAACTTAAGGGGGGCACAAGGAGGTCGAAGCCGCCCACATCATCCACACTCTCTAACTTAACCAGTAAGCCATTAACCAAACTTACCTTTGAACTTTGATTACTATAAAATACTCATCTAAATACTTGGTTAACTAATTTATCGTGAGACTGTGACTCCTCTACATCTATTAAGACCGCACAGGTCCTGCTCGCTGCCTGGTCACCTTTCTTTGGCCCCTCTTTCTTGGCCTGGGATGGCCCCGTTGGGGGCATCTGGCTGCTGCGTTCCATTGATTTGGCACTCTATACATCTCTACAAATACAGAATTTATTTGGATAACAAACACCCCCTGAGGAAGAACACACACGAAACGCGCGTTGGGGTGAAGTGGACCCTGTTTGACAGGGTCCCTTATCCTGGCATTGTCTAAAACTATGACCTATGAACTTATCTCTTATTGTTATCTAGCTATGCCATGCTGTATGCGTTTATTATGACTATACAATAAACATATTTTAATGTTTTAATTTTAATACATACTTCATTCGTATTTACTCTGATCCAGATTTGTGGCCATTAAAGTCCCCTAGCCCCTGAATTTTTTCGGGGGGAATCTTTTGCTGCTCATGGATGTTCACCACACCATTTGTAGTTTTCTATATATTAAATATGTATGTATAATTTTGGAAGTATTTTCCCTGACTGAGATATGCCCAGACAAACATCATTCTGTAAATGTACCATGGACACCTAAATGACTGAGGTTTTTTTCTGAGCGTTTAATCCGTTTCACCGCGATTTCAGCTACTGAAATTCTGTCACTTTGGCAAAGAGTCCTGCAAATGTTTAGTCACTGCCGTCACATCTGCAGCAGCTGGTAACACATGTACGGCGTGGGCATGGCAGAATATTTGGGCTCAGGTGCAGTGCCAGCCATGGCAGCCAAATGATTGAATGCTGCAAGAAATTTTCACACGTTTCATAATTAACACCATAATGGAGCCATTTAAATGCTTTTGTTCGTCCCCTCATCATGGTTTTGGTAAAAGTGTTTGCAACACCTAAAGGCAAACTCTGGCCTGGTTGCCAAATTTGGCCCACTGAGCAATTATTTTTGCTCGGTCTACATTCTCAGCAGCCCCTCTACCAGTGCACTAACTGCTCCTCCATCTTCCCACTAGGGAGAGGTGTACCAGGAGTGGTCTGGGGAAGGCAAAGTACACAAACTGTTCACAGAGGTGTTTAACTCCAGCCCATGGCCCAAAAGTTTCCTGCTGTGTCATTTTATTTTTAACCTCCCTAGCGATATGCCCGAACCCAGTTCGGGCAAACTGAAGCTGCAA
>CM070040.1:43759522-43780571 GCA_036250615.1 Ptychadena robeensis
TGTGTGTGTGTGTGTGTGTGTGTGTGTGTGTGTGTGTTGCTCTATCGCTGTCTCCCTTTGTAACTCTTCTTTCTTTTTTAATCATAAAATCATAGTTGTTAACACTGAAGGTTGGAAAAACACTTTCTATATAATTTTCTATATTATGGGTTATTGGTTTTTTATTGAGGAAAGTATTAATGTTTGTAGTCATATGGTTACAGACGTCGATACTTCACTCAATAAAAACCCAATAGCCCATTTTATAGAAAAGAAAGGTATGAAGGGAAAGTAGGCAGGCTAGAAGGAACATACATATTTTAGTACATTTATGCACAGCATCGTTAGGGAGAGCTGACATCTTTTCATTGGCCATAGCTAATCATAAGGCCTTTGCCAACACCAACTTTGCAGCAGTGAAGGGAATGTGGAGCTGGACTTGATTTTATGAACAGGTAAGGGGTTTCAAGTTTGACAAGGATTTCTTAGGGTCTTGAACTACATTTCATAGATGTAAATGCTATTCTTGTGAATCTTTTAGCATTCCCACCATATATGATGAAAAATACCTGGGACTAAGCAACCTCTAAAACAGTAATAGAGGTTTCTGGCGAGCAATTTGATATTGACTTGAACAGCAGAGGTGTTCACATCTGATCCCATGCCTCCTGCCCCTGATTTTAATCCAAGTCCTGTTTCCAGCGAGCCTTCTAATACTGTGGTGAGGGGGGGGGGGCGGGGGTTGACCAATAAATAGAGAGTTATAAGGTATAGATAGATGGTGGGCATTTTTAGGAGGGATACAACAGGGAGGGAGACAACCATGCTCCAATGGAGTGAGATGAGAAATGGTAATGAGTTTGTATGGGAGACAAAGTTCTCAAATTGCAAGAACCTAAACCTTTTTGAAGATAGGGAAGTGTAAGAGGAAAGAAGAACATCACCACAGTTTAAGTGAAACAGTGATAAATTCTGAGCAGGGCCCTCTATAGGAACCAAGTTCCGTAAAGCCAGAAGAAAACAGGTCAGAGGAGGCTCAAAAGGGGAGCATATGGGGACATCAACCCACCTGAGTATCTAACAGAAAGAGAGGGTTGTATTATTTAATTCTAGATTGGTTTACAGAACTGGGGAGAAATCCAATATATTGTATCTATAGTAAAAGGATTGCACTACAGAGATTCCAAAATAACCCAGAGAGGTGAAAAGTCCCCCTCTGTGTTTGGGTTGTACACCAGTTCTGTGATAAATACGCATTAACATTCTTTCACACAATTTATTGAACATTGTCGGTGTTTTCCTGGTGAGGGCCATAGGGGATGGAATGAGGAAGTGGCTGTAAAATTGTGGTGGTAGAAATAACTTCAGGTTATATCAGACGGGAGATTTCTGACACGTTGGTAAATTCCCCTATGTATTTCCTGGTGACCTTCAGAGTTTTGCAGACTACATTGTACTCCTGAACCAAGTGATATGCCCTACCTGCTTCTGTCTGCCAAGTTAAGGTCACTGTTATTCGTTTTACTAATCTGTGGGTTTATCTTGGATTAGTTCCGCTCTGTCAGCAGAAGTTGATGAACGTTGACTTCATTTACATATTTATGATTTGTCACTTTTACAGCTCTGATATCCTTGACGGAAAAGAGCGCAGTTGTGTGTACCCCCAACTTGCAGCAGATAGACACACATTTAAATGGCCACTGTTGACAGCAGAATATTGTTAAATTATTCACAGTGTGATTGATGCAAAATCTATCAATACCAAAGGCGTGCTCCATTATAAGATCACATACAAATTGATAAAAATACTGAGAAAACCCATCAGATACTTCTACAATCGACTGAAACAATCTGACTAATCACGGCTCTTAATTTTATGCTCCATATACATCACATGGTCAGTCAGTTCACATAAAAGGAATCGATTTCCTAACAATCGACAATTGTACCATGTATGGCCATCTTCACTTTTGTTTTTGGTCACATCCTAAGAAGCTGAGCTATTCAGGGAAAGACCCATGGCCTTTCCAGTCTGGCATCCCGATGGCAATTCCTGTGCTCCATCTTGGGATATTTAATGTTACAATACAGGTGACCTGGTTTAAGAATGACTATGGTTTCTCCTCCAATAGACCTATATTATAATACAATAGTTTGTAAAGTACACAGGAAACCTGAGAGGGCCGTTACATTGATGAATAGGTCTCAGGGCTTGTTTCCACTCATGCGGTTTGCTGCGGTTGTATCCGCGCGGCTACAGCCGCTCCCGCCCGCATCGCAAGCCTTTTAGTCTTTGGATGCACGTGGACGTCCATGCGTTCAGATGCAGACTCTGGGTAGCCCCCATGTTAGGGCTTGTTTCCATTGTAGCTTTCCCGTGTGGTTGCGGCCGCCCCCGCACACAACCGCATCCATTGGAAACTTCAATATAGTTTCCACTGGTGCGGTTGTGTGAGTTCGGGTGCGGATGCGGTTTAGGGCGCGTTTCTGAACGCTAGCTGCAGCGTTTTGAAATGCATCCGCGCCCCAACCGCATCCACATCTGCAATACAAAAAAAAACGCATCGAAAAAACTCGCGGAAACGCGCGACCACTTTAGGCATGCGTTCAGCCGCGCGGCTGCTGCGCGGTTAGAGCCGCGCGGCTGCAACCGCACGGGAACGCTTCAATGGAAACAAAGCCTTAAGGATGCGGTTGGGACGCGGATGCGTTTCAAAGCGCTGTAGCTAGCGTTCACAACCGCACCCTAAACCGCATCCAGCCGCATTAGAATGCGCACAAACGCACCAGTGGAAACTATATTGATGTTTTCAATGGATGCGATTGACTGCGCTTGCAGCCGAGCGGTTACAAACGCGCAAAAACGCTAGCAAATGCACCAGTGGAAACAAGCCCTCCATAGGGCAGCAAGGAAGATAAAGGGTATTTCTTCCAAGCTCACTTCCCTGAATAATGGGGACACAGTGCATTTTATATACAAATAAAAGAAAATCCCCAAAACAATTACAGTGTTTTCTTAAACTTGATCATTGTATTTTCTGCAGCATATTTTGGTTGCAGTGATGCCTTTTAATGTTTCTCTGCATTTATTACCTGATCTGAGGTAGGGAACAAAAGACTCTCAAATGTATGAGGAGATTATACCGCTTGGTACATCCACAGGTTGGGTGATATTGGCGTGTATGTGCTAAATAAATAATGATATAAAAGTAATTATTTGTGTATGTTATGAATTGAGAAGAATATTGTTCTCCTCTCACAGGGAAGGTAAGAGTGTTTATCTTACAGCGCCGGCCTGTACTTTTCTTCTATCTCTTGTCACGGAATGCATCTGACATAAGCTCTTCAATATGTATGAACTGACCTGGGAGAAAAGCATATGCTGGGCGGCCATGTCTGACAGCAAGTTGATGCTTCTCCGGCTGAAAGTCGGTACCCCCCCCCCTCCCCCTTGCAGGGATAGCTGCCAGCATAACATCAGATAGGACGTGATGAGGACATGAGCAGCTCTCTGTGTGATTATATTATGGACTAATTCATGTTTAGTAGAACAGGCTCTGACAGATGATTATACTGAAAATCAGCGGAAACACCTCTGTGCAGTTTTGGTAAATCTGGGAAATCCAAATATCCTATATTCGTCCCAGTCATCGGCATAGATATATAAACTACAGATCAGTCTGAGAGCAAGTATTACACCTACACACACACCTACACACACACCTACACACATACCTACACACACACCTACACACACACACACACACTGTATATGTGCTCCTACACCTTGAGGAGGAGGATGAGAGTTTAGAACTGATACCCGCTAAAGAAATAATAATAGGCCCCGAAAAGAGTTTCCTGTAGAATAATGCAGCTATACACAGTACAGTGTGTATTTGTTAAAATGAAAGGGTTATGGATCCATTTTAACATGCACAAAAGTACAGAGATGTTCAACTACTTTTTTTTAACATTCTTATATATAGTTCTAACAGCAATGTTTTGGTGTCCTTGGATGACATGTTATGATTTGCTGTTGCAGGTCACATTGTCCTTCATATTGGTTTGGAGTCAGTAAAAATCATTTGGTATCCCACTCTCTATGAAGCGGGAGGTTTATTTATATGTTGCAGGCAGCGGCGGGTCAATATGTGATGTGATTAATGCTGGTCTCCTCACTTGGAACATCATGCTGAAATAACTGCTGGGTCAGTCTGTAAAATATCCCAAAAAGATCTCCTACCCTTAACTGGGTATCCATTATCTTCTTCCTTCTCTTTCAGGAAGATTCACCTCTCAGTCACTAGATCCAGTTGTAGCCTCAAATAGAGGTGCAAGTGGGAGGGTAATGAGCAGGGGAAGCAAATCTGTCAGTTGTCACCAGTAGCAGAAAGTAAAAACATGGCATGATGCCCAGGGTTTATTTTATTAAAACTAAATGCTGATTTAAGATAATAATAAATTAAAAAAACTCTACACCCTTCCAGTAAACAGGTAATACTGGGTCAGTGAAATGTATCTGATAGGACCTCCATGGGGTCCTTATCTAGGCCACCTGTGAGCGCCTGCACAATTTTACAGGTGCTCGCAGATAATGCTTTCCTGTTCTGAAGCCAGAGCGCATGGTCATGTCCTCGGCTGCTCCCAGGAAACGACAGTGTAAATTCAGCCAAATGAAAACCTGGCCAATGCTATCACAAGAAACAAACAACAAGCATCTGACAAATCATCATACACACACCTAGGATGCAAATGTTTACATAAAGTTGATCAGGTAACAGGTAATGAATATGGCTTATAATTGTAGTAGTTATGGTTATTATTATGGTTATAAACAATGATTAACTGTAAGGCCAAAACTCCACCAAATTTTGCCAAAACGCGGCACAACCACAGTGGACGCATCTTTGGCATGCTCCCCATTCTTTTCAATGAATGTTTCCACACACTGTGCACACGTCCCGTCGTGTCACAGCTTTAGCGCTTGTTCCCACTAGAGCGATTTGTTGCAGCGTAACTTTAGCCAGATTACCCCTGATCAGCCCATGGAGAATGAATGTGCGCCACACAAGATTTTTGATGGCGTCCATTCAGGTCTATGGGCGCGATCAGAAAAGCAGTGAGCCTATGTGGGGACCAATGAATGGGCGTGTGACAAATCGCTCAAGTGGGAACAAGCCCTTAGAACACCAACCATTTCATACCAACTTTTCAGAAAGTGTTTTTTCCTTAAATGATTTTACCTGTTAAGTAAATACAATAAATAGTCTCAGTTGTAAACTATAACAAAAATACTTTTCAGAAATAGGGATCACATAACTGGAAAATAATCATTATGGCAGATGACAGTTGCTCTAACTTAGCAAACTGAGCCTATTGGTTGGCAATGTTATTGCCGCTTAATAGATGCCAGAGCACTGACGTGAAGTGCAGACGTTTTCCAATAAGCAACACAGACACTTTATGTCTGCAGTGCACACTGACCTTTCTAGCCTGAACCAAATGTTTAGCATTTCCATGGTAACTGCTTTATTATACCTTCTAGTCTTGGGTAGTTGTGACAGGTAAAATAACCCTTTAGATTATATATAAACATGACGTATATTTTGTAACCAGCAGTTCTTTTTTACTCTGTCTCATATATTGGGCTTAATATGCCCACGCCATGTGTCTCCAGCAGTTAATGCCTATTTGCATTAGTTTTAATGTCATGCATCAGTCAGGTCCTCCATGTCTGACCTTGCTTAAACTAGCCATACACACATAGATTCCCTAATGATCTTGTACGATCGATTATGGCGTGCTTATGCCAAACAATTGTTTGGCGAATCAATCCCTGGCTAGTACTTTGGATGGGGATCTAGGGTCCCTACCCAAATTAATGGTGATCTAACAGGATTTACCAACATGTCAAATACCTATTCGAGTGGCGTCAAATGCTCAAGGTGTGCAGCGTTCGATTCCCAATACAATCGATTGCTGCCAATGTGCACGACAATTGATCCTTCGTGAATCGAACGCAAAATCAAGCTGTGTATGGGGGCCTTTACACCTCTATGTTTAGTTGTGTGGATGATAACTTTGTCGGTCTTTATCTGTAGTCTGCTATAATTAAAGTTCTCATTATTTTGCGATGGGTAGAAGAGATTATTACTACAGAGATTTCCTCATTACCATGACAATAACACCATGGTAATAACTGGTAAGCCATCCCCCAACCGACTCATTACAGCTCTGTAATACAATGAATTCTATTCCTCTTTGCAATGATAGGTGATAGTGCAGGATGGGAAATGAGCTTCCGGCTCAAACATAATCATCTGTGAATGACAAGTCAGACCGTTTCCAGCACCTTACTAACCTCATTGCAGCATAATGCTGCACGGATGTCGTTGTACCTTGGAATTAATAAATAAAGGCTTTATCTCCTCAACGTCATGTGCTGAATGAACTCCATTTTTTACATTTATTTATGTAGAGCCAAAATTGTGCGTTGTATGTAGGAAATCACATAGTTGGCACCAGAGACACTTACACTCTAATGCCCTATTTTAATTAAATATTTATATAGCACTGATCTATGTTGAATAGCTTTATGCTGTAAACTAAACCATTCATATTATACGTTTTATCCTTTTTTTTTTTTTTATACCTGTAACCTATACAAAAAGTTTGAAGTTAAAGTGATACCCTTTGTTGGCTAACTGACATCATTAAGGCTATGTTTCCACAGCATTAAAATCCATGCGCTTGTGGTGTGTTTTTTAATGCGCTATAAATGCATTCATTGACTTATAATGTAATTGTTTCCACTGTGCATTTATGAATCCACTGTGTTTTTGTTTTTTAAATGCAGGGCACTACGTTAAAAGAAATAGAACGGAACACTAGCGCACCATGGATGGGTTAATGCATCCATAGGAAATGCATTGGGCACGTCAAAAATTCATGGATATGCGTTATTGACACATTACCAATGCCTTCAGCTTCTCCCAAAAAATTATACATCTTTAAACATAAATATAGACTTGGATGTGCAAAGTTATAATGTATTTTTGGTTTTTGGACTATCTAAATAAAAAAAAATACAAACTGAAAACAAAACACATTTTGCACTGCGCAGTTCTTGCACATGGGAGACACAAGCACAGCTCAGTGCAAAATGCTTGTGCTGCACCTGCAAAAATGCGTACCAAAGGGTGTTTTTGGTAATGCACGGCATTGCTTATTACTAGAAATGAAAACGCAGGGCTAGTGTGAAAGGTACGCTGGTTTTCTATGGAAGCCTGTGTACCTTGTAGTAATCTTAGATGCACTGCGTTGTGGTACTGTACCACACTGCAGCGTGGCTACTGTGAATGAGCCCTTAGTGTTCAATTTTTCGAATCCATTAACAAACCGTGGAAACCATTCCATTAAAAGTCAGTAGATGCGTTTATGCACCGCAAACACATGCATTTTGACGCTGTGTAGACATAGCATTACAACACTCTATTATAGCATGTACCCTAAACTAAAATATGGTGCAGAGACTCCCTCACTAGACCCCACCACAATCATACACCACAATTATTATTATACTTCTATTTTTGCATTGATATATTCTAGATTGAATACCATTCAAAGCTCATTAGTTCATTGTTAAAGATGGGGTCCAGTGTAATGGTGTTTTCCATCTGGCATTTGTTGCTGAACAAACATCATGACATTCTGATGATGGTAAATATTTGAAGTATGAGGATGGATAATGGCATCAAATTTTTTTTTTTTTTTTTTTTTTTTTACCGTAACCATTTTTTTGCTGGATTTTGGTACATCCCCTCGTTTTTTCAGGTTGGTAGTTTTAGTGTGTTGTTTCCATCAAAAAACAGGTTCTGTTTCCTGTATGGCATCCAATGCTCAGGAATGGTTAGAGGTTAGCAGTTACATGGCGTGAGTGTTTACGCTCTGTCTGATCTGCCATTTTCCATGACTTCCTGTCTGTAGTATGACGAAAGTCATGATGTTTTCCTCTACATTTTCATATAGACAGTCTTATCCCTTTATGTTTTCATATTGATAAAGAGGAAACATTCTAAGCAGACTTGTAATGGAGATAAGAGTCTTGTTAGTCCTGTGTTCCCAGTGCCTGATGCCATCTTACCCCAGAATTTGTGCAGCCATGAGCAAACCGTGGCCCCTGGGCCAGATCCGGCCTGTTAAGCTTTTCAATCCCACTTCAACTTTGTAAAAGACTCTCTGGGTCCCATTCACCTGTTCCCTGCAATGAGTGTCCATAAGGCCTATAGAAGTCTCAACGTCCCTTTTATCTCCACTTATTGCATTGAACAACAATGTCCAAGTTGGATCATTTGATTGATGACCTTATGAAAATTCTTATTTTTTACATTTAGTTATTTGCTTTTCCAATCCTAGCTTTCTGTCTCACCAGATTATTTAATGATAGGGTTTAAACTGGAAGGGTAAACGTTTACAATGCCTCAATTAAGGCATCTCCAGTCTTCCATTTATCTCTATTATCTCATATTAGTTTTACCTGTATTCTTTGCATATATGTGGTGAAAAAAAGAAATAAAGCTTTAATAAAAACATTAATAAAAGTTTCGTGAATTGAGCACTATGGATAGGAGTATGTGCCTCGATGTCCTAGCTTTGTGTAGTCTTAAAGCTTAAGACAATTTATATTACTGCCTCTATTTTAGCACTAATTATTAAGAGCCCTGAAGGGCACAATGACTTGCATCTCATTCCAAGTAAACCATGTTCTCATGGTCGGATCTAGCCAGAACTCTTTTTGAAGTCTGTGTAGTAAAATGTCAGTTCCAGCCTCTGGTGTTCTGTGGCGTCTACCTTGTTGTTCTCCCATCTATGCAGCGAACGCATCAGATTTCCAGGACATCACAGGATGATAGCAGAGCAGGAAGTGTGTACCATTGATTGATACATGATCTGTGTGAAGTGTATCCTGTGTCTCGTTTCGCCTTGTACATCGTGCCGATAACTGTGCTCAGTATGAAGTCTCATTCTTTATGGGCAAGAATGACAAGCAGGGATGACAATAAACCTGCTGAAATCTCTCTAGTATTATATAATATGCCAAGTTTACACACACATTGCAGATTAAACAACAGGAGTCAAATGATAGCTTAAAAGCAATATGTGGATTTTGAATAAGCTCTAAATGCATCCTAAAACCAGCCCTCCAACACTTCTGTGACTGTATGCAATCTTACTAAAAGCTGGACCATCTGCTAGTCATCCAATACAGACACCAGGAGGAATGCATGCTAAAATGCTTAGCTTCCAATCAAGCATTACATCCAATACATGAAAGGACTAGATGTTGCAGCTTGTCTAGGGCTTGGTAATTCATTACATTACCATGTGATTGGCCATGGGCAGGGTTGCACATAACTTGTTTAGTGAGCTCCTCAGATTGTACTCAATCCAAATGTAGGGTGGTCTTCCTCACTGTCTCCCACACTATCCTCTGCATCAGCTGCCTGCATGGTAGGTTCTGCTGCAGATGGAACTCCCTGTTCCTTATTTAGCCTCCCATTAGCGGTCTCCATCCACAGGTCACCAGCTAGATTTGGGTCACATGTAACTCTCACAGTACAACACGTTTGAACCCCCAGATCTCATACCACAGTAGTACGACCCTAACATTTTCTGTGTTAGTAACTAACTCCTGAGACTACCTGCAGTCCAAATGTCCACCTTTCATAGTCATATTCCAGCTGTAACAAGGTGCTTTCCTATTGTCAACTTTTATTCTTTTTTTTAGATTATTATTTTCATTCCCAATTTCAAACCCCTGAATACAACCATTTATAGTTGCCCTGCAGTTATCTAAGTGACATAAATTGTATACATTTAACATTAAGCTGCGGCCGCCCAGACACGGAGTGCCTCCATATTGTTAGTATGCATATAAGATTTGTAACAATAATGCAGGTACGCAGAGTTTTTGGCCCCTGTGGAGTACCAGAGTACTGAAACTCAAAATGGTCAGGTGGCAGGTAAATTACATTAGCTTCAGGTAGCCAAACATTTATTTATTTTAAAGTGTTTTCTTTCCCTGGTCTTTTTCAAATGGCTTTTTAATGCTTACAACTCAATCAACAGATTTGAACTGATTAAAACTGGAAACTTGGATTTTACTTTTTAACCTGTAGCTTAAAAAAAAGGTCTTAATTCAGTCATGTAAAGCAGTTACTGGGTATTATATTCGGCTCTTTACCATCCAAAGTAAAACCATTCATTTGTTTTATTCATCCGCTCAGTGAATTTCGAGGTGCTCAGGAAACCGCAGTGTCGGATGTTGGCTTTCTGCCCCTCGAAAAAAGGATGTTGGATGAGCAGATGGACTATGTATTGTTTATCTCCTCATTGCCTGGTTTTCACTACGGTTGTCCTATTCAGGATCTATTGACACCAGCGGCAAGCCAGCATGGTTTTCAAGCTCTGCTTCCCTATGAGAGACAGATGGCACCTCCAGAAATAAGAGAGGCACTATTGTGGCACTATTCCTGTGTGAGATGTTAGTCTTTTTGATATATTTTAGTATGAGATGTATATTTATTATCAGTAGGTATCGGGGTTTCTCCAGCATCCAGCGTCAGCCCTGCTGAACATACTGTAGGAAGCACCATTGTGAGACAAACATATCTTAGACTATCTGAGGTGGTGTGCAAGCTCTTACAAATATGCTGAATCTTTTTCTAAGCACAAAAAAAAACAATTTTTTTGCACAGGCCTGGCTGTGCAAATGTTATTGCAGCTTGTTCTAAAGGTAGCCATACACAAAGCGTAGCATTTTCTGTTTGATTCCCGGACGATCAATTGTTGCTGTGGATTGTTCGAGAAACGATCGCTGCCCACCTTGAGCGCTTGACCAAAAAGATAAATAAACAAACCGGAGAAGTAATTGATCGAAAAGCAATCAGACATGTCAGGGTTTTTTGGATGGGACCCTAAATTGGTTAGGGGGAAAAATCAAGCAGGTATCAGTTCGCCAAAGTGGTGTGCCCTGCAATCACTGTACGATTGATTTCTGTCCACCTTGAGTAATCGAAAGGCGATTAGATATGATTTCTCTTTGGTTGATCACTGTTACTTTGGATGGGGACCCTCGATCAGTTGGGGCCGATATAGCAAGAGTGGGTGGTGTGTTGTACGATTGTTAGTCACTGCTGATTTTGTGATTGTTGTGTGACCCGATCTTAACATGCAATTGAAAAATCGACGATCGATCGTACAGTGGAATCCTAACATGTAACTAACTTGACAAGATTCACAGGCAGTATACAACTCACTCCCAGCCGCAATTTTTTTTTATTAAGACTTGATAATGTTTCTTTAGAGATGGAAATACGTGTAAACCCAATGGGAAGAGACTAAGGGCTCATTCAGATGATCAGTAGGAAATGGATGGTTTCCAAATTGTTAAATCCATAAACCCCCTTATACCACCTGTTCAGTGGGCAATTTTCGGCTGTCAACTGACCCCCAAACTCCCAATTTTCTCAGGTCGGAATGCAGCCTAAAATCCATTTATAGGCTAATGTATCTTGTGTTTGGGGAGGTAGAGGTGTGAACACCACAGCTTGCTTCTGCTTTTCAGGGGATAGAAAGGTCTTTATTTGTTGGTTCACACTTTCTTTGCAATGCCAGCCAAGAAGGAAATTTGTAAATGTATATGTGTAAATGTACATGTGTATGACTGGAACTGGAAGTAATAGGAAGTAGGAAATCTAATTCTCTGAAGTGAGCTTGAGCTATAAGACTATTTAAAATCGAACTCTCTCTGTTTCTCTTCTTTGTCACTTCATTTCATTTTGTAAGTGGGATGTGAGAAGTGAGCTGTGCAGAAAAAACTTGGTCCTTCCTCTCTAATCTCTTAATATGTTTCTTATGTTCCTGTCGGAGAAGAACAAAGGATCGCGCCCCTGGCTGGAGATGGCCGGTCAGCCACAGTCAGGGGATCAGGAGCTGCTCCTCTATTCCTGTGCTTGGTGCCAAACTGCATTCCAAATCTCCCTCCACCGCACCCCTTCATGTTCAGAAGCTCAGAGGAAGAGGGAGCCAGCTACTGTAACCCACAGAAAAAATACTTAGCCTGCTGCTTGTTAATGAAAGCCGAAGGAGCCTTTGAATATCATAGCTGGCTCAAACAAGACATATGCTTTGGGCTTATTTAATAAGTGATGTTATAAAAACTCTGCTTCTCCTGGCCTAGAGGCTGAGAATAAAGTATCTTCTAAAGTTTTCATTTTAAGGCATTGTTCTAACTGCAACATGTACAGCGCCATGAGCACTAAATCTCTATTAATGCCAGATTCTGTGACACCATGGGCCTGGCAGGACACTTATTCTTGATCACTGGGAAGTGTTGGGAAGGTGGCCTCTATTCTAAAGATCTGTTCATTTAATATATTATATATGTTTTGCTTATAGAATACAAGGTGAAAAGCTTGCAAAATGCAAATATTCTTACCAAAAGTAAAGGTAAAGCCCCCCATACATGCTTAGATTTTATGGCCGACTTATCGCCGCTCCCGTTCCACTCCATCGCTCACAGCAGCTGCGAGCACCCTTTGTGTGCTGCCTGTTAGTTTCAATGGGGATGCAGGTAGGTATTGTTTTTTTGGCATCCATCATACCCAGACCTGTTCCATCAGACTTCGAGATGGAGAAGTGTGATTCATTCCTCCAGGGAACATGTTTCCACTGCTTTACACCACTCTCTTTGATGATTGGGGATGTAAGCTTTTCATGCAGCTGCCTGACCATGGAAAACAACTCCATAGCACTTGTGGAATAGGAACCCTCTAACAGGGTAACTTTAGGAATGGTAGACCGCATTTTAAATTCCCCAGAAAAGCCACACTGACCACATCTGCCTGTGTGGCACGCCACCTCTCTTCACTGGTGTAACCTTGCCAACTTGGCAGAGCCATCTTTTGCAGGTTGAGGAATCTCTCTGATGAGCTAGTGCCCTGAGAGTCCTGCCATGTCCCTGGGCAGCCCAATAGCAGATAGAAATGTGTTAATATGTGTGAATTATATTAGTACTACATCTCAATCTGTGTGGAGATTTATAAAATAAATACTTTTGTTTAGAGGATTCAGAGCTGATTCTGCAAAGATGTAAAATACTCCATTGTTCATTCACAGCTCTTCTAGTTGAACTTTATTCTGCAGTCTGGAGATTTTCATATATCAGTTTGAGGAATTGAGGTCCTTCCTATTCTCCTGCTGATTGCTGGGTAATCAATATTCTGAAGTCTTCTACATAGTGCAAGTTATTTATGCGCCCTCTATAATCTGGGCATATACAGGCGGTGCTCTCCGTACAAGTGGTTGGCAGCCAGTCAAGCTGCAACCGATCTTTATCCTTGCCTGGGTCTGCAAACAGTTTTATGAATAAACCTTTTGTTGGCAATACTTAAGGATGTCATTAATTGCCAGGATAACTCTTTTCTTTCCAGTCACTTGTGTCCATGGCTCTCTCTCATACCTCAATGACGAATGTTTATGTATCTCAGGTGATTTGTGGCTGAGTGTGTACACACATCTGACTCTAACCTACATAGAAATCGTTCTGTGGCTGTTTTATAATGTGCTTCTGTTGATCCAAAGCAATGTGTGTGGTGTATTCACCTGCTTCGAGCTGGTATTTAGGCTATGTTTCGATGGCGCTTTGAGATCAGTCGGCACCCCCTGCACTAGCGCATTGACAAAACTGATCAACACTACCTGCCTGTAGCAGTTCTGCCGATCCACCGGACAGAAGGTCCTCCGGCTGGCTAATCGGCAGAACACGATGGGAACAGTCGGTAATGCAGGCAGGTAATGTGGAACGGGTCCGTCGGCATACCCGCCAAGCAATGCGCTTAGTGGATGGGTTGCCGACTGACCCGATAGCGCCGTGGAAACATAACATGAATCAGGCACAATGATGGGACAGGATGGAAAAGTTGGATATAACTGATGGTAACATAGCATAAGTTACCATCAGTTATATCCAACTTTTCCATCCTTTTCCAGACTTATTTTCAGACTTTTTTTTTTATTCTGTTTTTTATTGGACTAGAGTTGGACATCCTTGGGATGGATTTTTATTAAGTTCTTTATGTAAAGAAAGTTTTATAGTATTTTGTGCACGACATGATTCAATGTAGGATACACCTATGGTTTTGGGGAGAAAATTAGGAATAAAATAAGAATCGCAGACTCATTCATGTATTCCAGTATGTGTTCCCAACCTACAGTATGTATTCCCAACCCACAGTTTGTGAACCAATGGTTAAGAGTGTTAAGATTGGTTAGGAGAGGCAAAAACATACTATTTCATGGGTGCGTACATGACAAGCTTGCATTAAATACAGTGATCATGTGATTATGTATAATGTATACAGAAAAGGTATTTAGTCTTTTTGAACTTTTTTCCCATGCGACTCAGTTAAATTTAAAGTCTGCTTTGTCTTTGAGGTTTCCTCCTCTATGATGTCATACATATGACTGGAATATCTTTGTTGCCACATGAAACATTCCATGACCCTGCCAATAGGTGAGGGCAGACAAGACGTTCTTTTATTGTTAGTCAGAGATGATTTCATTGCTCAGGTGTGTCCAGTGCCAGGCTGGCTGCACACCACGGAACTCCATCATGTTTATTTTGGCGGTCATGGATTATTCCAGCTATCTGAGGTGGAATAAATATCAGGTTTAGGGAACGTGGGTCAGCCAGAGGCCGATTCCTCCTGCGGAGTCAGCTGTATGATTCCACCTCTCACTTTGGTGTGACGCCAAATCTGCGTGTCCCAAGAACCCCAGAGTGTGATTAGAGGGGACAGATGTGAAATGGGCGACACTGACAGTGAGGCACCAAGTGGGAGAACATTCTCTCCAGTGACAGGACATGATGTCCCGTGCTTTACCTCTCTAGTTTAATTTATAATTAATCAACAGATCATATCATACTAAATGCAGAGTATTGTTTTTAAACTCACACGCTATCTCTAGGCAAAGAGAAGTATTTGAAGTAGTGTTCTGTGCCAATATTTATTTAACACAATAACCTTGTTCTATTCAAATTATTGCTGAGCAAGTTAATAAACCTACCTGACATTAATTTCTAAAGGTAGCCATACACGGGCCGATTTGTCACAGATCAATCGCAGATCAATTCCCGATCTGATCTTTCCAGGCGATCAGGAATCTGCAATTGATCGGATCAGGAATCAATGCAACACCACCTTAAGAATCCGATTTGTGGCTGATTAGGACATGAGCCGATCTTCAAAATGGCAGATTCCACAAAATCCATCGGCTGCTGCATAGGGCTGTGGGTTCACCAACATACTCCAATTGCAAAATTGCAGGGTGAGCATTTGGGACCTCACTGTAGGTAATCGGAAGCACCAGAATGGGTAGAAGTTCATGACAAGTCCTCTTGGAATATTCCACTATGTGTGCTGGGAGATGTAGTGTTTCACACTACAATTTAGGCGCCCCCTTCATTATGTATCTTCATGTAGGGTTAATGGACTTTTAATACACCGCCAGCTGTTTACTGCGAATAAAGGGGATGCGAGTTAAACTGTCTTCCCAGAACATAATATACATAATATTTCAAAGATTTGTCAGCGGTGTGTCATTGTTCAACCTGTAGTTCATTACCCGGGTAGAAAAGGTCTCAGCTGGGCACAACACGCTCAGACTGCGGGCACAATAGGCTGCATGAATAATGTGATGAGGCGCCATTGTAAAGAATGATGGTTGTGTGGTGCGCACAGGCCCCAGAGACGCTCCACTGGGTGCGCTTCTAGCGCTGCAATGGTCATCCATGACTAGTAAATAAAAATTGCCATTAGCATATGTCAGGGCCCAGCCCAGATGGTAAGGAGAGGGGCGGATTGTTTATATTCAGGTTTATTAAGCATCTTCTGGCGCATGAAGTTTTAATGGACAGTTACTAGTGGTGCTTTTATTCTGTCTGTGCCAATATGTTCCAAAAATTGCCTCCCTGCTCTTCAGCAGATATACAAAACTGGTTCTGATATTTTACATAATATAATGGAAATTTCTATATGTAAACCGCAGGGAAATTACCTCGTTTAGACTTGGCATTTGCAGTGGCTAAAGTGTCAGGTGCTGCAGTGTTGGCTAGGCTGGTGTTATAGCCCATTGGCTGATCAGGAGGGGTCCCAAACATAATATTTTAGACGGGATCTACACTTAAACTGTGGATATAGACATGTCGGCATAATGTGTCCATGGATTCCTCCTGCAGATTGCCTGTAATTTGAGATGCTGTTTGGGTCAGTTTAGAACGCCATGTTGGCAATACTGCACCCTATTCACACATAATGTGCCCTATTCACATAACCAGGGCATTTTTCCTATTCCGATGTGGTTAATGATATGCCACTATAGACTGGCAGGTCATTTCCCATAGGGTAAAGCCGGGGGCATCCGCACTGCAAATAGTGTAGACCCAGCTGTATTTTTTTTATGTGCTGTAACTATTTTTGGATAGTTTTGTTCTAATGAGCCACCATTTCTGTATTTATTCAATGATGATGTCATAACATATAATAAGCATAATGGGGTTGAAATCCCTGTCTTGAGGTCCACCAATAAAGAGTTAGGAGTTTTAGAGATGAGAGTTTGAGAGATGTTTTTGAAAATTCATGGCAGGAGAAATAGTACTGATGCTGTGGCAATATTCCACTCCCTGGCCTTTTAAAAACAGCAGTGTGTCTCTGAAAACTGTTTGAACTAGATGGTGGCTGTACATTCCTGTGATTCCAGCTACTAAACTTTTCATTCATCTGAAGCCAACACTACTCACTACAGCAGCATCGCTGTCCTATTCAGTCTTACGTAACCCTCAAACTGTATTTAACTGTCCGGAGAATGATATCTGTTTATAGATCTGAAGGTGGAATACTATCCAACAACAATACCTTGCATTATCCCTCCTCGTGTCAACAGAGATAATGAGGCAATATAAAATGGAAAGTGCTTTTTAATATCTGGATGACATTTCATAAACGTTACACAATAAGTCTGCTTGCTTCAGCTATACAATCCTTAGTGGGTGTTTCTCTTAAAGTCGTATTCAACTATTCAATTAAAAAAATTAATGTAACTTTAAAGTCCAGGCAAACTAGGCCACACAAACTAGGTTTTATTTGCATTATGTTTATCTTCCATACTATTCATATCATCAACTGGAAATAACCCGTTACTTACACACATGCAGACCCTGGCTGGTAGGTAGGCATGCAGTTTGGGATAGAGTTGGCCATACATGATCGAACTTAGATTCAATAGTCTTGTGAGATTTAAATTTAGTTTTAAACGCCATATATTACGTCTGTTTAGCAGCCTTGTTAATGCTCTCCAGGTGCCCCCTTCGGTTGGAAGAGTTTATTACCCATTTAGTAAGCTCTGTGCACATGCTCCATAGTACACTTGCATACAAATCAATCAAAATACAGAGAAAACCCATCAGATAGTTGTACTACTATCTACTAAAATTTACCATTCTGTCCAATCCCTTTTGGATCGATTTTATGTTAAATTTTTATCACTTTTGGTGAGCGGCAATTGAATCCTGTACGATTGACTTGAAAATCGATTGTTTTAAGTCTACCGAATGGAAATATCGAACCGTGTATGACTGACCACCTTATGTGAATTAAGATTACTGTACAGCAGTACTTAGCTGGATGTAGTGCCTGGAAATGTAACATGTCTGACTCCATGTTCCGTACATAAAATAGAATTGCACACTGTATACCATAACATAATGCTCCTACACACAAAAGGCCTATCTCATTATTTGCATTGTGCTGACACCTACATTTGTTTTAGTAATAGCATGACGACCAATTCCCTTTAGGGAAATACAGCCCCACAACCTTACTTTCCAAAATTGCAGCCATACCTACTGTAACATTGGTGCAAGGGGATGTTTCACTCAGTAGTTAATCACCTTTTCCTTTATAGTGGAACTCTGGGCCAAACATTTATTGACTCTTTGCAGCATCTCAACTTTTTGGTACATAGGGATGTTATGAAAGAATCTTGGATTTTATATCTGCTTAACAAGTGTTAAAAACTATATATATATATATATATATATATATATATATATATATATATATTCTGTGTGTGTGTGTGTGTGTGTGTGTGTGTGTGTGTGTGTGTGTGTGTGTGTGCGTGCGTGCATTTACATATATATATATAAAAAGGAATTTTGATTTTGGCTTTTCTTGTTTTCAGTACACAGTATGGCATCCTATAGTACTACAAATCAGCAGTCCCTTGTTGATGACAATTGGCTCATATGATAATGCTAATAGTTTTATGTTAACATTTTTGTAATATTCTGTTCTGCCCCTGGCTGTATATATGGGGGTTTCTGTAGCTGGATATGTGCTCTCAGGCTGAATCTGATTATGTGAATTATGTCATCCTTACATGTGGAAGTTGTGGCAGAACGGAGAGGGCCTTGGAGGGCCGCTGCTTGGACAGCCTTTCTAAGAGCTGACCTCATTAATTTTACAGGGTGTTTTTATGGTTAGTTTACCTTCTTGTGTATGTGTTGTATATAGGAGTATTTATTCAGATTACACCCCAGAGGAACGATAAGAATAGACCAGGCCTCAATCAGTCTGAGCAGTTTTTCTTGTTAGATGTCTTTTAAAGTATTTAGGACAGGCCTCTTCCACTTGCCCCTATGCCCCAACCCTGCCGGTTATAGGTACATCTGAGTTTACAGTTACTTACTTCCTGGGAAAGTCTCTGAAGCTTCCCATTCTCATATAGGCTCTGTCTGTTTATATTAAGGCAGATAAAAACGTGTTGCAATGGTTTTTAGCATTGTAACTGCTGTTATACAAGCCTGTATCTTGTCCACAGTACCATCCCTTCTTTACTGATTGATGGCACTTCTATGTTGTGGAGCTCCACCAACTGCATGGTGTCTAAAATGGAGCACATAAAACATAACAAAGTGGAACTTTTTTGTTTACTTCAATTAGTTCACTCCGTTGTATTGGGACTCATTTAGAATTTATCCAGACAAATAGGATGGCTGCTTTTTTTTAGCCTAAAGCTAGGCATACACGGTTTGATTTTAGCATTTGTTCGACTTAAACCGATCAAAGTTTACATCAATCGGACTTAAATCATATACTGCACACATGGTTCGATGGGCAAATCAAAACATCGATCGTAAAGATATCGGACATGTTGGAAATTTTTAATTGGTTGTACAGCAATCAAACTAAAATCGTAGCATTTTGTTTGTTGGTCGGGTCGATTGTATTTGAGGAACACTTTATACATGACTCTTTCCTGTGTTTTTTGATTGAAACAAAAATCTGCGAATTTGGTTATATTACGATCGAACCTTCCATGTGGTACTACTTTGGATTCACTTACGATCTGTGTTTGATGAAAAGATCAAGATCTAAAATCGAATCGAAGCTCAATCGTGCTAAAATTGAACTGTGTATGCCTAGCTTACTTCGGTTTCTTGGTTGTTCTACCACCTTACTAGTTTCAGTGTTGTAGGGAGTCACTGACCTGAGAAGAGACAGCAGATCAACGTCAGTGATGGTTAAAGTCACGTCTTTATCTATGTCTTTATCTACATACTTGTTCCAAGTCACGTACTTTGCATGACAGGCATTCTAAGGAGGAAAGGACAGCAATGGCTGCCTGCTGTTTCTATGAAGAGTAATCACTATCTGCTAACTTTAAAAACGCACAATTCCAGGTTGAAAATCCTCCTGCGGACCCCTATCCCATCACCAAGTTTTTCAGTGACATATTTGCATGATATTGAGTAGCCCATGGGGCTCCATAACATACATACAAACCGCACTGTAATATGTGAAGCAGTTTGAAGGGCATTGTGTTTGCCTTGCATATTTTGTGGTGTGCTTGCATTGGCCCTGACAATACAATGTTAATGAATGTTGGAGCATCACAGAGTGGGCCTGGAGTATGCAATTTAATAATATACATACCTGTAATTATATTAGCTTATAGAGATGGTTTGGCTGCCTGGTGGGTATCCGAAGATGGTAGGTATTATCAGGCTGAGATCAGCGCCATCTCCTCTCTGCATATATAAAGCTACAAATTCAATGAGAGCGCAACCTGGGACGACAACTAATGTGATCGCCCCCAGCCACAAGCGAGCACAATCTCTGGTCTGCCACCTCATTACCAGGGGAGACAGAGCACATTGTCTGAGCAGCGTGAATTAATGACATTCCCGTCACACACAATTCATTATCACGTCTTTTCTGTCGCCGCTTCCAGCCAGAAACCCACAATTTTCTTAGCAACACAAATGACTGGACGGAGATGTAAAGAAAATTCTATAGGGAATTTGCTTTAGGAAACAGAAGCGAATCAAAGAAGCTCTTGAGCTTTCCATGAAATACAACAGCGGGTGGACGTAGATTCCTGTTTTATGTTAGATATACAAGTTTAATATATTAATTCTGTGTGTTAAATGTGTGTTAAAAATTTAATTAACTTAAATCTATGGTAGTGTGTGTGTGTGTGTGTGTGTGTATAACAACTGCATTTGTCAATTATAAATACAAATGATGTCTTGCTGACCCATTTGTCTTATTGCAGGTCTACAAGTCAGGATCTGATTAATGGCCTCTTCACAGTTTCTAGTGAAATGGAACACCTACGATGGCCATGGCTGCCTGTGTGATATCAGGGTCCATTTACAGTACACTGTGGTAACACATGTATGATTATGTGCAGCATTTCATCATCAGTGTGCACCTCCTGTGGGAATTTTTCATGCAATGTGATGCAATCAAAATCTGATTTTCACGAACATTTTAAACTCTATGTAAAGCTGGCCATACACCTTCAGATTTCTCTGTCAGATTTCCTTCAGATCAGATTTTGTTTTACCAAAACCATCAGTGTTCTCCCCAGAGCAGATTGGCCGGGTGGCCCGCCCGGGAGATTTTAGTCCCTGCCCGGCAGTTCCGTCCCGCTATACCAGGGGTCG
>CM070040.1:43789324-43833182 GCA_036250615.1 Ptychadena robeensis
GAGGATGATGTGGTCAAAATACTCATTTGCCTAATAATTCTGCACTCCCTGTATTGAGAACTTTGTTAGAGGTGCCATGTTAATATAAAGCATGATGGAATATCTGTGTGTACCGCCCTCAATAAAAATAAAGCTCTCTATCACATTTTTATCATTGGTTTCTTCCTCTCCTGTCTCTGAACCACCTACGGTGCCACCAATGGTCCTTCTCATTGTCATTGGCACACAGGTGTAGTTGTTTTTTGTGTCAGGGATAATCTTAGTTAAGGTTACTAATTCAGCTTCTTTCTTACTAATTCCTCCTCTAGTCTTAAGGTGGCCATACATGGTTCAATATTTCTGTTCAATCGATTGTTTTAAGACGATCTAATGAAAATGGATTTCTGCCCACCTAGTTAGATCGACCAAAAGGGATCAAAATCGATTAACAAATATCTGTTAGTCGATTGTACAAATATCTGACGGGTTTTCTAGGTATATCGATCGATTATTTTTCGATTGTATTTAGAATCGTATTTACGTTCTTATTTAGAATAATTATTGAGATCGGATTTAGAATCGAGTCTATCGTTCCCCAATACATGTATCCATCCGTAGGCAACTTTGCGGACGACCGACTGCCGTGCATGATTGCAGAGGTTGATAGTCTGCAAAACGGAATCACCCACCTTAAGGGATCGACCAGAAGAGACATCATCACGCTGCTGTTGGATATTTGCGGAGCAAGGGCGACAGCTCTGCTCTCCCCAGCTCAGCCGATACTTTGCCTGGAGAGCCGCGGTGTCTAGGCAAAGCAACTGGCATCGGCCGTATTTAAATGTCATGTCCGATATGGCTAAAAACCGCGATGGCCACATATTATATGGGCCAGATAGATGGCCGTGAGTGTGCACGACGCTCAAAGTGGCCATCTATCTGGCCCATATCTGCAGGTCTGTACCCTGCTTAAGTCCCAACTCCCCCCAGGACTGCTTCCTAATTGTGTTAAGCGAGGAACTTCATTTTGGAAAGAATGTGAATGGAACAAACACATTTCAGTAAAATGGAGAAGGGGTGTGACAACAAATGCCCTTTTAATTTTTGTGGTGCATCACAGGTTGTAATACGGGTAGGAAAATAAATTTTATTCTCACCAGCCAAGCCATAATTCCCATTCTGATTCATACCTCCCTAGGACTTGTGCATTCTTGCCCCCCTGCCCCCCCCCCCCCCCCCGCTCATCGTGCTGCATCCTACTACTAAAATGAAGTCAAATCCACCAGGTGGTTGTATATCCCTTTTCTTGGCCCACACAGCCAGTGTGCAGGCCTACAGACCTTTGAACAAGAAATAAAAATCGCACTATGCTTCCTGGAGAGATAGCAGGACACTGAGATTTTACAATATAGAATACAAGAAAAATGTTCTGTCTTAGGTTAAAGTGGTTTCTGTAACTACAGATCCAAGCATGAACTGTAACATCTGTATTTTAATGCTTCCGTTGAATCTTTTCATATGCATTGGAAATACATGCAAATATAGAGTACGAATAGGGGACAGGGGATCTGCAGTAAGAATATTCATGACACATTTCAAAATATTTGCTTCCTTTGCACAGGAAAATTTTAAGTTTTGATCTCATGTATAGCAGGTGGCATGGAGAATGAGCCCCTGTGTGTGCCCTGAATACGTCTGTAATAGTTCCAAGCAGGATGATTCTTCTGGTGTTTACAGTTGTTAGAAAGTTTTGGTCTTGACCTACTCTCACGGAGGGAGTCGCGACTGTACCGCTAGCCTCCCATTACAATTTATCATTTCTAAAGTTGCACACAGCCTACTCTCTAGCACGCTGGGGGGGGGGGTCATTCGGGTCTCGGTATTAAGTCTTAAATAACTCTGAGGCCTCTAATGATCAAGTTGTTTCCAGCTCAGATTCACTGCAAGGTTCCTGGATGATGACAGAATGAGAGAAAGGGAAAATTTCCAGGTAATGAAGTATTGATGTCTATTGGTCAGCTGGGGATAGTGACGCTCGGGGGGAGCTGTGACATCAAAGTGCTCTGTGATTTCTCCAGCTCTATCCATTCCTCTCCTCTTTGCAAGAAATCAATAGATTCATTGGATGCATCCGCTGTGAGGCCCCTCTCATCTCTCTCCTAAACATACCCCAAGCACCCCCCACATACCACGTTTCCTGTTCTTTCTATGTGTGAGGAAATGGTACAGCCTAAGTCCGCATACATTCTGAAATCTGCTCCAGAATGGATGAACTCTTATAGACTGTCCTCTATTTGATAATGTTATAAAAATATGCTATATATAACCTTGTTTTTTTCTTTTCCCATTTAAGCCACAAAAAAGCAGCAGAACTTTGCACCGTTGTTGGTATCTCTCTAGCAAGAGTGTTGGTTAGACAAGGGGTGGACAAACTAAGGCCCAGTGGCTAGATTTGGCCCGCTTTGCTTTCTTTTGTGGCCCTATGTCACATTGTTGAAAAGATTCTCCCCTTCGCTTATGTGCACATAATGCTTAGAGGTGTCCAAACTTTGCCTTGTGGATGATGCGGTGATGTGATCATGACACTGTGGGTGCATCCTCATGATGATAACAGTCTCTAGGGATTATCTTTGCTCATTGCAATGTATGAACAGTTCTTTGTTAGTGCAGGAAATTTAAAAAAGATGTCCCTGTCGCATATTACACATCACTGCCATCACTAGTGATGCTGGCGATGTATGGAATTGGCACACATGGGGAGTCGGTCATTTCAAGCTCTTGGTCTGGCCCCTTTATCAAATTAAGAAGCCAATGTGGCCCATATGTCCAAAAGTTTGCCCACCCCTGGGTTAGACGGTAGACTGATCATACTGATAATAGCCTGCATTCTCCTTTGCATCATAATAACATTTAAGTGGTCAAAAATATTCTGAGCCATGTCCATCAAAACTCCAGATTGGCACCAAATGGCCTTCTATTCTTAGTATAGTAGTATAGTAGTGACATGTACATATTCCTATAGGTGCTTTAAAAGTCTCGGGCATCTGATTCGAGTCTGTGATGTGTGTCTAGTCTCCCTGATGACCTAATGAATTTGAATTTATTGTAAATATTGCACCTGGCCATGTCTAGGGGTGGTGGGGGGGATTATCTTTATGTATTATAGACTTAATGTCAGGTCATGTTACTATTACATTATATTTGCCCTAATATGTAAACTGTTAAGTGTTTCCTTTAAAGAATGCATTCTATAGTGTATAAAAGTTTTACTTGTTCTTCATGAAGGGGGTAATATTCTCTGTAAGGTATCCTCCGCTCGTTTTTTACTGTCTTGTCACCATTATAATTGTAGGTACATTTGTCCTGATATCTTGTATAGAATGTGACAAGAAGTCTTCTAGTAACCAAAGAAAACCCTCTGCTTGATAAAATAGCACAAAAAGCATTGGTTATGGCTGCATTTTAAACCAGTGGTTCCCAAACTTTCTCTGCAGGGCACCCCTTTTCTATTTAGGAACATTATCAAGCACAGGTTCAGAATGAGGGCCCCACGCCCCCCTAGAATAGCGTTGCGCCCCCCAGATTGGGAATCACTGCTTTAAACCATTTTATATGTAAGAATTGTTTCTCAGCTCTATGTGCCTTGTGCTTCAGTCATCTCCTCACTAACTTAAATGTACATGTATATAAAAAATTATTTTTCTGCATTATGATAATTTACATTTATTTACTCTGCATGTGTCTAAAATAGCATTAAGTCTTTCATGTAAAATTAGCTCATTTCTCTGGACACCCCATGGACACCAGTTTTGCTGTATCTCAGCAGGTAATTTTTTTTCCTCGTTGACTTTAAAAAGCATAAAATGAGGATATTACAATTGAGCGGTATAGTAATCTGGCGTGGTGTGTCCTCATGTATAATATATGACTGTTCACAATTGCCAGGGGGTCATCCGCCCTTCAGCCACTCAGTATATTTGTCTTCCAAGACTTCCAGCCATGAATTCCACCTTTGAAGGGATCCCTTTCTCTTGTAAATGGGTCATCTGTACAGGGCTTATTCTATCGTGTCCAGGATGGGGATCGGCATAGTCAGTGATGACTTCATCAGATCTAACAGATGGATGAATCAATGTAGTTTGTGGCTACTTTAGAGTCAATATAGATTTAATGTGATTCCAGGCTTGTAGGACTACAAGTCCCAGAATGTCTTTTATCTCACCACTGTATATACACAAATTATTCAACCCTATTTTACAATGTACATGTTTAAAATGATTGCAGAGGAGGAAGATCAATAAGTTTAGGGGCTAAAATGTAAATTTTATTTACATCCAGCAGTTGGAGATATGGAGGTCAAATAAGATTTTTTTTATCAACAATGGTGTAAAGCTTATTTATTTATATATATATATATATATATATATATATATATATATATATATATATATATATATATATATATATATATATATATATATATATATATATATATATAAATAAAAACCATGTGGTTAGTAACGTGCCCATTTTCCATAATAAGACTGAAAGGCTTAATTTATTATTGATGGCTTGTCATTGCTACCTCGGTGCAGATTATTACCAAGCCCATGAGACAGAATGTAAAAGGTTTAGTAAAGAGTTCTGATCCTAATTAATTACGATTATCAGTAACTCCATATTGGTTTAATCTACATATGTAAATCTTTCCGCCTGTTTAGATTGAGGTTTATGAGGTTAATGAGCTTGTTATCTGCCTTAGTTGTAATGAGGAGATTCCACCCACTGTAGCTAAATCTATTGCTGCAAGTTTACAAGATGTATTAAGAAGTGTCCCTGGGAGCTTCGGTATTGTCTTGTACAGAATACAAATTTAATTGTGTCCTCTAATTTCCTGGGTGGTCAGTAAAGCACCCCATACTTCTTACAATCTTACCATACAATATCTGTACAATCCGCTTTTGTTCTACCAAAACCATGTAAAAAGCTGTTGCTGTCAGGAAAAGGATCATTTAAACAGGAAAAAACCTGTCACACTCAGCAAAGCAAACCTGTGACTGTAGAACTGCTGCTAAAGGGACATTGCCTGATTGAAATCTGCAACTGTAAGTGCATTACTGTAAAAAAAAATCGCAGAACATAGACACGCTATTAAAGGGACATTTACAAGCAAACTGACTTATCTTAAATTAGAAAAGTTACATTTTCACATTATTCTCCTTTAACATTTCTAAAGAAATACGATAAGGTAGAAATCAACTGCATGGTTGTCCACTTTTTTTTGTACTAGAACAAGTCTGTTTTTACAAATGTTTGACCACATTTGTTATAGCACCCGTAAATTTAACGGGCTTAATGTCTAGTATATTATAAAATATAAAAGAAGTTTTTATACTTCCTCACTGTGCCCAAAACCTTTTTATCCATTTACAGTTTAAAACCTGTAAATTCTGGTTCAAGGTAAAATGTCATTGGATATAATTACTGGCTCTATTGGCATAGCGACCTAGCACACATATCCTCTACTTGAAGATACTTGAAGACTACTATTGAAGATACATTTTATGTCTTACATGTCCCCCCCCAGAATAGCTTTAATTTTATTTAAATTGGAAATGATCATTTATGGAAATCTTTGCAGCCTTCAGAGTTGGCCTGTTGGTGAGAACATTTTATATCTCTGGGGCTCTTTCTCTTCTATGAGCTTCAGAATTAATATGGTATAAAAATAGCCAAAAGTTAATCAAAAGCATAATTAAGTTGTGGTTTTATTACAAAGGAGACGGATAAGAAATTATTGTCTTGTCTTCCACACTGTGCTGCACACAGCATCTTTATGACTGTAAAGAGATCATCAATAGTGTTGAGCAGCATATGGCATATTCGAATTTGCGTAATATTGCAAATATACAAAGAAACATTCTAAATTCATAAAATTCCATTCAACTGTATTCTATTGCCTTCCATTGCACGCACCTGTTCGCAATAATTCGCAATGCAGCTTTGCAGCTTCTCTTCTTCATTCTGTGATCTTAGCCAGTACCAGCATTGTGTGTATTGCGCACAAATATGCACGATGTATGCTGGTAAACCATGTTGAAGCATAATATGACGAATATCTGCCATTGCGAATATCGGAGCACACATTCGCAAAATATTGTGAATTCTCAAATGACGGATATATGTCGAATATATTCAAATTTCGAATATTTTCGCTCAAAACTAATCATGAACAAAAGACTAGAAAGCTCCCTTCATTTGAGAGAATAGTTCCTATTCCTGTATCAGAGATGTGAATTGTTGAAATGAGCAAGTGATCCAATGTAAGGGACGCAAACATTGTATTAGAGAACATCTCACAGATATGTGGGTCACATTTTCTACAATGGTGGCCGTGGTGGTGGCAGGGGGATGTCTTATTCTTGAATATTGTGTATTATAAGCATCAAACTTTACCAAACCACATTGTCTTGTTCTAGAACTTCTTCTAAAGTTTACTTTTATTTACAAGAAGACATTTAAAGACCCACATCTGCATATAAATACACACTGAGCAAATAAATGTTGGTTTAAGTACAGGTGATTTGTTTCCATTCACAATATAAATATGAGATAATAATACAATTACCCTCATGCAGGGCAATAGATTGTATATGCTTGCGGTAAAATGCTTGACAACCATGTTTTTTTATTTCTCTGTGCATTCCACCATTTCTCATCCCTTAAGCCCCCCATACACGTTCCGATTTTTCGTACAAATTTTGCCTCCACCCCAACGTGGTCAGGAGATTAATCAATCGGGAGATTAATTGGATGCGGAATTATGTACACGATTTTTCGGCCGATTTTGAGAAATCGGGATCGGTCGGGACCACTTCGGACCTGTCAGTAAATTTTGGTCGATCTGATGTTAATAAATAATGTCTGGCCGATCGATCAGTGATCATTAGAGTTCCGATTTTTCGTGCCAGCCGACCGACCAAAACATTTAAGGTGAAAATCGGAGAAAAATCGCAACGTGTATAGAGGGCTTAAGAAATGTGAGGTCCCTTGCTTTGTCTGGAGTTTAATTAAATGAAGACATCCCCTTATTGCCAATAATAACAAATTTGTATTCTTTTTGTGACCAATTTTTTCATGGTTTTGAGAAATTGGTAACTTATTGGCATTAAAGAGGTCATAACTATGAAGCTGCTTGTAGTTCCTTAGATGTTGCTGTATTTTTCTTTCCTTAAATGATGTATTATTTTGTTTGTACACAAAGAGATTGTGATCATTTACAATCATTTTTGTTTATTTTACAGGTGATTTCAGCGCTATCCAAACTCTCCTATCATGGCATTGCTCAGTCTAAGGGATACAGGTAGTTTATTATTTTTTATTATAATTTTTTTTAACTGTGCCTTGTTGTAATTTATATTCCTTTAATTAGCATACTTTGTGGACTAGAAGACAAACAACTGTACAATCACTTCCATCAGGTGAAGCAACAAATTGAGCAGGAGTTCCCAGAAGCAGGCGGAAGAACCGCGCCCGCAGGCCAATCTTCCCACTGACTGGCTTCCCATCCTCCTTGAACTCGAGCTCAGCCGGTGGTCGCACCTTCAAAATCCACCCAGCCCAGGCATGGAGCTTACCAGCCACTGGACGACCTTGAGTTCTAAGAGTTGGAGCAGGTGCAGAGGAAAAAAGGAAAGATCACGTGGATCTTCCCTCCGATAGCTTCCTTGCAAATCAAGTTCGGCCAGTGGCTGCTAGCTCTGTGCTAGGGTGGGACCACTTGTTTCAGTGTCAAGTTTTCGCTCTATAAGACAAACACATTTTTATCCCCTTTTTTTGGGGGGGGGGGGGGGGGGGAGGAGTGTATTCTTATAGAGCTAAAAATACGGTTGTCCTTACAATATGTCTATTAAAACCCCTAGCATCTTCTAGCACCAGGAACTCTGGAAAACCCCATTTCATTGGGGTTATCTTGCTCATGGTCGGTGCTTAGGTTTCCCTTATATTTCTGATTTCATATCACAGAGGTTCATTTTGTGAATTCATTTTATTAATATATTTAAGGACATTTTAGTTAATTTATTTATTTAGTCCACTTTAAGGTTAAAGGTTTTACAAATTACAATATATAGAAGATCTATGTGTGCTGATTTTGCCTGGAGATTTTATTGGTTTGTGGGTTCTGTAAAGGGCTGCAGAATCCGCTGGTGGATAAAAATAGATTATATGTCATCTTAAATGTCTACACTGAATATAATATTTCATCCTATACCGGGTGCAAAATGCAATGTAAACAAACGCCACACTGCAATCTGTGACGGTAACTGGTGTTATTAATGAAAAATAAGTTTTCATTTCATAAGAATAGTAAAGACTTTTAAAATGGAAATTTATTTTCATGTTTGAACATAAGAATTGCCTTAAAACCCCATCCTTTAATAACAATAAACCTGTGTTCTCTTTACTTTATTGAGGTTGGGGCACTAATAATAATCCTGATTCATTCCTAGGGGCAATGGTGCTTTCTCTATATTTTTCTCATGTAGAAAACTCCGCTATCTGACTTTGCTTTTGCCACTCCCGGCTTATATTCAGTCAATACGTTTTTCCACTTGTTGTAGATAAAATAAGGTACCTTGGCTTATACTCAGGAAAGCTTATACTTGAGTATATACAGTATTCTTTGAATGACATCGAACTTTGCTTCCCTCACACATGGTGATCACACAAAACGAGACGTCTCTGGACACAGACCACACCTCACTGTTTATATTCTGGCTTCTGGAACTTCATCCCACTGTAATTCCTGGGGAAAGTGTTCTGTCTGCGTTCACTGGCAGTGACTTAGATATTCTAAGAATGAACGCTGCACAGTTTCACACACTGCTCCCACCAATGTCCGTTTGTCAACATTACAGCTGTTCTGTGCAAAATATCCACTGGATGAAAAAGCAATATTCTACAGATCTCGAGGGAGGCCAGTAATGGAATTGTCCTCAGAATATATCAATATGTATCAGAAGTGGGATCAGACAATGTTTTGCTGTCCTCTAGTGAGCGCAGTAATAAAATTATTTGTCGAATATATCTGTATGTCAGGGAAATAGATGAGACAGAGCAATGGTCTGCATATTTCTATAAAGGTCAATAATGAAATAATCTGCAGAATATATCACTACAGTGTACTTCTCAGGAAGAAAATAGAACAGAGCACTGTTCAACAGATCTCTAGAGAGGTCAGTAATGGAATAATCTGCAGAATGCATTATTAGAGATCTACACTGGACGGATAAAAGTATTGGTAAACCAGGCCATTAACTGTACAAAACATATTATAACATTGCATTCTTAATTCCTTGGTGTTATAGTCTCCCCTCTGACCATAACAGCTTTTACTCTTTATCTTCCACTAGGGGAATCATTGGAAGCTCAGTTGTAAATTGAAGTTGTTTTTTTGTAATGTTAAAGTGCACTTCTATCTTTAATGATACCCAATGTATCTGTCATGGTGAACTTTTCAGCAGGTGACTGTGGGTCAGGCCAGGGTTAAGTTAGTGAAAGATGAGCAACTAGTTAGTTAGTTAGTGAAAGATGAGCAACCATTATAAGCCAGTGTTTAGCCAAGTCTTGGCCAGCATGAGTCTTTGTTCAGCCAAATCTTGGACATCATAATCCAGTGTCCAGTCAAGTCTTGGCCAGCATGGGTCTTTGTTCAGCCAAGTCTTGGCCATCATAAGCCAGTGTCCAGTCAAGTCTTGGCCAGCATGGGTCATTGTTCAGCCAAGTATTGGCCAGCATAAGTCTTTGTTCAGCCAAGTCTTGGCCATCATAAGACAGTTTCTAGTCTGTTTTGGCAATCATTAGATTAGTGTCCAGCCCTTCAGTTATTTTACAATGTTCTTAATGTAGGCTAATGCAAATATTTCATGGATAAAGTGCCTGGTCCCTGCCATACACTTTTTTTTTTAACCATTCCTCTGATGTGCACAGATATTAATGCATTGTGACGCATTGCCTTAAACTGTGATGCTAATTCATTTGGGCTCTATGTTGGGATGCAATGAAAAACGTTAAAGGCGGTTGTGATGTCTATTGGTTGCCCTGTATCTGTAGAGCTTTAGAAAAGTTAGAAACAGAATTATTAGTCTTGCATGAATTGCATATTTGAAATTTCCTAAAAGTGAATGAATGATACTTAGGTCTTGCATGGCCAGTCCAGCACCTTAATTAGCTCCTTTAGCTTTATCTTTCGAACAGACTTTACCTTCATCTAAGTTCCCTGTGCTCCTGTGGCTCACACACCCTCAGAATATTAAACATCGGCTATATATTCGGTACAATGTACTTTTCTTTATAGGCGCTGTTGCTTCCCCTCAAATCATAGTGTTTTGGTTGCAGCCATAAAGTTCAATTTTGTAGTCTAGTCACTAAACTGAAAAATGATCACCTGATTTTGCTAAAGAACTTATAAAACTTGTCCAGATTCTATTTGGAATATTGAAGTTGGATTGTATGTGGTGTTGAAACAGTAACATGTTGTTTTTTTGGTACGTTTGTGTGTGTGTATTCAGACTGCGTAGACCATTTCCATACAAGGTTCACCTGATCATGGCTTGGGAACAACTGAGCATAAACCACCCCCTTTTTTTAATCAATGTTCTGCCTATTTAAGGTGGGTTTACATGTGTATATGTTTTCTTTAATCAACTACCAATTAGGTTTTTTGTACAATGTCGTTGTCGAACATCGTTCGTTCATTTATGGAATGTAACATTAGATTTGTTTTTGTTCGTCCATCCCGATATTGAATGAAAATACAATCGTAATTACAACGACAGATAATTTACCAACATGTTCGATGACCTTGCGAACCTGTTTTTGTTCGAGGTCAGACAAAATTTATCCATCAAACAAATTGGCCAGATTTTTGTTCAATCAACCAAAAAATCGTTCTTCATTGATTGAACGAAACAATCTACACGTGTAATCTCACATTTAGTAGTTTTCTGCAGATTTGCAGTGTAATAATCTGCAAACCACCCTGATATGGATCGATCCTCTATTTGTAGGCATTTTGGCACTCACATTCGTGTCGCCTTGGCTCAGACACAAGTGACACTATGCACACTTGCCTTCTCTCCCCACTTTTATCTTTATTTCTTTCTGTTCTTTTGCCTTGAATTTCCAACATAGGCCTGATCTTGGAGTCCTGTCCTTATACTAATCAACAGGGCTTTGCTACATGTTGGGTATAGCTTGCTTTTGGGCATCTCTATGTGATTGTAATGGGTTTATATTGCACTTATTTGTTTGATTAAAATTTGTTATTAAAAATATTAAAATGCTTTAGGGTTAAAAGGGACAGTTGGCATAGAACAGTTTACATATCCTTAAAGGGGCATTCACACATGTGTCTGGAAGCATTTTTCATGGGTTTTAATTTGAGCGGGCCTGTTGGATAGAATTTTAATTTTTTGAATATGCTTAGCATGTGTTGACCAACAACCCAAAAAACAGAGGTGTAAACCAGGCCTAAAGAGAACAGAATGATTAGCAATGCCTGTGTAGAACTGCAGGGTGCACATTGCTGGTAGTATTTCTTTTTTTACACCTATCGTAGATATGTAATAAAAAAGCTTGTAGTTGTATTTTTACCATAAGGGACCAAGAGGAGTTAATTGTTGTGGCTTACTTAGCCTTACACTAACAATTACTGTTTCATGTAGGAACCTTAACATGGAAGAGAATCGGATATGCCTGGTGACTTACCTAATTTTAGGTCACAGAACGTCCATGAGTGGTGCACTGACACCGAGTAATTACCTGTGACACATCTGACAACCTATAAGGCAGAGCTAGCAGTGTCTGCGACTACCCCATCTGTTGCCCGTGTCTCCCTCTTTGCTTTGCACTCATCATTCTGTGTGTACAGAATACTTCAAATGGAAAAGTCACCTTGGTCAAAACCTGAACTTTAAATCTCCAAGAAATGAAGAAACGTATTCACTATTTAAGATTGGGTTTTTTTTAAATTTGATTCTGATAGCAGCCACTGATATTGATAACTTTGGGATTGCCCTGGTGCAGTCACTTGGCCCAGAGAGTGATTCCTTTTCTATATTGCAGTGTCCCTCTTTTAACATATTACATACCTCGCCATCACATGACCCGTGGTAATTAGGTCATTGTATCTCTCTCCTTTTAACACGCTGATCTCACCCCACATTTATTGTTTTTACACACTGTGTTTCTCCCTCAGCACTGACCATGTTGTCTCGCACTTGCTGTCGGAATCTCTGTTCATTTGCTACTGCCACTTGTCACACTTGTGATGGGACCTGCGACTTTTAAAGACCCCTTTACTGACCTAAATATGCTTGTGTTACCCACCAAATAATACATAAATAATTTCTAGTTTGATTTAGGCTCAAATTCTGTAGGTAAATATGTGTTTTTTAAACATGTTATAATTACATTCCTGCTTCAACAGCTTGATTAAGGATGGAATTGCCTTTTGGGGTATCAACTACAGAATACAAAGAAAAAAATACTCAAATGTAAATCTATTTTTTTTTTACCTTCCAAAATATATTTAAAATTGTATATTTGGCTAATATTTGTTACTCACTTGTGGTTAAGTCTCCTCTGTTGCCTTTTATTCCATGTTTGACTTCCTGGTTCCGTCTGTTCTTCTAGGTTGTAAATGCGTATTCTTATACTGAAAAGCTCATACTGCCACCTAGTGTTTACATATTACTAATTGAGCTACATTGTTAGTACATGGCTAATGTAATTATCCACCACACTGGGAGGCTGTTTGAGTATAATTAAGAATAACTTCTCTTTGGCTGCATCGTGGAGCAGCAACAATATTGTTTACATCTCTGGTAAAATCACACTTAACTGTAAACCAAGTCCCCATGTATTTGACCCCAACATTTCCATTAGTATTATCGGGCATTAATAAGGACTCTCCTTCAAGAAAATGTAGTGACACAGATCATGTCCCAGTCAAAAAAATGGATTCCGTGATCTTGTATTCTATCTCAGTAGATGATAATCTGCAAGTTCATCTAAATCCTGCTACAGGTGCAAAATGTTTTCTTTATAGCTCATTCTCAGCTAAACTAACAATCATCACGTTATCCAAAGTTCTCATTCTCATTTGTGAAATGGGGGAGAGAACAAGTTTGAGGTATCACACTGCATATGTTCCAATATGAAATCAGACTTCAGTGGGTCCCTAAAGAACGTCACACAACTGTACAGGTGTTAGATTTTTATATTGTGCCATCTTCACAACGCTTTAGCCCTTCTTTAAGAAACCCTGCACTTGTAAATAATGCTTCATTCTGATCGCGTACACAGGGGAATGCACCAGTATAGGTCCTTGTAGCTAATAATCTGAGTTTCATATGAACGTTTTCACTGTACTAACCACTCCATTACATTTGTATTTATCTCCTCAAATATGTTCTGATTTTGCAATTGCTAGAAGTCAAAATATTGGTTTATTTTTTTCCTGAATAGCCATCGCAAAGCGACAGCACAGCTTATTCTTCATCCAGCTAGCACGCACCTGGCCGCTGACATACAAGCAGACTTTCTAAAACTGCTCTTTCTGCCACAACACACATGCCAGGGCTGGATCTATAATATATGGAGATGTCTGTGAGAAAGCAGGATGCCTGGCCACCAGGGAGAGAACGTATCTAAAAATACGGGAATGTGGTGATGGGTGCAGGGAGGGGGACACTGTCCAGGTAAAGGTTTGGATGGTGTGACATGATCTCTGTAAAATAAAGATACACTGACCTTACCTGCTTGAATTGTAATATTTTGTTACACACAAAACAAGCGAGTGTATACATATCTATGTCAGCTGCATGGTGTCTTTAATGCATTTCCACATCTACACTTATCAGCTTCAAATATGATTTCTGCATTTTATGGAAGAAAAAAAATCCTAGCCATGTTTGTAGAGCAGGGGTGGGCAAACTAAGGCCTTGGGGGCCTAATCCAGCCTATTTAGCTTTCTTTTCCGGCCCTTTGTCACCTTGTTGAAAAGATGCTCCCATGTGGTTGTTCTCTGCTATGGTTGTGGACGATGCAGTGGTGTGATCATGAAGCTGTGGGCACATCCTCATGGCAACAACAGACAGTCTATAGGAATTATCTCTGCTCATTGCAATGTATGAGCATTTTTTAAGTTCAAAAGATAAAACTTAAAAAGATAACAATGTCCCTGTCATACATCACCAATTACATATCACCGCCATTATTATTGATGCTGGTGATGCATGGACTTGGCACACCTACAGCAGGTTGGCCATTACACGTTCTTGGTCCGGCCCCTTTATCAAATTTAAAAAGACAATGTGGCCCACAAGTCAAAAAGTTTGCCCACCCCTGTTCTAGAGTGATGAGAGACTTCCATGCCTATTTTTCAAACGGCCACTGTCCCCAGATTGGAAAATACAGATGGTTGCAAAATGTATTTTGTGAGGTAATCGCAAAGCCCCTGAACATGGCATTATCACAAAAGTATTGGTGGTGTAGGCAAGGGTTGTTGGTACATTACAGATAAAAGGTATTGCTTTAGAAAATGTCAACTTCATTTCGACTTCATTTATGCAAAAACAATGTCTATGCCACAATTTGTCATGTCATATTGTGTAATTGGAAACCTTTATAGTAAGAAAGCTTTACATATGCGGGGCCTAAGCCTTTATTCCTTCTTTTCATATGCAGTAACCTTAAAGGACAACTGTTCCACATCCTTTTTGTGAACTGTTGCCAATAACTGAACGTGATTTTCTTATTTTCCCTTTGTACTGGGACATGATTACAGCCCTGTTTGTTGAGTCTATGCCTTTTTTTGTACAAGAAAGTAACTGGCTCACTTTAGAAATTGCAGCTTGGCATTGCATGCTGTTATTAAAGTTTGTGATCTGAAAGAACACCCAGTTTCGTCTTCTGACCTCATTTACCAATTTGTAAACACAGCCCCCCAACGACTATATGAATCTGCCATGTTTTTGATGCCCATGCTAGTACATTATTTTTACATTTGTTCCATTTATCCAGGTCAGCTTGTAAATCAGAATAGTTTTTTGGTTGTTTTCTACTTTGCCTATTTTTATCTGTTATGAAAAGAACAATTTCTGTATTTGCAAATGCAAAAAGTAGCATCAACAGTAAACCTTCGAGATATACCACTTACAACCTTATGACTGGTTGGCTTTCTGTTTCGGTATTTTTTACAGTGCGAAATGTCTGGGAAACCAGTATAAACGGTTACATAAAATATAAAATAAGACAAAACAATACCAGGGCTGTGGAGTCGGTCGATAAATTCCCCGACTCCTCAGTTTCTGATTCTTCTGACTCCTCTGTATTTAAATTGCTAATGTCTTTTACCCATTCATTGAAGGAAAGGAAGGCAACCTACATTAACCACAGAACTACTGGCTAGGAAACCAACACTGTAATGGCCAATTAAAGCAGAGAAAGTAAGTTAGGCAGAAAATGCTGCTGCTTTTTCCTTAAGCTAGGCACCACGCTGTGAATGATCTGGGATCAATTGAATGGAAATCAATGTGTGCCACATGGGCAAATCGATTCCTGTTCAATGGGGACCCCTTCTCCCCAGCTTGCAGTGTGTGATTTACAACACGCCACAAGCTGGGGAGAAGCAGCCTTTCTCATACAGCTGCCTCATTCACACAGCTTCTGAGTGAGGAGTTCTGGCCCCGCCCCCTTCACACTGACAGCCGACAGCTGAGCAGAAGGCAGCAGCCGCAGCTGATCCAACACTTTCCATGAAGACTCACATCTCCATGCAAAGTATTGGAGATTGAACAGGGTTTTTCAAATTTGTTGGAACCTCGTTCAATCAAATTCCTTTGAGCCGGCACTATTGATCCCGCCCTAAGGAAAGCACACATGGGTAGGTTTGTAGACAGATTAGAGTACAATCAATCAACGTGAGTGCGCAAGTTTATTGATTGTACTCTTTTTACAGATCTACTCGTGTATGCCTAGCTTTAGTGTTCTGATCTTCTGCTGAAGATAGGGCAGTGGAAGGCTCCAAGAAGAGGCAGGGTGAAGGGGCACTTCAAACATGGTTCATGATTTCCCTTGAATCCCAGAGTCATGTGTGAAGTTGATGATGTCATCACGCTGCAGTCTAGAGCTCATCTGAGCTGGTCTGTCGGCCCCCACTCGGTACATGTGTGGGGGCCTTTAGGCTAGAGTCACAGTGGGCGCTGTAATGTTATGCACAAATGCATTTATTCTTATAGCAGAGAAGTCATTCATTATGACTGTTTGTTAATTGCGACATTTGAAGTAAAAAAAATTTTTTTAATTCCCATTTAAATTTAGTAGGAGTCGGAGTCCGTCCATTTTTTGCCGACTTTGATTCCAAGTACCCAAAAATGTCTCCGACTCCGACTGCACAGCCCTGAACAATACAATCATTCAATCCAGTATTTTAGGGACAAGCCTGAGCTTATGTCCCAAATGTATAGTATGACTATCAAACTTAAAATACAGGGAGAGAGCCAGTAAATCCAGAAAGAGGGGGCTTCCCTATTCTTAAAGCTGACATAACTAGTTGTAGCATAGGGTAAATCCTGCCCTAGAGGGGGGGTTGGGGCAAAGAAGCGGAGAATAAGAAAGTAAAAGAAGAAAGAGAATGAACAGTAAAGATACTTCAGGAAGCAGGTTGCGGCCCAATGGCCATGGGAATAATAGGCTAATGTCGACCTCAGACTGTAAGAGCTAAAAATATAGGCAGGTCAGGCTGTGCCGTTTTAGGGTCAGAGGGAAGGACTGAGTTTACAGGCAATAGTTATTTGGCAGCTATAAGGAGGTAATGCACCAATCTGCGCTGTATCCGTAGTGGAAAATTCTAGAAGGAACCAAATACTATCTCATTGAGGCCTTATATACAACTTCTAGGTTGGTTAGATTGATGGATCATCTCGAGAACTCAGTGCAAAGGTGGGAGCCTGGCTGGCTTTCACAGGTGCAGAGAAGCCTTTTCTCCTTTAGGGCTTGTTTCCATTACGTCGGGAGTCCCCGACATAGCAGATAGACTTACCTGCTCGGCGGACGGGTCTGTCTTCATTGCACCGACCCGATCCGCCGGTGTCAGGCTGAACGTAGTCGAGTACGTTCAGCCTGTACACCGGCGGATGTCTAAACAGACCATCCGCCGGCAGGCTGAGTCTATGGGATACGTCGGGACCCCTGCTTAGCGTATATGCTTAGCGGAGGGCTCCCGACGTACAATGGAAACAAAGCCTATGACAGTTTGTGACGTCGGTGGACAAAGATAATAATAATTTGCAGGATGTCTCTACTGTGATATAGTAATATACATAAGTAAAACTCTGGATTTATTTTGGGTCCTTCAGCTGAAGCACAGTAGTGATATGACAGCGGGGGTAGGAACCACAGTACTCACCTGGGGGACCCTGTATGATGGAATGACTCTGCAGTTAGTATTGACAACAATCTGTGGCTTGATGATTGATTGTTACCACTCCAGGCTTTGATATTCTAGTGTTGTAATCACTCTGTACCCCCATTTAATGTGCTATGCAGCATTTCTTTCTGCAGAGAAGGCCATCCTGACTGCAGTAATGTGTTTCACATTATTTTTCTATGGGGATGGAGATGCCAAGATGCCATAACACAGCAAAGGAAACATTGGCATTCCAAATAAACCTGTGTCTGTGTAGTTCTGTCCTTGTGTCCTTGTGCTATGCAGTCTTTACAGAGCATGTCAGCACCAGGCTGCAGGGCCATTTCACACTATATGCGCTGTGGTGTGCTTTAAAAACGCACTTATTTTTTTACCGCACACGTTTTTACATAGACAAGCAATGTTACCATTCACACTGTATGCGTTGACATTTATAGCCATGATGCACTAGATATGGTGATTTTTTATAACCTTGAACCAAGCATTAAGTATAAAATGTAATGCCTATTTTTTTCATGGTTATCATATGATAATCAGGGGTGCACATTACATTTTAGTGAGCTCCTCAGATGAGTACCAGGAGATGGTGTTTGGTACTCACCCCATATGTAGGGTAATCTTCCTCACGGTCTCCCTCACTGTCCTCTGCGTCCGCTTCCTGCATGGTAGATTCTGCTGCTTGATGGACCCACCTGTTCCTGATTGATTCCTTGGATTAGCTGTCTCCATCCACAGGTCACCAGCTGGGTTTGGGTCAAATGTATTTCTCACTCAAACACTTTTTGAACCCCCAGATCTCATACCTCAGTAGTGCAACCCTGAAATGTTCTGGTTTAGTAACTAACCCCCTGAGACTACCAGTAATCCAATTTTCAACCTTTCATAGTCATATTCCAGCTGTCACACAGTGCTTTTCTCTTGTGAGATTTTACTCTTACATATGCCTACTGTGACTTTCATCCCCCAGATCTCCAACACCCTTAAGTCCAATCTTTTTTTTTTTTGGATTAGTTATTTACCTTCCCAATTTCAGAGTTCTAACTTCAACCTTCATCTTTTCCTGCAGTTATCCAAGTGACATAAATTGTATACATTTAGCTGTGGCCGCCCAGATATGGAGTGCCTCCAAGTTGTTAGTGTGCATATGAGCTTTGTTACAATAATGCAGGTACGCAGAGCTAGTTTTTGGCCCCTTATGAGTACCAGAGTACCACTTATGTGCACCACTGGATACAATAAGGGAATACAGTGGTTGGATATGCTAACGACTTGGCTGTCACAAACATTTCTGTTGTGACACAGATTTCTTTTTACCAAGCTTATAATTTAATAATTCTTCTCGCCCTCCAATGGGTTGGTATTAGTGTCAGCAGTGTAGGTGTTTCCTTTGTATCATCCAGTTTCATGTTCTGGGCATTGTGTCTGGCACTGTCAGTCATCTTTAAAAATGGCTTTTCCTTGTCTTGGTGGAAGGGTTTAGTGAAGTGGTCCGAAAAGGCTTTTCTGCAGTCTGTGCATTCTACCAGAAGAAAGAAATCTGTGAACAATTCCCTGTGTGATGATCTGATGAGCAGGTATCCAAGGATGATGAACACTAGGTGGGGAAAATCCAGGTCAAGGTCGATGTTTCATCCATAGAGATCAGCGGTGTAGTCATGTTAGAGCTTTCCAGACTCTTTCTTATTAGATGATCTTCAAGGACGTCATGGGAATCTCTCTCACAAAGCCACATGATATAACAGAGACTGTCTGTCCGTGTCTCTTTTAGAGGGCTTATTAGAGGTATTTCCATGGATGAGATATAGCCACATCACTATATATTGTTTGTCTTTTTTTGCGTTTTGTGTCGAAAGGAATGTAATCAATAATGTTATATAGTTCAATATGCTGTGGATCACTATATTTATAAACTGTATTTATTGGTTTAGATTGAACTTTAGATTGTTTCCCTTTTGAAATAACCCTCCTTTTTTAAATGTGATGTTTGCATAAAGTTCATAAAGCATAATCCTTCCACCAATGTAAATAAAAGTAACCAAGTAATGCCAAAAACCAAAACTTTAATAACCTATATCTCCCTTCTCTCCATAATCTCTCTCTATCTCACAGAAATACTTTTATTTTTGATTATCTAAATCTCCCCTCACCTTTGTGGTTTTATATATATATATATATAAATCAATGGTATTACTTCAATTTACACTTTAAACCTCAAAGTGCAGTGTTTGCCCTTCTGATATGTGACGTGTTTTGTCTGTTGCAGACCCTTCCCCTCGGAAGACACAGCAGAAAATGATGACGACATATATCGTAGCCTGGAGGAATTGGCAGAGTGAGTTTTGTCTTTAATACTATTTATTGAATGATCTGGGAAGGAATTATATAGAAAATATGGATCCCGGCTGTAGTAATCCCTAAATAGCTTACCCATTATTGTTGCATTGACAGTTTGTTTAAAGTTCAATCACCAAAACTAATCGAATTGGTACTCCTATGTGCTTATTACAGATTACAATAGGATCTGGAGTAGTTTAGTGGTGACATTTTAGGCATCTGGAATCCCAGAAAGACTTTTGTCTATAAATTGACCTTTAAAATGGATATAGAGTTTGTGACAATTTTGGCTCCCCTTTCATCGCCAATGTTGCCAGAGGGTGGGGATATGTTTTATTTAGTCATCATCCAGCTTTGTTATTGTGCCTAATATCAAGCATAAATCCAACCGTGGCTGCTTAGCATCTCCTCTGCGGTGAATTCTGCTTCCTCCCACGGGACTCATTATTTACTACTAGAGATGTAGTGGGTGGGTGTTTATTATCCCTGGCTGCTGTTTGTCTACCTAAGAGCAACACATATGCATGGACCTGGGAGTAAATATAGCATATACTTTGTATCTTTGTCTACAGATCTCTATAAATATATTTATATATAACATATCATTCTTGGGCCTCCATTCAACTATGTTTGTTTATGCTCTTTCTCAAGCTCCAGTTTTTCCAGTATTCATTGTAGGGTCTTCATATTTTAATAACAAGCACATTATGGGGCCATCCACACACCCAGAGGATGCCCTAAAAGCGATGAAGCCGGGAAGATGCGCCATGAGCTGTTTCCTGGTCACTTTTCAGGAAAGCCACATTGTGTGGCGGCGCCTGAATGCACGCACACTTCTGAACTCTACTCAAGCATTTAGGGGGGTTTTCTACCTCTGTTGGTACCCTACGCTAAGCACATTGCTTGGCGGTGAGCCCATCGGATCACTTTAGCTGGCCGGCGCATGCTGTGTTCAGTAATGGACTACGTTATCCGCTGCATTGGAGGAACGGCTCAGCGCTGTGAGAACACAGCTTCTGCCGAGCAGGTAAAGTGTATGTGCTCCATCGGGTCCTCCTGCCAAGCAATGCGTTAAGCGGTGGGGGGTTTTGATGGATGTGAAAACATACCCTTAGTCACCTTTGGAAATCCATTAAGATGTTCCACAACAATTTGGAAAACTTACAATTAATTTACTTTAAAGACTGTTGTTTAGATCACTGACAAAAATTCCGATGAAATTTGTTTTAATTTTAAGTTGTAACATCACAAATATGGAATAGTCTATGGGGTCATGGAAATAGACATCAGCCTTATGTCAGTAACATAATTTTCAGGATTCATTAACAAGGCCATATCACCAGCAGGTGACCTACTCCTGACCTGCTTCAAGACAGATTTCAATTCTCATAAACTTGTATAAAAATCTCAAATCCTGTTTGGGGTGAACAAAAGCTGTCAACACAGGCCCTAAGGGTGATGAAGACTTACAAAGTGTTATATGTAATAGAAAATTAATTAGCATTGTTGAGTTTTGCACTTGGTAGAGCGATGGGGCTGTCCCAGCTGCCAGAGCTCATAGCATAGCTGTCACCAGCTACAATAAACTGACAGCTGACTGATTGATGTATTTTATTGCACATTAAACATTGTCACTTCTATTGCAGTCCTTTATGTTTAATCTGTTTGTAAAAAAAATATACAAAAAAGCACTTTATAAAGGGGAGGCCAATGCTTAGCCTCAAGCTATGACAAATGGCAACTAAAGAATCTTCTGTATCTGACACACTTCCCTACGTGTTAAATTCCTGGTTCAGGTTCATAGTCTATGAAGACTGTCTCTACAGGATACACTATAGACCCTCACTGCGGGTATCTGACAAAACATTTTTAGTTTGTTGGATCCTGAAGATTCCCCTACCAGCATATATCTGGAGCAAAGAGAGGATCTCTGGTACTGTGGCTCCAGATAAGAATTGGATATCTCTCCTATTTGAAGTTTTTTTTTTTCCTTGACAGAGTCCCTTTTGATTTCTTTTTATTAGACATTTGTGAAATCAGTATACTCTTTTCCACTCTCAAAAAGGTATTTCATCATACTGCAGCATGTTCTGCCCTGTGGGCAAACAAGGTCCACAGCTCTCCACTTACAGCCTGAGGGCAAAACCAGCTGTCGGCTGAGCTGCGCGGCATATGTCCAGCAGATATTATGATCTGATCCCAGCAGACCATCCTTCACCTGATATGTTGAACTGACTGGCAATTGAAGGGATGGCCAACAATATAGTGCATACCCTTCACACCCAGTATAGAGATCTACACGCTATGAACACAATCGATATTCAAAGTATGTTTTATGCCATTATGGTGCCCGTGGGGCAGCCAATCACGTTCCCAGTTAACCTATTTAAGAAAAAATATTTACCCCTGGAAACCCTAAGCTCTTTTTAGGTAAAACCAGCAGGTTGCTTCAACGCCTACAGATACAGTACATGAGAAGTCCCACTTCCATATCAATGCATCTCTGAAAAATGTGGTCCCTAAAGAGTAAGGGGGGTTTCCACATCCATCCGGACCCCATCCGCTAAGCGCAGTGCTTGGCGGGGATCCCCGACGGATGTGGAAACCTACCCTAATACATAGCAATGCATACATTGGAAGCAAGCATTTCTAGAGGAGAGGAGTTATTATTGAAGTACAGAAATATACCTACAAAACCCTCAAACTGAAATATACACTGAATCCATTTGAAAGTATTCTTCATTTGCCCATCTACTTAAGTTCTGTTACAGACAACATTCTTCACTACACAAGTACTAGGTGAATGCACCACCACAATGTAGTACACTATTACACTTCTAAACTGCATCCTGGGCTCCTAACCTCTCTTACAGTTGTTGGAAAATAATTGGACGCAAAAGAACAAAGTTATGACTTCTCATCTACAACTTAGAGTAGTTTAATAAAGAAGTCTGCTCTAAACTTTGACATTTGAATCTGAAAGCAGCTACCCTCATGTAAGTGAAAATCTGAATCCAGCCTGATTGACATGATGGTTGTGTTGTGATCTTCTGTACCCCTGGTGGTGTTGTTCTGGGGTTTTCCAATGACTGTGTTGACCCCCACTGCATTGCTGCAGGAGCTAGAAGGGGTTTACAGGGTTCAGGTAGTGAAGGAGAACCCCATCATATGGGCTTGTTTGTCTGAAATGTAATACGGAGTTAATGTGGCTGTGAGTTACAATATGATTCCAAAGGCTCCATCATTATAGCAAAATCACTTGTTTTATTCTTCAAGCTGCATTAAATATTATTAAGAAGTCTGTATTTTCTTTGCACATTGCACAAGAGACTGTTATATACAGAACAACATTTTGAGACCACCATTTTGCTCCCTTTTTTAGGGTTATCTGTAGAGCATTGGGGCCGCACACTAGTGTATAACCTTGTTATCTTGATGCTGTGTTCGCTAATCAACATAGCTTCTTGTGAAATCCCTGTGATGGTCCCCTGAGTGATATCGCAGCTCTCCATACTATGGTCAGGGTGCTGACAGACCACCTCACACATACCAGTCTGTGTTTTCTCGTGGACCACTTCTGCCAGCTTGGGGCATTAACACCCTTGTGAATGGGAATGATGCCTTTTAAATGACTTCTAAATACTTGTATGCTATCAGTAGTTTTCTACATTTTCTTAACCGTTCAATTGACTTACTAATGTAAGTTAAGCATTTGGTTTACTTGAATGTACTAAATATAACCTGACAATTTGACCAATAAACTGTATGTTTTGAAAATTGGACCCAGTTACCTTTTACTTTTTGTTATCTTAGTACAATATGGCAGCTGGTAATCTGGAATTGTGGTTTTAGATTGCAGAGCTCAGTCACCCTTTCCTGGGAGAGAATGGTGTTTTGATAAATGCTGTGTTTCAACCTCTTTCTCCTGGCATCATGCCTATGTGTCTTGCCCAAGCTCAAAGGACAACCCTGGCAGATGCCATGTGAATGCTGTGCTTGCCACATTTGCACAAAGAAAATGGGCATCTCTTTGTTTGTGTTTCTTGTTCTGTGTTTGCTGCATCCACACAGACACCCTGAGGGTGCAACCTGTCGTATCCCAATGCCAATTACACCTCTGACAAATACCAAGGAGCTAGAGGTGGCAATCTATATGTTTTAAGTGACTTCGCAAGCTCTGCTCTGCATCATTATTATATTATATCTGAACTACTTATACATTATTATTATATTCTATCAGGCCTATACTTGTTCTATGCAAATTCTTTAGTAATGGCTGTTATGTAAGGAAATAAATGGGAATAACGGCTTACTTGGGCCTTTACAGAAATGTATGGGTATAAACTATGGTTTCTAAGGCCCAGGGAGAACCAGGTTAAAATGTAAGGTTTTTATGGCGGAGGAGTCCAGGGAGCACTAGCTTATCATTTCTTTCTGCCAGTGGATCCCTTTATCTGGGTATAGACCTGTCAAGTTTAGTTGTTCTGGGTACAGACCTCTCCAGGTCTGCATTAAGCATCCTTGACAGGCACACCACTCCACACAGCAAATGACATTGGTGTTCAATCCCACCAGAGAAAATTCCTTCTATGGTAAAGTCAGAATCAAGTTGGGTATAATGGTGCCCACAGTCCAACAGGAATAAAGTAATCTGCAGTGCTCTGCCCAACCCTCTACCTTACTATGAGTCTATAAAAATGCTAAGCACATTCCTTGATGGGGATGTCGATGGAGCCCATCCAGATACCTGCCTGCCACACCAGCTGTCTCCACGGCGATGTGCCAGTCCGTCAGAAGGTTGATGTAGTGCAGTACGTCAACCTCCACCCAGCAGACCTGCTCCATGCCGTGGAGACAGCAAGTGTGGTATCTGGATGGGCTCCGTCGACATCCTTGTCAAGAAATGTGCTCAGTGCAGGGGGTGTCAATGGAGCCCTCCATGGCGTGAAAACCCTTCTACAGTTAACTCTTGATAGACTACCAATTTAAAGAAAAAACAATAAAAACATGCCACAGAAATCAAATGTAGGCTTTATATTATTTAGAGATAAGAAGAGTTGAGAATTTATGTCTTCCCATGAACCAAGTGAAAAACCGAGGAATGGACAGCTCTATTTCTTCGACATTGTCCAGTCCTCCTGTAGGTAGAAGTAACAGCCAAAAAGTTACACTTACTTTGCTACTCAATGGATTAGAAAAAAAGGTTTTGCGTATATTTATGCTGTAAGTTATCAATATTTTGTGCATCTAGATCCATGTTGTGATGTTTTCTTAAAGCCTTTTATGCACCAAAAAAAATGTTTGTAGTGTAACTTTCTTTTTCTTCTGTTCAGTGAACATGACTTGGGTGAGAATGACACGTATGATGTACCTTGTGAAGAGGATGACATCTACGAAGACATCATCAAGGTGGAGAACCAACAACCGATGGTGAGAATCGACTAATAATTGTGTGGTAGTGGTATTCTACCACCGTGTATTACAGGGAGCACAGCACCAATCATGAGTCCCTTCATCAGAGAGGTTGACACTGTGACATCCTCACCATAGGTGCACACTATTATTAATATCAGGTTATAAAGCTCTTCCATACTCTCCAGTGGTTGAACACCTTAAAGCTTTCGGCTTAGAATCAGGTTGGTTGATTTTCGGATCTCTGCGTGCTCTCGCCTCTATCCCTCCACCCGCTGTCCTTTTCCAGTTGCCCCGGGGTAGACAGTTAACGTCTGCAATCATGTGGAAAAGGAGCAGACCCCTGCCTGGAACACATCCACACTGCCTGCTGGCAGCTGACGGGCATGGAGGAGCTGCAAAGGGCAAATGTTAAAGATGAAGCTCTGAAGATGCTGACTTCCTTAGCCGGACGTGTCTATACCTCGAATCATCTCTGGAAAACTGTCTGTGCACTTGTCAGGGTCCTCCCTGCAGGCACAACAGCACTTATATGTTATAGAATGAAGTTATTACTGCTTGTTGCTGCTATCTGTAATATAACTACAACTCTCAGCAAGCTTCTTTCCAATGCGAAGGACAGAGATAGAGAAATGTAGTCTGTGTTTTAAAATGTTAATGACTGTATTTACATGTTTTCTCATATGATCTCAGATAAAATTTTAGTGAACTTGTCTAAAATGTATTTTTTTGTATGTGGCTCATTGTATAACTTGTCCTGTTTAAAGTCCCCAAGTCTCATGTACCTTTGGAGATGAGAGATACTTAATAGATCCTTTTTGTCAGATCTTTTTTTTTGGTACATGATTATTGGATGTTGGCAAATTAGACGGACCTGGGAGGGATTACCATTTTAGGATTAAATGTATGCTTCTCTGTACATTACTAGCAAACCTCCAGATAAGTGGAGATCTTTTCATAAGATATTATTTTATAGAGTGGTAATAACCTGCAGAAGTGTAGACATCCATCACTTCAGATAAGATGTGGTTATACCATGCTGACGCTGAGATGTAGGGAAGGGGCGTGCGAACATAAAAAAAAAAAAAAAAAAGGATTCTAGCATATGTAATTCTTGCATAAATTAAGTTCAAAGTCAATATTTTTACTTGAATTTGAAATTTATTTATGTAAAAACTATTTGTTACAGCAATGCTTTCTTTTTTGTAGTACAACCCGGACCCTTCTCTGTTTTGGTGATGATACCATGCTCAGGGGCTTTACAATTTTAAAAAACGTAATTTGATCAAATCTACTCCAGACCAATTTTGCGTTATAATTGTACGGTTAACAAAGCAGAACGCTATTTACACCTTATAGTAAGCCATATCTTTTTGGTGTGGTCATAGTCTACCTGAAGACAAAACATGGCTCAATGCGAAGAGGGAAATAGAGAAATGGGTTGTTTAAATTTAAATGTTGATAGAGGAAAGTCCATGGTTTTTCCCACCCCAAAAGTGACTTTGATCGAATTTGATTGAACTCCATACAGAAGACTGTGAAATGTGTTCTGTTTAATATAATGGTGACTGTTAGCCCACTATGGAGGACAGAAAAATACATGCGGAAATCATGTGTTTTTTTGTCCGGTTTCCCTGCTGTTTACTCGCCGTTTGCCACTACGTCTTTTTTTGTAAAACCTGTGGCAAAACCGCGGCCGGTCCGCATCTATTAAAATACGGTGCGTGTATGCCTTTGAGCCGTGGTGCAATGTGGACATGGAAAAAGAATATGGTAAACTGCGTATTTTTTTCTGTGCCTGCACTGCATGGCTGCCACACCGCAGCAGTGAAGTCCAGCTCATTGGGGGCAATGGGAGAGGTTCAAGCCGCATCTGCTCCCAAACTGCCCAAGTGGAGCCTTACCCTTAAGCAAGAATACTTGTGATAGAAATCTTCTCCGATAAATTGTAGAACAATATTATGTAATAAGGTTTCCCCAAAAAATATATTTTTGCTATAAGGATTTCCAAAAAGTGCCAAAGTTAGATGTTTCTAGATAAAAAATAATACCAACATGAGTAATGGAAGCCTTAGTAATCAGCCAAGTGGGCAACAGAATGACAAATTGGGGAATTTCTGGGCCTGTGAGCAAACGCCATCTTCCTATTAGAGAAGTGTGAAGAAGGATGTTTTCATGGAATTTATGTTGAAAAACTTTAGTAAGTGCGCTTTTTTGAGTTGCACATCCTTCTTACTCTTATTTCATGATTAAATATAGGCTTTAAGATACAGTAAATATTTTAAAAAAAATTTCAATAAATGTTTTCTTTGTGTCTTTCCTTCTTTGCCTCAGATAAGGTATATGCAGGTAAGAAATGATTTTGACTATGAGCGGAGACCACTCTCCAGTTTTTCTATACTACTTACTAATTGTTATGGTTGGGGCTGTTGGGTGACGGTACACTATGCCTCTATAAGGTGGTGCTGTGCTATCATGTGGGGTGATGGCACTAGGGGTCCTTCGTTTGGGGAGATTATAATGGATATAAAATAGTACAAGCCACCTCGGTCCCCACAGAGTATTGCCTGTAGTATGAATTTGTGGTGCCATAGGACTACCTAGGGAATCTACAGAATAAATTTATGGAAATGATGTTTCTGTCTAATTTAGGATTTCTGTGTTTACCTTCCTTTAGAAAATGGGGATGACAGAAGATGATAAGAGGAATTGCTGCTTGTTGGAAATCCGTGAGACAGAAGACAAGTATTACAAGACATTGGAAGACATCAGAACGGTGAGGTTGTGGTCCAGCATGGTCATGACTATGGCCATTCATGTAGGAGGTTCACCATCATCTATCAGTTTTCTGTAGGTATATTTTATATACTGTGGTTTATGATGTTTCCACAGAATTACATGGTACCCCTGAAACAGATCCTAACTCCTGCTGAGACTGCTGTGATCTTCATTAATTTGGAGGTAAGAAACAGGTTTACTGGTTGAAATATTGTGGTATCTCTGATTATGAGCCTATTGTAAAGACAAGGACCATTCATGCGCAGCTTTCCAGGGTCCAGACACCTGAAAAGTGCTGCAACTGAAAAGCAACCACAACATATGGTGGCTGCTTTTCTGGTGTTCGCCATGGACCTTCCTAAACACAGACTGCGTGATGCTGCCATAAAGTCTGTCAGTTGGTGAAGAAGGAGCTTTCCAGATGGCATCTATCACTCCTAATAAACTGACCAGGAACTTCCTGGCTTATTTATATTACAGTCTATGAGTAATTGTCACAACTATGCTAGATGTTGGCTTTAAAGCAACCATTCATACCTAGCAATACCTAGACATCGTTGTCCAATTTCTTTTTATCTCTGCTCACATGCAATTTGCTGTCATTTGTGCACTGTGAGGGAAGTTGTCAAATGGATGGAAGACAAAATATAAATCTTCTCAAATGCTTGCTCTTGCTCCTCCCCCTTTCACATCTCAATATTACTGGCTAATACATTTTCGTGGATAACAACAATTATTGATAGTGCTCATACTCATAAGGAGTGTGGACAATTGCGATTTTTGGGGTGGTTGGTTTATATGTAGGCCTTCACCACTTTAATGGTTTAATCCACAAGTAAATTAAATTACGGCAAGGAGATTCTCTAGGTCAGGGGTAGGCAAAGTGCGGCTCGGGAGCCATATGTGATTCTTAAGCCCCTTCAGTCTGGCTCAGTGGCATAAGGACCTGTTCTTTATTTTTATTTTTTTCATTCATGTCTGGGCACCCCCACAGCAAAATCCCCATGCTGTCATCGAATGCCTACCCCCATCTGCCGGTGGTGCAGAAGTCGTAGGAGAGCCAGTGAAATGGGACTATTTTGTCCTGCCTCATTAATCTCTGGTCCCAACAATTAATTGTTTGTCAAGTCGCGTACTGCGCAGCTCTGCCCCCTCCTCTCTGGTTGCAATTGAAGAGGCATGTGTCCTGAAGAGCAGTAAAAATCTGTGAGGGACAGAGCATACAGTGAGAGGAGGGCCTGGAGCTGCCTAAAAGGGGGCTTTGTGACTACCCCTAAGGCAGGAAACTCTATGGCTTGTCAGTCGTTGTCACAGTAAATGGTAACAAATTTTATTTTTTCAATAAATATTATTGTTATTAAATATTATATCTATTTGTATAACCTTTAAGTTTAATTAAGACGTATTAAGTTTATTAAGCTAATTTTAGGTAAGGCTCTAAACATATATTTCAAGTGTTGCACTGTTGTGATTTGGCTCTTTGGTCGAATAAGTTTACCTACCACTGCTCTAGGTGAAAGGGTCTCATAAATACTTTCTGTTATTGCTTGTATGCCATGACAGTTGATTACTTTTGCTGCACACCTTTGTATGTCAGATTAACCATTACCATTATTGACCATTATTGTAAATGATTTAATCTTTCAGATTAAGTTTCTCCCATCTAAGTACTAGAAGTTTCTGGTGTCCCAGGCAGTTAAGCCACCTATACACCTTTAGATCACTTAATACAACTTCAGTGGTATCACTGATAGAATACATAGTGATTGGAAAGTTTAGAAAGGTCCTCATATTACATGGTTTTGGTAGAACAAAAGTGGATTTTACAGAAATTGTATGGTAAGATTGCAAGGTGTATAGGGGCCTTTAGTCAGACAATACCTTTCCTTAATGAGATTATTAGTTTGCGAGTCCTTCCTCCCACAGGTCATAATCTGATCATGCATTGTGACAAGACCTAGTAAACTTTGCCCTGAGCTAACATATGGTGATCTACAAGTATTACATTTGAGCAGCAGAGATCCTGTGTGTGAAGCTGTACCCTGAAAGGCATTGCATCTCCATCTGACAGCATTTACCCATCGGTCATAGAGTCTGTTCTAAGCTGTCTCCTCTTCTGATTCCCTCTAGGATCTCATAAAAGTCCACTTCAATTTCTTGAGGACCATTGAGATGTCCATCATGTCTGGCGGCAGCACCATTGGCCAGGTCTTTCTGGACTATAAAGAGAAGTAAGACTGAAAGCTGTAATTATATATTGCTTTGTGTGTGCATCTTAAATGTCTTACAAAACCCTAAAGGTGCCTATACACAGGCAGATTCTCCCTCAATAGATGAGGGATCGACTGCAGTGTGATGATGTCATCACGCTGCAGCCGGCCTCTCAGAGGATTGGCAGGCACCCTTTGTATGCTGGCCAAAGTAATGGGATCTGCCAGAGAAATACAGACATGTTCAATCTCTGGCTGATCAAGTTTTTTGCTTACATGGATCCGCGGCCGCTTTTGCTGATCGCAACGTGTATGGGGACCTTAACTTTGCACGTGTTTAAAGGCTGGAATACACGGCTCGAAATTTGAGCTGACAGAGAGAGCTCAGCAGTAGCGTGAGGATGTCATTGCGCTACTGCGCGGTTTCCCCGATATCGTGAGCCAGCTGGCAGCCCGTCCCATTCTTTGAATAGGGAACTGCTGGTCCCTATTCAAAGTATAGGATATCGAACAAGGTTTACCAACATGTTGGTAACCTGTTCGGCTGAGCGAGATCTATTGAAAAAAATGGCATACACGGGTAGATTTTTTCCCAGATTTCTGCCCAACTCAATGCCTTTAACATGCACAGTGCTTGGCTGTGCAGAAATCTGGGAAAAATTGACCCGTGTATTCCTCCTTTTAGACTTAGCACTTTGTGAAGATGATGTCATAAGTTCATGTTTACTTACCATAATCAAAATCTAGAAGTGTACCCAATTGCTATAGTTCCGCATTATACACATTGCCTTGTTAAACCGAACCCCCTCAGCAGTTATTTAACACTCACTTTTGATCTAGCTTTGTATACATTTATGTGAAAATGATTCCATGTTCCTTATGTAGAGCTTCTAAAACCAGGAAATGACACCAGTCTTGTGCTGTAGAGTAAAGTGTGTCATGTTTCTGTACATCTGCAGTCTATGGGCAGAACACAAGCATTACATTATTATTCCTATACAGAGGTGGGGACCACAGAGGGTGTTCATTTTATCAGACATTGGTAGGAATCCAGAAATCCCTGTATTGCGTAAATTGCGAGGGAGTGGGCATAGCTGACTCGCAGAATGTGATTTTCTGGTCCGTTCTGGACCTCGGGGAGTGAAATTTGAGCATACAAGAAAACATAATAGAACATGTAAACTGGGTTTGGTATCCGCAGAGTGGAGGATGTGAGTGTAGTGGGCTAGATGAAAAGGTATTTTAACAGAACAATAACTAGAAACATTACAAACTTTAATAAAATAACTAGTAGAAATGTTATAGTTAGAAGCTCTGTTAAGTTTGTATAACCATCTTCTCCTCCGGAGGAGATTTACCCTCTGTTCCTGTCCCAGTGACTCCCTCTTTCACTACTAGACTACCGTAGTAGTCTAGGCAGAGTATCATACAAAACATATGTGGGGAATATAGGCCTTATGGAGGGTCCATCCAGAACTAGAAAAGGAGGAAAGTTGGGCTTCCATTTTGCTTGCTGGAATAATAAAAAAAATGTAATTCAAATAATACTGACCATTTTACTGTTCAAAGACTTGGAATAACACCCGTTCCGGCTGGATTTTTCTTGATATATAAAATCTGTAATTCATGATGATGTGCCATGTACAGGCGTAACATGAGGTTAGTTAGGGCCGCTAGTCAGTTTATTCCCCATGTAAATTAGCTCTACTGTTTCAGGCTGATTTACTGATGTAAATGAGATGAAGTATGACATTCTGACCCTGAAGTAACTGTGCCAACGCTGTGTGACACTCATTGCTGACTTAAAGCTAAATCCCACACTTCTATAAATGAGAATTCTCCTACTAGCCCCCATAATGGACATCTGTCCCAGCAGACGCTTCGGGAAGGAGCAGTACACAAGAGACCATGACTGATGACACAGAGTGACAGGGGGGACAGTCCTTCATGTTGTGAAGTGCTGACATCGCTCCATCAGTGACATTCTAGCAGATTCTGTACCGTCCCTATCTGCCCTCCTTATTACCATTTCTAGGACAGCAGCTTACAGGTTAGCACTGTGGTCCTGGGTCTACCTTTACCAGATCTCTGGGTTTCGCTGTTCTTATGGGAATTTCAGAGAGTGATGCGTGAAGTGGTTTAGTGTTCTCTATACAACACTGATTTCACAGAAATATTTTACATATCAATATGTAAATGCTGTAGGATATGTAAATGAGTTACTATCCTTTGATTTGCATTTTGGTGTATGTCAGAGTCATATACAGGGAGTGCAGAATTATTAGGCAAGTGGTATTTTTGCAGGAATTAATTTTATTATTGAACAACAACCAATGTTCTCATAAACCTAAAATACTCATTATATCAAAGCTGAATATTTTGGAGAGTAGTAGTTTTTAGTTTGTTTTGTTTTAGCTATTTTAGGGGATTCTGTGTGTGCAGGTGACTATTTACTGTGGTAATTATTAGGCAACTTAACAAAAAACTAATTTACCCATTTCAATTATTATTTTACCAGTGAAAACCAATATAACATCTTCAACATCACAATCTATAATTTCGACATTCAAAAACAAAACTGAAAAAAATCATGTGACCAATATAGCCACCTTTTCTTTGCAAAGGACACTCAAAAGCCTGCCATCCATGGATTTCTGTCAGATGTTTTGATCTGTATCTCACCATCAACATTGCGTGCAGCAGCAAATACAGCCTCCCAGACACTGTTCCGAAGGTTGTACTGTTCCCTCCTTGTAAATCACACATTGATGATGGAACACAGGTCTCAATGGGGTCAGATCAGGGAAACAAGGAGGCCCATTGCATTAGTTTTTCTATTTATACCCTTTTGGCAGCCACCATGTGGAAGACGTACCATGGATACAGGTGATGGACAGCATGTCCTGCATGAAAATCCATGTTTTTGAAGGATGAGCTTCTCCGCTCCCACTGATTGCAGAACGGTCTCGTCCCACTGGCCAGAGGACTGGGAGTTGAGCTGCCCTCCATCCTCAACACCCGAAAGCCCCACACCACAAGCTCCCTCTTCTGATATCAGCCAAACCATACTCCCACCATCCAACCTTCGCTGCCGTCTGCGCGGACTGGAGCTCTTGCCCCATTACCATCCAGCCAAGTGCCCATCCAATCTGGCCATAAGACTCCCTCTCCTTTATCAAGTCCATAAAACAGCACACTCAGTCTTGAGCTATTTTTGGCCCAGTCTTGCCGTTTACTTGTGCGTCTTGTTCAGTGGTGGTCGCCTCAGCCCTTTCTGTCTCAAACGGTCTGGCCTGTCTGGCAACTGGTGACAAGTGGCATCCTGGCCGCCACGCTTGACTTTCTCAGTTATGTGGCAGTTTATTTTGTGCTTTGTGTTTCCCACGCTTCTGGCGACCTGTTGACTATTTTGATTGAAACGCTTGATTGATTCGATGATCACGCTAGAATGAACTAGCCGGCATTTGGTGACGCCCCTCTCACCTCCACTCGATTGGACCCCCTCCGCAACTTTCTTGCATGTTCTCTGTTCCACTGGCCCCCACTCCCTACCCGCTCGTCCTTTTGACTATTTACCCCGCCAAAGATAATTATGACAATCCACTCCTCCGTTCTCTTACTGAGTTTTCACTTGGGTCAGGAAACCCCCATCTTCGGCTCACCAGTTGCTCCGTACACATTTCTTCAATTCAAGCCAACGCCCCTTGATTCTACCGTCCCGGCTACGTTTCGAGTCGTACCTGCCATGAGGCCCCACCCCCCCCGCCGGTTCGGACTCCCCTTTACATCTGGCCCAACTCGTCTCTACCCGCCCGTCCCTCAACTCACTCACATCCCGCCCCCGTATAATTGCCTGGCCTCCCACACATCCCCGTGCTAACGCACTAACGCACTCCTCGCCTCATTTTCTATACCCCCCCTCTAAAATTTTAAATCCTCACCCACTATACGAGTCCCGCTACTCACCCCCGCCATTTCAACCCCTATTGAGCGGTCCCCTCAAACCCCCATTCGGCCTGCTAGTCTCCCCAAGTCTCACCGGCGCTTCGCTGGTCATTTCCCTTTCCACGGACTTAGCATTTCCGTCTTCCCCTCGCACCGCTCCGTACGCCCCCCTAGCGCCGCTGTTTCTCTCTGCCTCGCCCCCAGCATCTGCTCCCACAGCTCAGTAGCTGACCAACCGACTCATATACCCACCGCTTTACTCGTTGCCACACCGACTCCTTTCAAATCTTTTTCCACGCCGACTTTCTTTCTTACCTCAACGTATCTCTGTTCCGACTATCTTTTCCGATGCTTCATGGTTTGCCTGTCAGTGGCCCCACCACTTAATTTGCCTTTGTCTCTGTGCTTTTTTTCTTGCACAATTTTAATAGTAGGCTGCATACATCTGCAAGATGATATCATCACTATTTTAGACTTATTCGTAAGCCTGTCAAGTTCCTTCTTTGACCCTTTTGCCAAAGGAAAGGAGTTGCCTATATAATATGCACACATAATATAGCGGGTTGATGCCATTAGACCACACCCCTCTACTCACCTGTACAGTAGATGCACATCACCTAATATGCTCTAATTCATTACTTGGTAGTGGCTTTCGAGCCTATACAGATTGAGAGTAAGGACAACAAAGAGGATGATGTGGTCAAAATACTAATTTGCCTAATAATTCTGCACTCCCTGTACTTACATGAAAACCACTATATATATGTATGTATGTATGCATGTATGTATGTATGTATGTATGTATGTATGTATGTGCAGGGGTGCACATAACTTTCTTAGTGAGCTACTCGGATGAGTGTGGTCTTCCTCACTGTCTCCCTCACTGTCCTCTGCGTCACCCTCCTGCATGGTAGATTCTGCTGCAGGTGGACCTCCCTGTTCCTGTTTGAGCCTCCGATTAGCTGTCTCCATCCACAGATCAACAGCTAGTTTTGGGACAAATGTAACTACAATACGGTTTGAACCCCCAGATCTCAGTATATATCTCAGTATCTTACTTTAAGAGTGCAACTTTTCTCTTGTCAGATTTTACCAGATCTCCAACACCCTTATAATTCCAATCTTTTTTTTTAATTAGTAACTTACATTCCTAATTTGACACCCTAACTGCAACCTTTTATAGTTATTAAAGCTTTCCTGCGGTTTTCCAAGTGACATCAATTGTATATTTTTAACAATAAAACAATAAAAATTGCCAAGGAATTGCCAAAGAAAGTTGTATGGAGCTCTAATCTCCAGATAAACATTATTCTGCCAAGGAATGAAGAGAAATAAAATCAGAGCATAAGAATGCTAATAACTTCTGATTCCTGTCAGTTTATATCTATGTTCTGGCTAATGTTTATGGAATTTAGAACACTGCCTATTATTGGGGGAAGGAGGGAGGGGGTAAAGATCAAGACTAAGGGGCCCTTTCATCTCTGTTGAGGCTTGCAATTGTGGTTTTTGCAGATAACCATATTTGTTACTGGCAAAAAAAAAACGCATTTTGAATACTTTATGTTGACCCGAACTGCCTTGTGGTACTATACTTCACTGCAGCGACTGTGAATGAGCCCTGAAGCTAGTCTGACCTATCTCCAGCTCACAGCATGTATACAGGCGCCACTGAGAGTCTCTGCTAGAACATTTATCTCTTCTATAGGACGCACAGGTAATCCCTCTTGATTTGGGGTGGGGGGAACATCTTGTAGAATGAAAAATATGGTATGTCACAGCTAAAAAAAACATGTAAGCTTTTCATGGAACAGACACAGATATGCGTGGCTTAGAGTCCTGTATTAAAACACTGTGGGATGTGTCAGAACTTCCATATTTATCTCTCCATAAGACGCATGTAGGTTTAGAGGTGGAAAACAAGGAAAAAATATTCTGAACTAAATGGTATACTAGAAAATACTTCTAGTTTACACACACTACTGGGGGTTAGCAGCTTTGAGATTCAGCTTACCTGCATCTCCACACTGTCAGTGTTCATCCATTACTATTCCAAAAGATTGTTTGTATCACACACTGTACAGTTATCAGAAATATGGGTTCTATTTATATCGTGCTGAACTGTTCAAATGTTTTTGTTCATGACTTCACATCTGGGACTTGTTGAAAAGTTAAGCAGTTTTGCTTTGCAATGAAAAAGACGCCATTGTCTGCACTAATTTGTCTGTAATTATCTGTGATATCCTCTGACACATTCATAATTGACTCTTTTCTGTCTCTCTCTGTCTTGTGGAAATTTCAATTACATTGTGCGCTCTTCTGACCATGGGCGGATTTCTCAGCAATTACAGTGTGTAGCTGGGCATTTTAGAGATTTAACTATGGACCTTTTATGACTGTTCAAATAAAGGGATTGCAGAGATCTCCATGTGTTCTGGACATGGTATTTTGAATGATAGAAGAATATGATATGTACTGTGTGGGCCATAGGGCAGACACAGCTCAAAGTGGAACTCTCCGGTGGCATTTGTTTCCTAATTTAGTGTCCGTTTCCTGTATGACCTTGCTTCCTATCAGACAATGAAACTGGGCATCCACGGGTAGATTTCTGTGCAATCTAATGCCGGCCATACACATGCCGATAAACGGCCGGATTTTAATCTGGCCGACGGGCGTGCGTGCTCTCCCCACATGGGGATCTGTCAGGGATCTGTCGCCCCACTTCTCGGCCGGCCAGAGATCCGACATGTTGGAAAATCTCTGGCCGGCCGAAGCCGATGGAAGCCGATGGCCATAAGCAGCAATGAAGACGAGCGTCTCCATCGCTGCTTATGGCCGGCACACAAAGGGTGCCTGGCCGATTGTGGGGCCCCAGAATGCAATGCGAGGCTAACGTGATGACGTCATCACGTTAGCCTCCCGGAGCGATATCGGAGGACGATATCGCTCCGGCTCTGGCTGTGTATGGCTAGCATAAAGATTGAATATTTACTGTCAAAGAAAATCCAGTAGCAGAACTACTGTACTTTTCAGTTCATAAGATGATCCGCTGTACAGGACACCCTATACAGCGGAGCATCTTATTCTGGTAAGAATACCAGAAACTGCAGCTCTTTGCTCCAACTGGGAAAGAGTGAGTTAAAGGAGGCGGGGAAGCTGTCAGAGGCTTCCCTGCCGCCTGGTCCCACTCTGCAGATCTCTGTATGTGAGCAGCAGCTTCAGAAGATCTTTCCCTGTGCTGAGTGTGTGTGTGCTGGCCGACGCTGCGGCTTACATGCACAGCTCTGCAGCAGCGCTTATCCATCCATGGACAGTTCACCCACCTGCAGAGCCATTGTACATGAGCGGCTACTTAAGTCAGCACACATGCACAGCACTGACAGCTTCCCCGCCATGGCCAAGTGCAATGAATATTCAAGAGTCTGTGTGTTAAGCTGTAAAACTGATCCAAAAATAGTGGTGTCATCATCCAGGCTGCATAGTGTGGCAGAGGGTCTTCTGTCAGTTTATCATTACTCATTGTGTCTTAAGAGATTCTAACCTACATCCTATCCTGGCGACACAATATGGTAATCTCTTCAATCGGAAACAGACATCAATAGAAACTTGACAGCATGGCTAACTCTTAAGGCCCCCATACACGCCCCGATTTTCCGTCCGATCAATTAAAAACAATCGAGGTTTTCCGATACGAGGATCTTTGATCGATCGGACTGTATTTCATTATACCTCCAAATAAAGCAAACAATTATTGTCCGATTTTACCGACTTCGATCAAACAATTTCCATCGGCCGATTTTATGTTTGATCGGAAGTGGAAGGGTTATGGCAGGGATTAGCAGCTTGAGGCACACAGTTGTACCACCTGAATGGGAGTTTTGGCCAGGGCCAGGTATCTGTGAGTGTCAGTTCTGGGGGGGGGCTTATTTAGAATTTTTGTGAAAAACAATCTTGGGGTGCCTTTGATGGGGATGGCTAATCATAGGGGAAACAGGGTCTCAAATTCAGTTTAGTTCACATGAATAAAAAACATACATACATCCTAGCACAACCTGGCAGATGATTTTACACAGGACAACAGGAAGTAAAAGTATGATAATTAGTTAGATCGGACCTAAATTGGTCAGGTCATAAGAAATATAAGCCGATTGAATACAATTTAGATTCGATCGAGAAAAATTTTCCAACATGTCCGATCACAGTCCGACCGATTATTCCCAAAAGTTCGATCGAAGTTACTCGGTTGAACCATGTGGGCATTGACCGATTTTTGGAAGACCGATGCAAAAAATCGATTGTTTTTAATCGATCGGACGGAAAATCGGGGCGTGTATAGGGGCCTTTATTCTTCTCCATCCAGAACTATGGGAAAGGCTGGATCCAGGAATAATCACACTGTTCTATTTATCGGGTGGGAGAATTTTAAGAAGTAATTCTCAAAACATTGTCTCTTCTTCTATCTATAACCAAAAAGCCTCAAGTTAAAAAGAGAGCCAGTCAATCATACTGCTGGATTCTGTAGTGTGTTCATCATTTTAGCGTTAAAAAAACTGCACTAAGTTTTTAGAATTTGCCTTCAATTCTGCAATAAGAAATTTTCTGAAGCTTTTTTTTGGATGATAAACTCAACTTATTGATTCTTTTTACAGTTTATTCACTTGCAGTTTGGACGGGGAACATTTGGTTTCCATAGATAATTCTATTGAATTTAAAGTATATAACAAATAAGAAAAAAACAGCTAATCAAATAAAGCAGAAAAATTGTCCAGAACTGTCCTCACATTTGCCGTCATTAATGTTTACTGTGATGTAGTAGGTAGCTGGGTAGAACCCAGGACATGTTGGGAATCCGTTCTCTTATTATCTTGTCTCTTATTTCTGGTTAGGCTTCTTATATATGGAGAGTACTGCAGCCATATTGAATATTCCCAACAGACATTGGACCATCTTATTGCTGTGAGGGATGATATCAAGTTTAAAATTGAGGTAAGTCATCATGTATCGTTGTCTCGAGGCGATTTCACTATGAATGAATATTATGTTATCGTCAGTCCATGCTTTGCCAGTACACACCGCATGCATAATTAGACATGCTGCGTTTCCAATACAAGCACACTGGAAAACGTTTTTGCTAACGTGTCAGAAATGCACGCACCAGTGCGTAATACCATAACGCAGCGCATACTGTACAAGTGTGATTGGTGATACAGTATTGAAGTCTGGGGAAAAGGTTTACTATGATTCATAAGTAACCCATATCTATACTATTGGATATAAAAAAAAAATTCAACATAATGAGAGGTATCAAAATTTTACACAATTTTGTTGACCATCAACATTGCTGCCATGGTGTATTTCGTCCGCTTGTGTGTGAAATTTGTCATGGTGGAGTGATATAGTATTGTATCCCACATTTGTCATTACGTCAGAAGGAGTCACCCTAGCCTTTGAAGTGTATACACGGCACAAAGTGTGATGCTATTTTGAATCTGGCCCTCTGTTGAATCCTGCAATGTAAAGGTTACCACTGTTAAGGTAGCCATACATTTTTTGTATGATCGATCTTCATGCCATTTAAATATCAACTGTCAGTCTAACATTGATCGATTGTAACACCACACAGTGTGATCGCTTTAAAACCAATCGATTCCTTTGTATTTACACGTATGTCTGTTTAGCATCGTTAATGCTCTCCAGATGCCCCCTGTGGCTGGAAACATTTATTACAGCGAATGCTCCATAGTACCATCGACTAAAATTTACCAACATGTATGATCACACCCTTTTATGTTTGATTTCCATCACTTTTGGTCATTCGTACCAGGTGGGCAGGAATTTGTCGAACAGAAATTTTTTACCGTGTATGGCTACCTTTACCCTGTTGCAACACCTAGAAAACCATATACAGTAGACCCTCAAAGTACAACTGGAGATAAGACCAACTCAAGATAAGACCAAATTGTTTGTTTCCACTTACAATCTACCTGTGGGTTGTTCCCAAGGACCCCATGGGTGTCCAGAAACATTCCTCCATGTCCAGATACATACCGTACAAGAATACAATACACAGTACTGTAAATGAACAGGCGGAAATTTGCCTATGAGTGCAAAGTAGGAAGTACAGCATTAAGGGTGGTCCGTGCATAATCAGTGGACAGTCTGTACATAATGGCCACCATGTATAAGTGTAGAAAATATGGAAACAAGAATGAGAGATAAGAGGAGAATTACAATAGAGCAGAAGAAAGAGATGTCAACTCTGTTGCTGTTTCTGGTAGGCTAGGAACATGTTATAACTTTCATTACTATGAAAGTAGGAATATCATTGGTGTTTTATTGTATGTTACACAAATTTTACAACCCTTTTTATTATGAAAATGTTAGGTAAGTGGCAATTTGGGAGGTCAAGAACGGTTTATTTTTCATTATTTCTTATGGGAAAAATGGTTACAACTATCTCTACTTACAACTAACCCTTTATAATGAAGTTCATAAGTCAAGGGTCCACTGTTCAGGAAATTGGCATCTGTAGACTGCTGTAGCTTAGAGATATTCCCATATCTTGCAGTTCCTGAGCATCTTGTACTACGTGACTTGCAGTCTATAATTCGCAGGCTGGTATCCAACATAAGCCGTGCTATGTGCAACGCATAAGATACTAAGTTGCCATATTGTGTGAATGCGTCGTAGTCAAATCAATAAAGAGGCAACATGTCTGTTGGACATAATAAGGCTTTTTTTTCATTAAAATGGCTTTTATTCAAGTATACATACTAACTGCTAGATGGATTTTTATAATGTTATTGTATTCAATACATTTATGTTTTATTTAATAATTTATCATCTGCCTGCATGTACCTGGCCCATATGAAAACCCCCTGAATTCCCTTAGGAGTCATACAGAACAAATACATACATGTATATAAAACATGGAAAGCACACCCCCCAGCAAGTATTTTAATTCTACCTAAAAACCTCACAATAGAGACTTATTTCTCCCCTAGAGAAACAAGTGGAGGAGTTTGGGCTAATTATTAATTTCCAGAACGTCCCCAGTAGATTAACTAGCCAAAGCACCCGAACTACCCTACCAGTATATATATGGAATCTCCGAACACCCCGAACCTTTATTTTTTAATCATCCCAAGCGCTTTTCTGAAATGCTTTCATGAAGTCATGACGGTGATTATTTGAGAATTCCTATAATATTTTGTATTGTTTGGTGCATTTGGAGCCATGTTATTATGCACCAAAATATCTTCTTTGAAAGATTTTATTTGGTATGTTTGTGACATTGGGATTGTATATTTGCTGAAGCAATGTACTCTTTGCCCTGCAAGTCTGCAAGTGATCTGCAAGTGATGAAAAGTGGCAAATATCTCCCAAAACAGATGCACAACTGGGTATAGATCCGGATATGTTACTAATAATCACTTCTTAAGAATTTAAACAATTCCCTCTTCTACAGGAATGCTCCATGAAAGTTCAGGATGGAAAGTTTAAGCTGCAGGATCTGATGGTAATCCCAATGCAGAGAGTACTGAAGTATCACCTCCTTCTCAAGGTGAGATTCTTACATCACCAAAGCCCTATAGGAATAAGTGGGTGAGATCACTTGCTATGAATCCAAGTGGGAAACATGAGACTGGACTAGGTAGGTTGTCAAGCCTGCTATTACCAAAGGTAGTGACCACAAACCAGGAAGGTGACATTCCCATTAAACCATTAATAATAAATGCAACTGAACTATGCCATGGGGAAGTTCTCTTCTGTCACACATACTGGGCATTATTATTGTAAAGCTTGAAGTGAAGTAGTTAATTTAATCATTATAGTTTGTTTTTAACTTTTAATGATACATTTTTTACATTATGGGAGATATATAGAAAACTGTATTTACCGTATATGCCTGTGTGGCATGCAGTTTGTATATAGGGTAAGATCTGAGAAATTCCCAGGGTGGATAATTCAAGAGGCCATACAAGCAGGACATCACACAACAACAATATTTAGTGTATGTGTTTAACTTCTTTTCTTTGCACCGTTGCAATGGTCAGAAGGTGGTGTTTTGATTTAAATGGCAAATTAAGTGGATTACATATGTATTAGGGCATGTATAGGTCCACCTGGGATGAAAGCACCAGAAATATACACCCCCCATTGATACATAATATAGACTGAATTAATTGTGGAGTCCAGCCATGAGAGTGTAATGTTTGTTTAGGCTTTATTTAGCCGGCCATAAAAGTCTTGATGCCAAGTCGACTTCTCAGCAGATCGGCCACATAATGTCATCATGCATGGCCGTTCATGCCAAAAACGGCTGCGCACCCTTTGTGTGCCGGCATTTATTTTGGATGGGGGCATTGGTCCGCAAATTGAACAGTCTAGAGCCACCTTTTATTGTAGAGACAACTTACTTCAGAGATGGAAAGTATGGAAAGAATCAAATACTAGTGAGAAACCCCTCCTCAGAAAACGTTGTACATTTGATGTTTACTGTTGGTTCATAAAGTTGATGGCTCTGTTGTCTTGTACACACAGGAACTTCTCAGTCACACATCAGACTGCCCAGAGAGACAGACACTGAAAGAGGCTCTGGAAGCCATGCAGGTAACCCAAGCTTTCCTAATATCGCATCACAATTGTAAAACAATTATGACCTTACAGGTGTCCTATCTCCTAACTCCAGTGTCTAATGGCAGCCAATTCATAAATGATACACAGGGTCCATGATACACAGGAGGAATGAGCCAGGGGAGGCATGTGGCCCTGAGCCAATACGAATAATATTCTGATTGTGGATTCTCCCATAGACCTCAGTCAGAGTAGGTTGAACAGATAGGAACAATGACATGGAGTGCGCCATAGTATTAATGGTAAAGGAAAAGATAGCATGCACTTATAATAAGCCTGCATTGTACCTCTATTATTGAGACATATCCATATGTATTCTTTTATCATATCCTTACCATTAACAAAATTAATAACATAACTTGTTGTAAGTCATGCACCTAATTCCTTCTTCCTACCAGTATTTTTATGCCCCCCCCCCTCTCTTGTTGGGAACTGCAAACTTCCATGCAACATCATGAACCCCCCCCCCTTATACTGACCCTTTTTGTTCTATGAGTTCATCTGGTTCCATACACCACCTGATGGTATTTCTGGCCACTGACATCACTTCTATTGTGTGATAACTGCTGATAGAACTTTTAATAAAGTAGGTTCAAGCCAATGAAATCTTCCCATCTCAGTTTTATGCTTCATTGTGTTCACTTGTTAAAGGAACCCAAATAATACCTATTGGACTTGCAAAATTATCCCCCAATTTTCAGCATTTTAGTAAAACAGTTTATTACAATAAACCAACCAAGGCCATCAACCACACGGGCAGGAAAATGTGTGTGTACATGAAAGGGTCAGTTGGTTGTGCTGGCACCAGGATGATAAATCCAGCAACAATCTGCTCCCACCCAAAGAATATATTTATCTTTTATATTTTTATTGCTGTTTTAAAGTGTCAATTACATTCCATATGTTTTGTGTTAGAGACTGTCACTTTACACATAGTCAACTGTCAGCTTATATTTGTGACCCATTTCCTTTCCCTACCTGATGCTTGTGATTGTACATACATACCGTACATACAAGTCTATATACAGGGAGTGCAGAATTATTAGGCAAATGAGTATTTTGACCACATCATCCT
>CM070040.1:43833282-43844292 GCA_036250615.1 Ptychadena robeensis
CACTGATTTGTTTTTGTTTTGTTTTTTAATTGTCAGAAATGTATATTTGTGAATGTTGAGCTGTTATATTGGTTTCACTGGTAGAAATAAATAATTGAAATAATAAATAATAAATAAATAAAATAATTATGCACAGTAATAGTCACCTGCACACACAGATATCCCCCTAAAATAGCTAAAACTAAAAACAAACTAAAAACGACTTCCAAAAATATTCAGCTTTGATATTAATGAGTTTTTTGGGTTCATTGAGAACATGGTTGTTGTTCAATAATAAAATCATTCCTCAAAAATACCACTTGCCTAATAATTCTGCACTCCCTGTAGTAGTTTCACTGAGATATCAAGAAGTTTTGTATATAGAAGGTAGAACGTAACTTTTGCATACTATCAACAGAAACACATGAACATAGTAAGCAACTCACTGTTCCCCTTTATTGTACAAGCGTTTGGTTTTATTTTCTGTTTCCAGCAGCTTTCATAAACTGACATGATAAGCTGCCACGTTTTTTTTGGCAACACAAAGAATTCCGATGTTCTTTTGCCAAAGTGGGGTGTCAGAAGTTCAATGCCTAAAGATGGCACCAGAGTCTCTCAGCAGAGAATACAGAATGACACTTAAACTGTGAAGCACGTTTCCAATTAAACATCTTTTGCAGAAGTAAAAGAGAAAACATATTTTGGCACCAGAAATGAAAACTTTTTTGTGAAGTAAATTTTTTTCCTATGCCTTTGTCAGATACAATCTTACTAAAGGTACCCATACACGGTTGCACCACTTTGTGCAAACGATTTCTGGTCGATACTTTGGATGGGGACCAACATGGGATTTACTAACATGTTGGATCCCTGTTTGCAAATTGAACACTGTCCACCTGGAGCGGTCAAACAATTTGTTTGCGAAACAAATGAAAAATCAATCTGTGCATGGGTACCTTTTAGTTTGAATGATCTGTGGTGCTGGAAGTATTGAGGAGGAGGGGAGTTGGGGTGGTACACAGTACCTATCTGCACAGCATTGTATATTTAACAAGAAAGTTAACATGATCAATTGTTTTAATTCAATGTGCTTGTGTAGCCGGTGATCTTTATTAATTTTTTTTAGGATCTAGCCATGTACATTAACGAAGTAAAAAGGGACAAAGAGACCCTGAAAAAGATCAGCGAGTTCCAGAATTCCATAGAAAACTTGGTGAGTCTGTGACTTGGATTATTGGGGGTTCCTCAGGTTGTTTATGGTTCCGGGAAGGACTGTTTATCGCCCAGAAGCTGAATATAAATGCTTAAAATACTACTAATCTGGGTTTTTATCAACTTAGAATGCAGCTTCTGGCAATGCGTGATGCTTCCATTGGTCATGGTTTTCATGGCTTCCCTGATGCGATCCTCCCAGGATAAGTCTGACTGCAGGCTGGGGTACTGGGACTCTGCATATGTTTTTTTTTTTTTTTTTAACAATACATTTTTATTGGAGATTGTAACAAAATTCAATATACAGATACATAGAATATCAACAGAATAGCAGCAATACTACAACAAATAATACACTCACATCAAGGAACACTCTGGTCCAAGTTATCACCAACTGGCATGGAAGGGGAAAGATAAATTACTATTCACGTTCACGCGATCATTCGATACCAGCCGGCGACAGCTCACAGTGAGAATAATAATAAACAAAAACAAAAAATTGTAAAACAAAAATAAATCCACATATCAAAATATAAACTTTGAGCACCTGGCGACAGACCAGGGGGTTCAACCAGAAGCGAAGAGATAGAGAAAGTTTAAAAGGCAGAAACATAAAGAGAATAAAGGAGGGAGGGGTTGGGGGGGGGTCTCATCCCAGAGGTGGTCACCCACAAGGGTCATGCCCACCATATGATGGTCCATCTGAAAAGCCGCACCGATAAGGTCAGCTGGTAATCAAGCGGGCATTAAGGCCTTGGCGACTCTGCATATGTTTTACATGTTTGGATTTCATTTTGCCTGTATTAGTGTTATCTGGATTTTATTACCTTTTCCAATATATCATTACCTTTTCCAATATAACAGGACACTTGCTTGCCGTTCTTCATATTCATAAATATGTAAGCGGGTTGAGTCAGTACTCACTTCTGTATTTATTGACCCCACTGACCAGAATGTTATGTTTCTTCTATGGTTATTGTCACATACCATGCTCTGTGCAACAAACATTAAAGAGCAAAAGTCTCATCTTTAGTCACACTATTTATCTTTATGTCTCCTATGATTTTGGTGATGAATGAATTCTTCTACCCAACAGCAAGTAAAATTAGAAGAATTTGGAAGACCAAAGATAGATGGAGAACTGAAGGTGCGGTCAATGGTCAACCAGGCAAAGCAGGACAGGTGAGACAGGTGGTTATGGAGGCTCCGGTATAAGCCAGAAAAAGAAAATGTCCCTATGGCACTTGTGTAATGTTTTGAGTCGGCTGGTTACTTGCTTTGGGTGGACACCGGGTTCATGTTATTTTCCCAAAATCAGGACAATGGGGTCAGACCAGGGGTGGGCAAACTTTTCGACTTGTGGGCCACATTGGCTTCTTTCATTTGTTAAAGGGGCCAGACCAAGAGCCTATAGTTAATTTAGGATGGTGGTGTGTTATAGGCAACGTGTGACAGGGACATTGTTATCTTTATAAATTTCCTTCACAAACACAAAAAAAATCCTCATTCATTGCAATGATCAAAGATAATTCCTAGAGACAGTCTGTTGTCACCATGAGGATGCGCCTGCAGTGTCATGATTGCGCCACTGCATCGCCCCCAAGGCAATGCTGGGACACCTCTAGGCATTATGTGCACTCATTGCAGAGAACAAGCGGAGGGGAACATCTTCTCAACAAGGTGACCAAGGGCCAGAAAAGAAAGCTAAACGGGCCAGTCCTTTTCCCTGTGTGGCAGGAGCTGCCCCTTGATGATTATGAAATGTTGCCTATCTCATCTTTTCTCATCAGGTACTTGTTCCTGTTTGATAAAGTAGTCATCGTGTGTAAGAGAAAGGGGTACAGCTATGAACTGAAGGAGATTATTGAGTTGCTGTCCCATAAAATGACGGACGACCCTATGAACAACAAAGACGTCAAGAAGGTAATTCATCTTGGCCGGTGTTTCACCCACTATGCACTATACTGGCTAAGCACATTCTCAGATGACACACTGCTGATAAAATTCATGTAGTTTATAGTTATCTTATATACTTGAGTATAAGCTGAGTTTTTCAGCACAAAAAAATGTGCTGAAAAAGTCCCCCAGGATCCCACTTATCTGCCAGTGTTAACTGGTCTCTCTGCAGGCACTGGCAGCCTCTGTGGGTGGTCCGATGACTGATGTTTTTTCCTTATTCTATCTGCGGCATTCTCAGCGGGTGAAATGTAAACAAACTTGGGCGTTAGCGCCATCTTATGGACATTTTTCAATATTGGAGATGGTGGAATTTCATTTTAAAAACTTCAGGTTTACACTCAACTCAATCGTTTTTCCGTTTTTGTAGATCACATAACCTCGGCTTATACTTGGGTCAGCTTATACTAGAGTATAGAGGGTAATTGATGCTTTTTACAACTGCCTGCATTTATCCTGAAACGTTATGAAGATTCATGTAAATAGGTTACATTAGGATAGTAATTCCTCCGCTGAACATCAGATTGTAGAATTACTGGGGTATGTCTGAGGAATCAGTTATATCATGTTATACAATGTTTAATGTTTCTTCTTTTCTGCTCTCTTAATGCATCCCCAAGTCACATGGCAAGATGGTAAGATGGTGTCATTGTCATTTTTATCCAGGGATCCAAGTCCATGTCCAGAGTGTCACCAGCATCAGTCTGGTCATCTTGTAAAATGTAATTTAGCAGATTACTTTAGGAACTTCCATGAATAAAACAATGTTACAGCTTTTTAAAGACATTACTGTTTATTTTCACAGTTCTAAAAAAAGGCACTCATAGGTTTCAAACTCCGGCCCGGGGGGCAACATTTGGCCACGGCAGATGTGCTAGGTCTAATTTCTCTGCAGCCCCCCTAGCAGCTGCACTTACTGCCCCTCTTTCCTTGCACTCTTGAAGTGGACAACTATGAGTCCTGGCTGCTTTACTGTGTGTTCCAGCATCACAGTAAGCACATGTTGTGAGTGCAGCTGGTAGGGGGGCTGAGGGCAGAGGGGACAGAGCTGGGGAGAGGAGTACCAGAATGTGTCTGGGGGAAGGCAAAGTACACACAGGGTTGGGGGGCATACATGAACTTCACACACTGTACACACAGGAATGGGGGCACACATGAACTACACACACTGCACACAGGGATGGGGGTATACATGGACTACACACACTGTATGCACTTTACAGTTTATTTTTAGTCCATGTATGCCCTCATTCCTTTTTGTACATTGTGTTTGTATTCCAGGGGTGACCAAATGTCAAGGTTGGCTGGCGACTTTGTTTGAAATTTTTTGATTTGATCCGCTGTGTATTTGAGTCTGACACCCCTGCCCTAAGGGATAACTGGAATGCTTCCTCCTGATTGCACTGGTGACATCATCTCTGCCGGGTCAGGACTGGTATACTAGGACTGAATTTACAGTGGAGATTTTAGACAAATTATACTATTTCTTTGAAGTGTGAATTATAAAGTTACTGAATTCAGTTTATTTTACATTTGAAGTAAAGGATCTGTCATAGAGTATTATCTCCTGGTACCATAACAGCAGTTGGTGCAATGGACCTCTTTGTCCCTGATTGTATGGTGGATCTTTAGTGTTACCTGTGTGTGGTGTTCAGGTAGATGTGAGTTCATCTCTCTCTTTTTTGCCACAGTGGTCCTACGGTTTCTTTCTGGTACATCTACAAGGGAAGCAGGGCTTCCAGTTTTTCTGCAAGACAGATGACATGAAGAGAAAGTGGATGGAGCAATTTGAAATGGCAATGTATGAAATGTTCTCATAAAAACCTCTATAAATATTAGTGATATTTTTGTCTGGTTATTCCTCTAAGTGTGGTTATAGCATCAATAGATCAGCTATCCCTATACAAACATAGGAGGACTCTGTGTTCTGTTCATTTATAGTTAAATATACTGCAGGTTTCAAAATCCAAAGTTGGAATCCTATAATGTTGCATGTTTGAGTTTACTTAACCCTTCAGAATGACCTTTTCATACAGAAATGTTTGTAAATGCAGACTGAATATAGATCTGCCATAGCAATAGATATAATGCTTTATGGTTAGCAGCCATATTCAGAGACTCAACTCACTGGGAGCTTTTCCCCTCCTTATAATTCAGTGGGCTGAATCTCTTCCAACTTTGTATTCTGTCAGGTCAAACATCAAGCCAGAGAAAGCCAATGCCAACCACCACAGCTTCCAGATGTTCAGCTTTGACAAGACAACCAGCTGTAAAGCCTGTAAGATGTTTCTGAGGTGGGTAGCATGGGCAGCATTGTAGTTTGACAATTTAGGAGATTTTATTTAATTGCTTGTTTGCATTGCTATCTGTTGAACTTAAAGCTCCGTCTTCGATACAACTGCATGACAAATACATGGAGGAGTATGTGACAATGTTTTGTCTCTCTGGCAGGGGTACATTCTATCAGGGCTACTACTGCTCTCGTTGTGGAGTTGGCGTACATAAGGAGTGCCTTGAGACGATCCATCCGTGTAAAATGGGTGAGTCCCAGTATGCTGTATCACAAGCCCAGTCAGCTAACCAAAATCTGCCACACACCAGCTGGAAGGCTTTCAGGGGGAGGAGCTTGTATGTAAACTTATTGATGAGAAAATTAACTCTGGTGGGTGTAAAAATAGAGGAGAGTCGAGGTTGGGCTTGTTTAATGGGTGGATTGGAATACGTCCGTGGGTGGAGCCCATGGAATTGCCTGCTTCGAAAAGGGTATAAGTTTAAGGCCAAGCTCCCACATAGACAATCAGCTGCGGGGGATGCGATTTTGATTGCGTGCAACTTTTTGCACAAATTTTTTTACATTTTTGATCGTGTCCATTCATGTTTATAGATGCGATCAGGGCAGAGAAATCGACGCTGCCCGTTATAAGTGGCCATTAGTTGAAGTGGGGACAAGACCATTCATCTATATGAAAGCGATCGCTGTGCGCTATTTAAATCGCGAGTGCGCGATGTGTGGGAACATAGCCTGACTTTGTCGATCATGGCATTCTTCTGTGGCTATAGTGGTACAGATCTCACCTCTAAGCCTTTCCTCTACAACAATATTATGTTTATATTGGAGCTGCCCAGGAGGGTTGTGGGTTGTAAAAACAAAGACGGAGGACACTGCAATAATAATTCTGTATTCTCTCCCCTCTCAGGTCCCAATGATGACATGGTAAGAAATGATCCTGTAAGTCAATCCAAGTCTATGGAAGTCTTTCTGTCATGACCTACCCATACCCAATAGCTGGCAGGAAATAACATGTTCCATTGTGATCCACCTAATGAGTGCATGCTGGCACTTAGAGTTCTTATGTGTGCAAATTATCTTTTTCTCAATCTGCTACCAAGGGCCGGTGGGTAGATGGGGGGGGGGGAGTTCAGGGCAATTCATGCAAAGCTTCCATGATAACCTGACCAATCGTTGCTGTTCTATATAGCACCCTGCCTGAGTAAAGGCCATTGTCTTCTCCAGGGGAGGATGCAGTGAGGTGGCACCCGCTTGTCTTCCCCTCTCCATAGAACAGGTACATTGGTCATTTTCTCTGGTTGCTGAGACAGAACTGTGCTTGGTGACAATTGTTGCAAGTATGTTAAAAGAATCGGGTCCTGTATGGGCATCTTGCAGGTTCTCTATCAATCCCATTCTCTTAACGCTGTAAACCTTCACCTTCATGCTGTCACTAAACCTATTTCGGATCAGCACCCTGAGTCTGGCATTGTGTAGATTACACTTTATGAATCCTGTGTAAAACCTACACTGTTACTGCATAACACCATGTACCACTTATGTAATATTCACTAGTTTGGTGTTTCAATAGATGCATCTTTACAGCAAATCTATCACTATGTGATATACAATGCTCTCCTGGTTCAAGAAAAAAGAAAGAAAAAGGTTGTGTAGTTTTTAGCCCTCCGTGATGAAGAATAAGTGATGCAGTCTTTAGCCAACTGCAGCAACTTGTGCCAAAAGCCAGAAGATCAGCTTTAACAACAGCTAGCATTTTTTTCCCGTTGTGTAGTAGAGTGCTTTAACCAGATTGTCAGGTTTCTTCTCTCAGTTTATCATTATACAAGTGTTATGTGCTCTGCCATGTTGCATAATTCCCTATTCTTCAAGACCACATCTGGCGGTGCATTATTAGAAATGTAGTCCCACATTTAGTAGTACTGATTATTTCATGGCAGTTCCTTGTACCCTAATTTGTGTTTGTCTCTCTTCATAGGATCCTCTCATCCCAGGATCTGGTAAGTCCTCAGTTCAGATATTTTAAAGATTATTGATCAGTTGTGACCAGAGAATGTTGTGCTATTTAGATCCATTAGTTCATGTGTAAGCTGTGAGCATTGAGGCATAATTGTTGAGGCAGACTTCCGCCTCTCAATGAACCTCAACACATGAAAAAAACTGTCCTTGATTTTTAATATCAAGCACCCCAACACACAGACCATTTGTGTGTCCTGTATCGCACTGTGTGTGTGTTGTGGCACATATAGAATACATTATTGTACCATGGCTCTATTTGGGATGAATAAGGCTGAGGCTCCACTAATACAGACAAAAAAAACACAGTAAGTATGTGTTTTCTGCCCGGATTAGCCGCAGTTTACCTGCGGTCTCCCCGCGTTTTTTTTTTTTGAAAACTGCAACAAGACTGCATCTGAGCCGCACGTTAGGGACTCGGATTGCGGTGACCATGGAGACAGGCACACTGGGAGCTGTGTAGGAGCGTCTAAAACACCATTGCCCTAGTGGAGCCTTAGGATGATGTATAAGATGCAAACAAATTAATATTCGCATGCAGACTGCGACTGCATCCACTGAACTGCTGCTCTGAGCTTGCATGGATCATTTGCAGTTCTGCATGTTAATCAAACCTTTTTATCTCTCATTGATCAACTCTAAGAGCCCATTCGTACTATATGCGCTTTTAAAAGGCATTCATTTTTTTATAGGCATGTGTTTCTGCATATATACAAAAACACTGCGTTTTTCACATTATATCTGCGTTTTGCATTTGCGTTTTTGAACAAATCAATGCAGGGAAAAACAATCAAAAATGCATACAGCATTGAGTATTTAAAAACGCAACGCATGCAGTGTTAATGTTAACATTGGTTGTCATTGTAAAAACGCGCACAGTTAAAAAACATGTGCAGAAAAATGAAATGGCCTCAAAGCAGAGTTATGTACAGCTAGACTGCAGAGAGATCATTATGGGTGATTCATTTTGGCAATTTGTTTTTGATCAGGTTTTTTTTTACTTTTGTACAATTGGAGTCGGGGATGGATAACTGGTTCTGGTATTGACTCTTGCATACATTTTCTGTTCCTTTCATGGTATTTCCCTCTGCACTTATATTCATGGTTACTTTTGATGCCAGGACCCAAGATGGTTGCAATACAGAATTATTATGGAAACCCTGCCCCTCCGGGAAAACCAGTGTTAACATTCCAGAGCGGGGAGGTGATTGAGCTGCTGAGGGGTGACCCAGATTCCCCATGGTGGGAGGTAGGTGCACCATTATAATTTAAGCCAAAACAATATATATTATTGTAAAAAAATAAGAAATTAGATCAACCAGTGTATGGCTAAATATCGAGGCAACGCTGCCATTTGCAGTTCCTTACTAATATTGGTTGCCATTTTCCTTACAGGGCCGCTTACTACTGACTAAAAAATCTGGCTATTTCCCCAGCTCGTCTGTAAAGCCCTGTCCTGTGGACAGCAGGGTAAGTGGTGTGGTCCTTTTCAGTGTAATTTAGGATTTTCTTACCTAATTAGAAGTTGATTTGAATAGACTTTATGTAGGCAGAGTGTAAGATGAAATTGTATGTTCTTGAATGTTCTCTTGCTTTCCTGAGGCTGAAAAAAACAGCAAGTTTGTTAGAAATCTGACAAGAAAGTTGCAGAACATGTTATCAATACCAAACAAGATTTTTAATGTAAAGCAATTTGTATGTAACATACTTATGATTAGCGTTTGTGTTCTATCACAGCCAATGAGCCGCCCAGACTACAGCAAATATCCCTGGTAGGTACAGAAAACTTCTCTCTACTTCCTGTTTGGTTCACCTCGGCACCATTCTCACTGAATCCTGTTTGTTTCAGGTTTGCAGGAAATGTAGAACGGCCACAAGCGGACAATCTCCTAAAGGCCCATGTCAGCGGGACGTACCTTATCCGGGAGAGGTCAGCGGAAGCGGAGAGATTTGCAATCAGTATCAAGTAATCTATTTATTTTACTTTGATTATCCAGAAACATGTGATGTACACGTTCTGTGCAGACAAAAATGAACACAGCTTTAGTGTGTTACACATTAAGGAAAGAGATGTGTGTTTAACCCCCAGAGACCCCCAAATATATAACAAAAAATTCTTGTACGACTTGGTTGAATGACCTCATGGCCAGATAAGCAGGCCTATTTACACGATCAACCATCCAATAGTGTTGCAGAGATAAACAATAGGACCTACCAGTAATGTACATGAGGTTTTAAAAAGAAGAAAATGGAGGGTTTATTTTCGTAGCCTTAACTGTGATGTTGTAATATTACATCACTGGGTCTCTGGGGGGTTAAGAATCCTTTACATGCAATGGATGCGTTCCCATCAGGGCCCTTTCACACTAGCCACGCCCACGTTGTACCTATGCAAACCTGTTCTAGCTTTCACACTGGCCCGGTGTTGTGTTTTGTGGTAAAGCAATGCTCTGCAGCGCGCATTTTTGATAAAGGTCCCTATAATGCGACCGTGTCAGTTTGCTGGTAAATACACCTTGTGTGAATCGCTGGGCTAGGTCTCCCAGTACTAGTGTATAGCTAGCCATACACTTGTCGGATTCCATGGCCGATTGATCACTGATCCGATCGATTCCGGCGATCTCAGCGGGAATCGGAGCTCCGATCAATCGGCCAATTAAGAGTATCCGATCGCTGCATACCACCTTGTCCCACGGATTCCGGGACGATTCAGTGTCCGATTGTCCACCTCACAAATGGCAACGCCCCCTGATGTGTGCAGAATCGGATCAAAAAGACCAACATGTTGGTTCTCTGTCGGATCCGATTCTGGGCCCCTGAACGATCGGACCTGATCGATCGGACAAGGTGGGCTGCACGCGATTCTGGCACGATCGTTTCGCGTGCACGCGCCCGGAATTGATCGTGCCGGAATCCGGTGGGAATCCGACACGTGTATGGGGGCCTTATGAGAAATACTGATGCTGCACCAGAAAAATGCATGCTGCAGGGTGTTTAGCCAACGCAGCCAAGTGTGGAAACCTGTATACCTTGCATTACAACGTATTGTGGCAGTAACTGGGGTGTAGTGTGAAAGGACCCTTGATCATTTTGGACCCAGTTCTACACCTCCCAAACACTGTGTAAGTAGGCTAGCCGTGCATGGGTTGATTTTGAGCTTACGTTAGATTTATTTAATGGTTAAAACTCCTGAACTTTCCAACCACACACTGTAATGGATACATAACTGATTGATTGGATTTTTTTTGCAAAAGTTTTTTTTTTATATATTTTTTTGATAGTTGTGATCATAAATGTCTGTACACAAGCACCACACTCAGGTCACTGTACAAATGACAGACATTTCCAAGCTGACCAAACAAAGCTCTTTTCACTTGAATTCCAGGTCTAACAAAAGAAAGTGATCCTGTGTTTGGCCAGCTTCAGGTGTTGCAGTGTAGGAAGATGAACATTAAAAGTTAATAGTTAAAAGCTTAATAAACCCAAATAGGAAATGTTGTTATACAGGGAGTGCAGAATTATTAGGCCAGTGGTATTTTTGAGGAATAATTTTATTATTG
>CM070040.1:43844392-43858082 GCA_036250615.1 Ptychadena robeensis
ATAAAGAGGATGATGTGGTCAAAATACTCATTCGCCTAATAATTCTGCACTCCCTGTATAGAAGCTTATCAGTTGTTCGATGTGGTGTTTGCATTTTTGTTTTAGTTTATTTCTACCTTCTCATTCAACACACTTCCTAAACACAGACTAAAGTACAGACTTGTTTTCAAATTGATAATGCGTAAATAAACTTTGAGATATAATGCTTACATACCTGCACTGAAGTGTGACTCTCCTTAGCTTTGTTGGCTGTACTGTCATTCATGAAGAGGAACATGGCCACTATATGTGTAAAAGCTGCCATCTTGTATATAGCCATGTCAGTCTTGACATAACTGACCTTTCTCTCTGTTGTTGATTATGTAAAAAATGGGGGGAAAAGGCATACACGTCCACTAATGACATAATCTTAAGCAGGGTACAGACGGCTCGATATTCGAGCCGTCCGATGTACCCTGCAGCAGCGTGATGACGTTATCACGCTGCTGTCAGATACCGGAAAAGCCAGGGAGAGCAGAACTGCCTCTCCCCGGCTCCTCCTCCTCAGCCGAGCTTTGCTGGAGACCCAGGCAAAGCATCGGAGATCGCTGTATTAGCGGTCATGTCCGATAAGGCTGTTTGAGTCGGATTGATTTGTCCCATTTGAAAACAGCGCAAGAGGCAGATTATATGGGTCAGATAAATGGCCGTGAACGCACGGCGCTCGAAACGGCCCGTCGAATCGATTTGACCCATATCTCCACGGCTGTACCCTGCTTTATTCCATACAGGAGTCCAGGTAAATTTTTTCACCAAAAAGGAAGCTGCCCAAAGTCAGATCGGTAAAACATTGCCCTAGTTAAGGTCTGCTTTACAGTATTTACACATAAATGAAACATATACAAATGTTAGAAGATTGATGGAGATTCAAGGTTAATTATGACATTGAAAAGAAATGCTGACAGGATACCAGACACTTTAGAGGTGTATATCTTTGCACACACAATTTCCATAAATAAAATAATATAATTCATTCAATTGGTTTTTTTTTGTACAAATGCCTGGCCACACAATGTTCATTATTGTCCACTTAACTTTCAGATTTAACGATGAAGTAAAACACATAAAGGTTGTAGAGAAAGATAGTTGGATCTACATCACAGAAGCAAAAAAGTTTGAAAGTTTATTGGTGAGTAGAGACGTGAGATTTCATCAGTAGCCGACTGTCCTGTCACAGACTTCTACTGACCTAATCCCCGGATTGACTGAGCTCACTACAGCCGCACACATTGTAAATGAGAGAGACTGCTCTGGGTGCAATGTGTTTCCTGTGCTCTGTGTTTTAGGAACTGGTGGAATATTATCAGACACATTCCCTAAAGGAAAGCTTCAAGCAGCTGGATACAACGTTAAAATACCCGTACAAACTCCGCACTGGCACACGCAGTTCCCCCAAATCCCCAGGTAAGTGTACAAGTCTACCTAAAGGCTGAACATGCCGGAGCCTCTTCTTTACCTAGGCAAGAAAGAAAACCACAGAATAGTTGTAATAGAAAAAACTGTGACGGTCGTATGTTCATAATCAAGGCCGTAATTCAGGACCTGTGCTTTTTACTTACATGCAGTTGCATGGCCGCTGATGTCATTCCTTACAATGTAGGGCTACAGGATCTGGATTGTAAGTGAGGACTGCCCAGGAGTAAAGCTAGCCATACATGTATAAAATCTCCTTTGATCATTGAACGATCATTCAGCAAACCAATGCTCACAACCCCGGGGAATCGATCCCTGGCCGATACTTTGGATGGGAATTGAGGTTCCCTATCCAAAGTAATGGGTATCGAACAAGAAAAATATCCACTTGTCAGATCCCCTGTTCCACCTGTTTCTGGTTAAATTTCGACCTTTTTTGGGTCAATCGTTCAAGGTGTGTACGATCAATTGTTTGGGAATCGCTGACAGAATCTATACATATATGGCTAGCTCCTTTCTGTTCTTAGTAGTAAGGCTTTAGTATTGCCAAATAAGCTCTCTTTTGACCAGTATAGTGTATTTGGTATTACAAATGTAATTGAACCACAAATGAAGCATGAACACCACACAGGTTTCCTATGGCATAACACATAGGTATAATAGGTATAGAATACACTGTGAACATACGGGAGGGAGGGGGGGGGGAATATAATTCATGGCAATGTCTCCATGTGGAATAGTAAACAAATTTGACAAAGTAATCTGTAATGTCATTGGTGATGAACTCCCTTTGTATTGTTTTGGTGTTGTGTTCTGTAGTGTAACATAATCAGACTGGAGCAGAGGATGGTACTTAGAACCACATAACTGCGCACTTGTAGAACGTAGTGCCGGAGCTTTGCACAGTGCTAATGCTTTAACCCTTATCTGCACTCTGATCCGCAGACTTGCTTTGCTTTATTTTTTTTTCTTTTACGGCTTTCTGTTCTTCTACCTTTTATATTTTCTCTGAACTCTTTGCAGCTTCCTGTGCTTCCTACAACTTTTCTTTTCTCAGTCCTCAGGGCCACAACTTCCCTTGTCAGAATCCGTCCACCCCCTTCTGGTCAGGTACTGCCTTTCTCCTAATAACCTTGGCTCTTGCTAGTGGCTAATCACACACCCTGTTCTACTGAAAGCAGGCATGTCAGGCTTTAGTAATCAGCAGACTGACTCACTAATCCCACGGAGTGTCACACATATGTATATTTTCACAAATTGTATACATAACATTTTATTATTTATTTGTAGAGTACTTAACGCCTCATCTTGTCAAAAGAAATTGATATAAAATAATTGATAATAAATAATATATAATTATTGTAAGGAAAACAACCTCTGTGATTCCCTCCAAGTGTGACCTGCCTGCTTTGTAGTGTGGTGGATAGCGCCACCTTGTGGCAGATTATATGCATTGCATTGTGAAAGCTACAAGAGCTTTATGTGATAAATTATAGTAACGAGTCAATTCACCTCGAAAGCCAGCCGTACAGGGCTTAATTTCCCGATGATCATTGTGCGATCAATCGCAACGGGGTGACGCAAGAATCGCTGAATGATTGCACAATGATCGTTCAGGGAATCGATTACATGTTGAGTCCCTGTTCTATTTTCTTGGAGCGGAATTGATCAGGTGGTCTGCATTTGATTCCTTTCTACGGCGATCATTCGGGAATAGGATCGAGCCACGTACGGCTGCCCAGTGCACATAGCTCTGCTGTTGGTTACTGCAGACAATTATTATTAATCAAAATCTGCAAAGTATATACCATTTAGATACATTTAAACACTATATTTACCACTTTTAGGCAACTTTAAATGGCTTGGAATAGCAACTTCTGCAACTTTTACTAAGACCCAAGTTTTTTCTTTTAGCTACCGTATTTTTCAGACTAGAAGACGCACTTTTTCACCCCCAAAATGGGGAGGGGGTGCCTGTGTCTTATGGTCTGAATGTGCAATGGGTTGATTTACAGCGCAATAGAAGATGATTATTGAAATATAAAATGTTATATAAGAATGCAAATTACATGCAGACTGAACTCTGAAGCCACTATGTGTGATTGGCTCAGCGATAGCCTGTGTGCTAATTTCATCTCATCATTGCCAGTCATATTCCTGGACAGCTGAAAAAAAGGATAAGTGGACAGAAATATCAATACAATGGTTTTAGTAAAAATTGTGTTTATAATCCAGTAGATTTGAATTATCTGAAGCCTTAACACAAATAAGTAATAGTTGGTAAACCAAGAAGAAATGCCATAACCCTATTCATCAGACTCTTACCTGCTCTGCCTACTCCTTTTTTATTTTCTTCTCTTCACCCTCCATTTTACCATTCTCTTCTGCATGATATATCTCTCTCTGGTTTTAAACAAAGCTGTCGCATTATACACTTTCACCTAAAACCGCAAACATTCAACGTGTAGTTAGACGCCTCAAAATTTAGAGCTGATTAGGCCAGCCTCTCCATCTATAAACACACATAGTTTCTTATCTTTAAATATATTAAGCCCTTTTTGTGGTATTTCTGAGCGTGGGTAGATTATAAATTGGTAACACGGAGCTTCTCATAGGGTAGCTTACCTGCTCCAGCCATGTCCTTGACTTTTCTAACCGTATCTAGCTCCCTGACAAATAACACAATATGTAATACAGGCATAGGCATCCCAGGTTGCAAGCCTCATTGATGATGCCAGGAATGCATTGAGGCAAAAAATAAAAAGCAGACTAAATGGTACCGCTAGGGAGGTTAAGGTACAGCATACATTCTGCTGTATTGTGTATAAAAAGGGAAATCAGGCTGGGCCACACAGAGTTGGACTCTTGCTAGATAAAAACCGCTGTTCTGGAACTGAAGTAGCTCTGTAATTGTGAGCCTAATCTACTTCTCTTCCTATGATCCAAAATATATAACCCTAGTTGTGTGGAAAAGGTGCTGTATACCCTAAAAAATAAACATAAATGTTGTGGAGGACATGTACAGCATTTGTAGTTACTTTTCCTGACTCTGCACTTGTATGTATGCCAAGTGGGTGCTCTAATTTTTTTGACTTTGCCAAATGAGGTATTTCAAATAATTCCAAAAAGTAATGAGGGAAGGGGGGGGGGGGAGGCAGACTTCATAGCCGGCAAGGTATGAATGCTTAATATTTTTATTCAGTACCAAATTGGTGAAAGAGAAATAGACTATTCAAAAGCATCTCAAATTTTTCTCCTACTCTCATATAGCTGGTGTGTCATTTGGGTTTCATCTCTGCTCATCATTACTTTCCTCTTCATCACACTGTTACATCTGTATCATCATCCACACAATATGAATTGGCACAAGAAAACTAGGAAGAGCCAATAAAACAACATCTACACACAATTTCTGCTGTTTGGGCTAATCTATGAATCTCCTTGAAAACACTGCTTTGGCGAGCGTCTCTACCTGCTGGAAATGTACATGTTTGGGTAATATTTACTGATATTGTAATGTTCGTCCCATCCCACAGTGTTCACGCCACGTCCTGTAGGGACTGCAGTTGCAAGGTACAACTTTGCTGCCAGGGACATGCGAGAGCTGTCTCTTCGGGAAGGAGACGTCGTGAAAATCTATAGTCGGATGGGAGGTGACCAGGGATGGTGGAAAGGAGAAACAAATGGAAAAGTAAGAGCAAAAACGGACAATAACGTGTATAATAGATGTGCTATTTATTCTAATCACCTAACTGCACTGTGGTCTTTCTGTACAGATTGGCTGGTTCCCCTCCACCTATGTAGAAGAGGAAGGTGTTCAGTGACGGTGGTTCTACGGGTGAAATGTACACCCCCTTCCAGACTTCTGTACTTCTTTGCACAAACAATGTATGGGACTTTTCCTACAAAGACCCCAAGCACAGGCCGATAGACTGTCTGTGCCTCTTCTCCTGCCCGATGGTCTTCCTTGCTGGTATTACATGTATATAAGATTTATAATTCTGATGTATGGCAGTGGAATGGGAAGAAGAACTGTACATGGATTGTTGGCTTTGCCTCTTTTAAAAAGAAATTAAAGTAATTCAGTTTTTGGCTGACTTTATTCCTTTGGGCTGGGGTACGGATGAATCTGCTTTCCTATGGACCAATAAAACACAGGTACTAATACTATATTAGGACAAAAGTATAAGGACACATATCTAAATCATTCAGGGTTCCGATCCTTTCCATGGCCATGTGTATAAAATTGAGCACTGAGGCATGCTGACTTCTACAAATATTTGTGAAATTATGGGTCCCTATCAGAACTGCATCCAAACTTCATACAAAGTTGAGATATAGTTATATATAATAGGTGCAGGGGTGATGGGGTGATGTATGAATTAAATGTATAACCTTGGTCAGGGTGAGAACCCTGCTATTGCGATGTCCAGTGTAATACTGCAGGAAAGCAAGATGTGTTTGATGCGATGGGCTGAAAAACAACATGAACAACAATAACACTTCCATCCCTAACCATGAGACAGTCTCTCTATAAATAGTCCCCAAAGACATGGGTATCTTGTGTTTTTAAAGAGAATCAAATTGAAAGTTCTAAAACATTTATGAAAGCTACAGATAAAATTAATAAGAAAAAGAGATCGGCCTGATTTTTCTGTTACAGCTCCAGTGTGTTGTCTGCATACTATTCCTGAATACACACATTACAGATTCTACGATTCTGAATACAAATGTTCTCTCCATTGCTGATAACTTGTATCCTTATGACACTGCAGACACAATGTAGAATAAATGTTCACATTTCCTTCCCATGGAGGCCACCAGGTAACATACAGTGGAAATACAAGGTGTTTGATGGCTTACATATAAAGGTTTACCTCTGTAGCACAATCTTGTTTAGAGGAAGAGGCCTGTGATGGCGCTCTGCCCAGACTCACAGATAATTTATTCAGGGTGGTAGCAATTACAGTGAATCTAGTATTGCACTGCAGAGGAAATTTAGATCCGGATATTTGCAGTGAACTTGTTACTTTATCTTATAAACAGTTACATGCCAAGCACTTTTCTCCATGTCCTCATTGGGGAGGAACAGTCCATCGCTCTCCTCCACAATTACTTGCACATCATTTAGGAGTTCCTTCTCCGTTCTCCAGTTACCAGCTACCTGACCGGCGTTTGGTTACCTCGCTCAGCCCTGCGCCACACACAGATCATATTCTGCGGGGCACACAGTCCCAGGGATAGGAGGTGGCACTGTGCAAGTGACAGCAACGCACATCAGCAGCGAAATATAGTAAATGAAAGGATCATCAACAAAGGAAGCGCATCATTGCAGATTGCCGCAACCATGCAGGTAAGTCAGCAGTGCAGTGTATGCGTTCCTTGAATTGTTTTGGTCACTAGTCCTGTAGATAACGTGCAGTCACAATTCCTGAGCTCCTTGCTGTACAGATCGAAGATGGACAACGTTCCCTTCATTATATGTAAAGCTCTTAGATTTGGGAAGATCTGGGAAATATAAAAAACCGGACAAATTCTGAAGAAAAGTTCACTTTTTGTGTTTGTATTTTCCTTACATCAAGGATACTTTCAAGCATCTACCTTAAGCCCCCCATACACCTTTAGATCACTCCATACAATTTACATTAGATCTACCAACAATTATGTAGTGCTGGGTCCTCCCTGATAGAATACATAGTGATTGGAAGGTTTAGAAAGGTCCTCATATTACATATCACAAGGTGCTCTCTCTGACAACAAAATATTAAGTATTACCATATATACTTGAGTATAAGCTCACCCAAACATAAGCCAAGGTACTAAGTCTTACCAAAAAAAGCTGGAAGAACTGAATGACTCGAGTATAAGTCTAGGGTGGGAAATGCAGCAGCTAAGGCACAGAAACAGTAAATGTGCTTTTAACATTATTAGAGATTGTTGTGACATTTTGAATTTGAAAGTTTTTTGCAAAGTTCCTGAAGATGTTATCATCATGATAATTACTGAAGATGTAGAGGGTTGTGGGAACATTACAAACAAAGAAAGTATATCTCTAACATGCAAGCTGAAATGTTTTAACCTAATTTATTCAAAAACTACATGTGTTAAGCTGGGTATAGACGGGCAGATTCCTGCCCGATTCGACAGCCGATCGGGGCCATGTGCGTTCTCGCAATGGATCGGCGGTTGGGTCGGCAGAGAATCGGATGCTCCAACTGGTCATATTGACCAAGAATCTGCCGCATGTCGGATCGCACAGTGATCCGACATGCCAGTAAATTCAGAGCCAATCCAATTAGTTCTGATGGAGACGGCCAGCACACAAAGGGTGTCCAGCAGTAGCGGCCGTGTGTGATGATGTCACAACACCCGGTCAGTCGGCTGGGCAGTTGACGGGAAAATAACCTGTCTATGCCCAGCTATAGAGCTATTTTTTTTCCCCGAGTGTTCCTACAACTCTTCTCTACATCTCCAGCAGTGTTGGTGATGATACCACATTCAGCAAGTTTTGCAAGTAACTCACAGTGAAAGAGGATACATACCTCAAATCTAAAAAATATATATGTAAAATGAAAATTGGACTTACCTCTGAGCTGGTATGATGGTGGCATAGTGCTCCACAATCTTTAAAAAAATATACTTACCTGCTGTTCCTTCGAATTGTATGAGAGATTCCATGTTTTTTTGCCAGGCTTCCAGGGATTAACTCCGGTGCAATATCACGAGTGGCCACTGGGGGTGTGTATAATGGTTTTCCAAGGGAAAATGTGTGTCCTTCAGTTTAATGCATAGCAGAGATTAGAGATTTACCAGTCTATCTTTGCGGTGAGTTAGCCTCAGATAATATTATCATTGTACAATTACGATGTAACAACTATTTGATGTGAGTTAGAAGACCTTTAGACAGGAATTTAGTAAGGCATTATAACTATAAATACTGTATCATCAAATTACTACAGTCGAGGCACATTCAGCTAGTTCCATGTTTACACTCCACTATGTAAATTGAGGTACACCCTGTGACTTCATCCATACCTGTGTATTCCCCCAGAGCAGCTGTATGCTGTATAGATGCTGCTGTCATCATAGGAAATAGATGTCATGACTTTTGCTCGGATATATTGCCATCCATCCCTCTACTGTCATAGGAAAAAAGAACATACTCTCACCTCTAAGGTTTTACAAACTAGGACATCATCTGGTCCTAAGGAAGCCCAACATTCTATTAATCTAACGTTAGACACACAACTGATGTTACAGTGTTATTTATAAAAGAAGCCAAAATGGATGTAAAAATGTGAGTACACCCCACACACTTTGTACAGCCGGCTATGAGCAACAGTAACGTGAGGAAGTGGTTTGCTGTAGCTCAGTCTCTTCTTTAGATTTCTTCAGTTCTTTGAGGTTTCCAGGGATTTATGAACAGCTCTCTTAAGGTGGGCATACACGGGTCTATTTTTAGTTCGATTCCCAATCAATCGATCATGTGTGCTTTTGTGGTGATTGATTGTTTGCGAATCGACGCGAGACTCAATCAAAAGGGGAACCAACATGTTGGTACATCCCTGTTCAATTGACGTTACAAGGGTCCCCATTCAAAGTATGGAACAGGAATCGATTGCACAAAGTAGTGCACATCAATTCACTGTCCAACTAATTCATCAATTGTGTGGGTATCGACCCGTGTTTGGGGACCCTAAAAGGTCCTGCCACAGCACTTCAACCTGGTTAATGCCACTGCATTACCTCAGCCATTTGTAGATCCTCTGATGTACTTGGCTATAATTGGGTTGGAAAAGGACAATGATTGCAAGCTTTAGCTTCTGGTCAACTCAAGGAGCACAAGGTCCCCAAATTCCGGCTGAAGCCTGCAGGTATCTTACACTTTAAGTTTGTCACAATTACGTACAGTGTTGACCACGGTGTGTATTTGCTGCGATGTTAGGTCCTGAGAAGATTGTTGAATGGCTTTCAATGTGGATACATTATTTTTACTGCAGAATGATGGATTTCAGATATATAGCAATATTCTTTTTCATTAAGATTCTGGATTTCTTTCTTCCTGGACTTTGTCTTATTACACACAGACTGTGTGTATTTGAGGCATTTACACTTGCTGATGAGCGATTCACCAGCAGTACCTGTCTAACTATGTTCTCTCTTATTCAATGGAAGTGGCATGGGTGTGCATAGTTTTTCACACACAGCTTCTGCCTTTTGAATCGTCTGTGCCCTCATTCTTAACCTGTGTTTGAACAGGGAGGGTTGGCTCGATAATGTTCCTTAAAAAAAAAGGGGGGCCCTGCAAGGAAAGTTTGGGAACCACCGGTTTAAGAAAACGATATAAAACCTCAGTAAAGCCCCCCCATACACCTTACAATCTTTCCATACAATTTCTGTACAATCAAATTTTGTTCTACCAAAACCATGTAATATGAGGAGCTTTCTAATCCTTCAAAACACTGTATTCTATCAGGGAGATCACTATACTACACAGTTGTTGGTAGATCTAATAGAGATTGTATGGATCTATCTTAAGGTGTATGGGGGGCTTAAGAGAGACAGTCTACAAACAAACAGGTTCTGCTCTCTAGAAAACCCTTCGATTCCACTATGTGTTAAATGCAGGGATTTTAATATAGTGCAAAAGACGCCCATTGACGATAATGGGGCTATGATAGGGCTGTCTCCAATGCCCACCAGAGCCCCCATTTTGTTAGTCCAAGCCTTCATCGCGTTGACGTATGATGTTGACGCAGAGCTCCACGTTGCCATCACAAGGCTTATCAGGCATTATCAGATGCACTATGTAGTGCGGTCAATAATGTGGCCCTAACAGTGAAACAGGGGGGCTTGCACTGGTTGGATGTGCTGATATCAGCACATATTGGAGCCCTAGCCTTAAGCTTTATGACACATTTGGTATAGGGTTCACCCTCTGCTTGTCTTGTTTGTACAATAATGATTTTATAACAATAATAAATAACTAGGTCTTTCATCCAACTTCTACCAATCTTACCTCTTAGGTGAGGCTGTGCAGACTGCGGACACATCAGTGGTGTTTCATTCTCTTCAATATCGCACTCTTCCATGCCTTGCTGTTCGGAGCAGACTTCATGGAAGAATACTTCCTGCAAGCTCTTCCCTTCTCCTACAGCGATGGAAAGTTTGTGGAGATCAGAGAACGGGCACGTACGCTGGACATGCACCTCTTGAAGGACAACATCTCCAGGTCTTATGTGGTCAGTGGATCAGACGTGTGCTCCCGGCCAGATGTTTTCTTGCTCTTGGTCATTTTTAGCGATCCTAAAAATAAAACCAGAAGGGAAATAATCAGGAACACGTGGGCCAATACAACCTATGTACAAGGACATGCTGTAAAACGAGTGTTCATGTTGGGCAGGACAGATTCAGAAACTATCCAGTCAGACATCTTTTATGAATCTCAAGACCAGCAGGACATTGTTCAGGGAGGTTTCCTAGAGACTTATCCAAAGGAGACAACTAAAACCATCATGATGATGGAATGGATTGTAACATTTTGCCCCAACGCTAGATTTATCCTAAAAGCAGACCAGCAAACATTTGTCAATGTCCAAAGTCTAGCTGGATTTCTTCTTAGCCTGGAAACCCGTATGGGTGATATATATATCGGAAGGGTGATCCACCACAGAGTTCCTGACAGAGACCCACAAAGTCCAGATTTTGTCCCTGTTTTAGCCTACTCGCAGACCTATTACCCTGACTACTGCAGCGGCTCTGCCATAGCCATCTCTCAGGACGTGCTCAGAAAGATGTATTTGGTGTCTGGGACAGTAAACTATTTGTTACCATCTGATGTGTTCATTGGACTTTGTGCCCAGTGGGCCGGTGTGACCCCAATACAAAGCTCTAGATTCTCTGGAGCAAACCACGTCCGATATAACCGCTGCTGTTACCAGGTCATCTTCTCCTCTTCAAACTTAGACGATGTGGAACTGTCTGCAGTTTGGAGGGATCTTAAAGATAGCAATGAATGCTCAAAGCTGGAAATCTATTATGGACTGGTGTCTTGTAAAGTCTGGTCCTACCTGGACCGGTTCAAATATTTCAGCATGGGTAAAACAAGTAACGGGAGCTGGTATTTTTAGATGACTTTATACTACAACGTGGACTGTCTTCTGGATGGCTAGCTTAAGTCGATGAAGGATTACAGACCCATGCATAATGTCCTTTAATATGTTACATCAAACTGTTTGAATAATAATAAAGTGTTTCTGCAGAGTGAGGGGTTATATCTAAAAAAATTATTATTTTCTGATATTAATCTTGATATTTTGTGACTGGTTAGCATTGTGGAAATTTGCTATAGAAGCAGCAGACCATTTGTTTATAATAGAAGACTTAGATCTTTACGGAAAGATGCTCAAAGCGCTGCAAAGGGTGTTTCAATAATAGAGACTTACTACCTGCTGCTAATATATACATCATAAACTATGACCAGGACCTTCTGACGGAAACATAGAAAAAGTTTGAAAAGAAGTGGTTAGTTCAGGGGTGGACACATTTATTGACTCATGGACCACATAGGGGTCTTAAATTTAACAGAGGAGCCGGACGTGTGGTGGGGATATTGTAATTTAAATATTAAAAAAAAAGTAACAATGTGATAATCACACTTAAATAAAATGACTGTTTATATTCAATTATAAGCAGATAATAAAAAAATATGTGACTCAAGTAAAAGCCTTAAGGCCCCCATACACCTTACAATTTTACCATACAATTTCTGTACAATCAACTTTTCTTCTACAAAAACCATGTAATATGAGGAGCTTTCTAACCTTCCAGTCACTATGTATTCAGGGAGGACCCGGCACTGCATAGGTGTTGGTAGATCTAATGAAAATTGTATGGATTGATCTAAAGGTGTATGGGGGGCTTAAGTGACTCAAGTATACGCCTATGGTGGCAGATACAGTACAAAAACACACAGCAGATGTCCTTTTGTTTTTGGGATGTCATTATTAGAGATAGTTGTGAAATTTCATAAGCTAGCCATACACGTGTCGGATTCCATGTCCAATCAATTCATCATCCGATCGATTCCGGCGATTCTGCCGGGAATCGCAGGTGTGATCAATCGGCCAATTAAGAGTATCCATCGCAGCATACCACCTTGTCCGAGCGGATTCCGGCACGATTCTGTGTGCGATTCCACCTCACAAATGGCAACTCCCCCTGATCCGGACAGAATCGGATGAGAGAGACCAACATGTTGGTTCTCCGTCGGATCCGATTCTGAGCCCCTGAACGATCGGACCTGATCGATCGGACAAGGTGGGCTGCATGCGATTCCGGCACGATCGTTTCGCGTGCACGCGCCCGGAATCGACAGTGCCGGAATCCGGTGCGAATCCGACACGTGTATGGGGGCCTATACTCTAAACCCACAAAAAAGTGATATTACGCATACCTTCTGTTTCAAATCCTAAAGCTAACCATACACTTATAGATTCTGCGGTGGATTACTGAATGATTGATAGGAGTGCACGTTCATGGCAATAGTTCACCTATCGTTCGAGAATCAATTACGCCCACTTTGGGCGATCATCTCAAAAAGGTCGAAATCTAACAAAAAATTTATTAAACAGGGATTCGACAAGTCGGTATTTTCCTGTTCGATTCCCCATTACTTTGGATTGGGATCTGATCATCAGGCTTTATTTCTCTTCCACCATCATCTCCCCTTGCTGTGCTTTCTCTCTAACTCATCGCTATGTATCCCATCCTTTTTGCCTCCCCTGCTGCTAAACTCTCTCCTCCTCTCCAGTCTGCACTCTCCTCTTTCCCCCAGTCTCACCTCCACATGCTGTCATTTTCTGTACTTCTCCACTTGTTACTTCTGCTCCTTCTTTCTGGGGACATCTCCCCCAACCCTGGCCCTCCTCACTGCCTGTCTACCCCCTTCTCTGCTCTCTCCAGGAAACAACCCTCTCCTAACCTGATACCTATCCACCCTTCCCACAGAAGCTCACCCCCTCTCTCAGGTGGACTCTGGAACGCCAGATCTGTTGGTAACAAACGGTCTTCCATTCACAATCTCTTCCTTTCTAAGTCTCTCACCCTCCTGGCTCTCACAGAAACCTGGCTCTCCTCCTCTGAATCTGCCTCTGCCGCTGCCCTATCCTATGGAGGCCACGCACACTCCCAGACCTGACAACAGGCCAGGTGGTGGTGTAGGTCTCCTTCTCTCTCC
>CM070040.1:43882076-43900338 GCA_036250615.1 Ptychadena robeensis
AATATGTCCGTGTAATGTATGTGGGGGAGTTTTTTTTTTGAGTTTACTTCCGCTTTAACATCTATTTATCTATAAATGTAGAACAAGAAATGAAATAGCAGGACTATCAGGTAGGTAGTTGGAGACAATAGGTGTGTAGCACAAAAGAGGGAAAGTGAGGTGGTACAGAAGATTTCGAAATGTATAACCATCTCAAATTTCTCCCAGTGGCTGAAATAAGTAGATGAAGTGGTAAAATTACCATACAGGTAGGGAATAAAAGCAAAATAATATAGAGAATGCCACCTAAGTGTAGTGGATTCATTTACAGAGATGCATCAATGTCATAAAATAAATATTCACAAACACTAATAAACTAATAAACAGCACAGACATAAAGCACACAGGAGCCCTTTATTAAGGTCTGATGTATTTTGAGGGATATGCCCCCACATAAACACATTTGTCTGCAATGAGGGGTTCCCCGTGTGCTTTATCACAGCTCTCATTATATGTTTTGCTTTAATGCTGTAACCTGTTCTAGAAGTCTTATTCAGCTTGTGAGCAGCCTCTAAGAATTCCAGATCTGCATGGATAAGCGCTTAACTTGTATAGTGAAACAGTATTCTTGAGGTGAGAAGCCCAATTAACAGTTATACTTCTTAAATCAATATGTAAAGAATTGTGTAAATGCATTGGTGGCACCCCTGCAGTCCATAGAGCGTGTTCACCAGGGAATGGCAGGATCACCTCAGTATTTTTTATTACATCATTACACATTAATCATCACATCATTACACATATCACTGAATCGGCACCTGTAAAGGTAGCCATACAGGGCCCGATTTGCAACCGATTTTCCGGCAGGAGTGCGCACGGCAGTGGATCGCCCGAAAAATCGGCCCCACCTGGTGAGATAGACCAGGAATCTCCTGCATGTTGGATCGCACGGTGATCCGACATGCCGGTAAATTCCCGGCCCATCCCATTACTTTGAATAAGGACAGCAGTCCCATTCAAAGTAATGGCCAGCACAAAAAGGGTGCCTGCCGATCAGCTGAGAGACCAGCTGCAGCGGGATGACGTAATCCTGCTTAAGTTGATTCCTTATCTATCGAGGCAGAATTGCCTTGTGTATGGCTACCTTAAGACACACACTGGTTGATAATTTGTAGAATACAGTGCTGTCATGTAGCAGCAAATTCAGCTTGGCTATCAACTAATAAAAAAAAATAAAAATAAAAATCCACTTTCTCCATTTACAATTCCAGTCATTAAGTCCTTTCTCAGATTCATAAACCGTACACAATAAAGAACATCCTCTTCATTGCTCCCATAAAAAAACTCTATGACTTAGAAATCCCAGCTACTCTGTACGATTAGATCCTGATCGTTGGATTCACACACTGCATATTCTTTAAGAGAAAAGTCAATATGTTCCCAAATACACTGCTTAAGGCTCAACCTGTGTGTCGGGACCCCCTTGGGGGTCGAATGACCAGTTCACAGTGGTCGCCAAATACTCCTCACAAGCAACAGCACTCATGTGCTGGGGTGGGAAGTTAGAAGGGATGGGGCATTACGCTTCCTCCTAACTTCCTACTGAACACATTATTTGCACAAGCGGGGTAGGAAAACAGACTTACATTATACTCACCTGATTGTGCCGGAAGTGACGTCGCGGAGTGTGCCATTCCACACACTTCTGCATTCGAAATATTGCAAGGGACATTTTGCAACATCACTTCCAGGGTAGCCAATCTAAAAAGTTTGAGAACTTTATTATTATTACTATTATCATCAGCAGCAGCATTTATTTATATAGCAGCGCTGTAAAATACATTAGTGGAGATGCAACACAATATAATACACACAGGTATGACACAAGAGGACCCTGCCTGACCGGGCTTACAATCTAATAGAGAACTATTGGCGTAAGGTAAATCGCCATTTCAATGATTTTAAAACCTCTCCAGATAAAATACACATTGGAACAACTTTTATCTACTTTTATAGCTACCTCTGCTTTGTCAAATCTGCCATTTCAGAAAAAGAATGCTAAAGGGCTTGTAAAATAACAGCCACTGTGATAAGGAATGGACATAAGAGTAGAGAAACAAAACATATTGCTTATACTAATTATAAAAATATATGAATGGCAGTATCAGAACTTTGCTTTCTCACAGATCACAGACCTCATTGCAGTTCTTCAGGCGTGCGATGAAGTGCATCAGCTGGTCCTCAGAAACACCGGTATGACAGAGTCACTGCTTAAGCACCTGGTACCAGCTGTAATAGTTAGCAAGTCAGAAGTGGAAACCATCAATCTGAACCTCAATGAGATCGGCCCAGGGGGAGCAAAGAGCCTGATTCAGCTACTCAGAGGGAAGCCTTGTATACAGAATCTACTGTAAGTAATATGAAGACTTTCCAATCGCCCCTTAGTGCCACAATTGTTACCCTGAGGGGACGTAGTCACAATGAATTCAGAATTCTAACAAAGATTTATTGCATATGCTGCACATTGTCATAATGTATTAACAACTCTAGGTAAAAGCTCCCATACACGTCTAGATTTTTGGTTCAATCAACTTAATTCAATCAATTTTTTTGTTTGCAGCCCGCATGGTTAGGGTTCGACCTAAAACGATTAAAATTGGGAAAATTTTCGATCAAAAAATGATCGGACATGCTAGAAAATTTTATTTGGTTGTATTGAAAAATGAACCTTAATTCAATTACGCTTTAAGTTGATCCAAAAAAATTTGATCAAAAATCTGTTATTACAGTTGTCATAGATTACAATCAATCACAGATTTCCCTGACCCCCCAAAATTTATATTTTTAAGTTGATGGAAAGTAAAATCTAGATGTGTATGGAGGGCTTAAACAGTTAGAATCCATATATATAACTACTTTAGCTACAAAAGGATTTGTAAATCTGTGGAGTTAAATTATTTATGCAGATACCCGAGCCACATATTTCACATATTTCACATACTGTGCATCAGCAGTGTACTTAAGAACAGAACTAATGTTTCTTCTTTCAGTGGCTTGTATAACTGTAATCAACTCCTTTGGCATGGGTTGAGGTTGTTTATGGAACCAGTACCCAAAAAACTTGAAAACATTTTTTTTTCATAACAAGGTTTCTTACCAGGAGTAAGATATTATTTATCGTCAACAGAGGTATAAATTGCATAGATATTTAGCTTATAAGCATCCCAATACTTCAATTTCTAACTATAGCTTTTGTCAAGTCAAGCGAAGACACTTTCAATGTGTACATTTTAATACAAAAGTTTAATAATTCAAATTCAATTTGTAAAATGCTACATATTGTTTAGCACTAGGGACACTTGCAAGGTTAGAAAAGCTCACAGGCAGAGGTATAATAATATTAAAAAACAAATTCACATTCACGGATAACCAATTATGACTCTTTCAAGTAAAAGTACAGCGATACATTATCCATTCTCAAAAGGGGTTAACCTCCCTAGCGCACTGCTGAGGTCCAGATTTCTGTACCAGAAGTGCACCATAGACTCTAATGGAATTTTTTTTGTGTTGTAGGCTTGTAACTTCCAAAAATCTGTCCGTACAAGGGTCTAATAGACATCCTGACTATAATAATGTTTGAAACACACAATTATTATAAAAAAAGTACATAAAAAAAATTATGAAATGTATCATTTGAATGATAAAATCTCTTGAATACTTATTTGGTATGAAAGATTTCAAAACAGTATTTATTGATTTCAAAACAGTATTTATGTTTGTTTATAATAACATTTTTATTTTGTTTTTGTTTTGAATTGTATTGGATACAGTTATCACTGTATCCAATACAATGGCATTCTCTAAAAGCGCTAACTTCAAAGATCACACCTGGAATAACAATGGGGGTGATATTCCAGGTGTGGTCTTTGAAGATATCAAAATTTGCATATGAATATCCCAATTTGCAAATGAATGTCACATGCAAATTTGGACATTCATGTGCAGATTAGGCTGGTACAGAGGTGACACAGACGGCACAGAGCAGAGTGTGCAGCCGGCGATTCTGAGCTGAGCTGGACGGCACTATCTTGTCAGCTGCAATACTGCATAAGCAAGTGCAGGACGAGATAGTGCAGGACGAGATAGTGCCGTCAGAAGCGCTAGGAAGGTTAAAGCAACTTAACAATAATGGCAGTGCAAGTCAAAGCAGTAAAGAATAAATCATTAGTAGTAGTAATTAGTAGTAGTCATCTACTTGGACTTTTTGCCACGCATCCCTATTTAAGACCAAATCAAAACTTTCGGAATGGGCAGCAAAGGATCTGTAGAAAGCCGATACAACTTAAGCTGCCCATCATTCTCCTATTCTGATAGCAGAAAGCAGGCATCAAAACAGTTTAAGGCCCCCAATGTAGGTGACAATTAAAACAATACATTTATAAAAGCGCTCAAACAAATTGCCACTTCTGTGTGTGAAGGCATAATTCAGGTCAAGGTATAACTAATACTACTTAGCCATGGAAAACTGAACTTGATTAGTAGTGACAACATTTCATTGCCACTCTATGGCTTAACTATTAGTAGCTATTAATTAAAATTTCTCTGTAATGCATGCCTAAAAAAGGTGTTATTTTTTGTTTTTATATAATATTCCTTGTTAAAAATGTATAAAATGAATCACACTTGAAATTTATGCATATAAAATGTAGCATTAGGTGATATAGTTTTCCCAGATGTTGTACTCTGTGATCTTATACAGTAACTAAATAACAGTGAAATATTTTTTCTCTATAGACTATATGGAAACCAATTGGGGGATAAAGGCATAAAGACTCTTCTGTGTGGCCTATCAGAGATTCTGATTACACAGCGGCAGATAGACGCCACCTTATCATACAACGTTCCACTTGTTCAGCTATCAGAACTGGACATTGGAGGTAACCACATGAGCGAAGAGGCACTCAGATGTGTTGCAAATTATCTGAGGCTAAATCCATTTCTAAAACACCTTGGCCTGGCCAATATATCCATACAGGCTGCTGCTGCGTGGCAGGAACTCTTCAATGCGCTAAAAAGAAACACAAACCTCACCGACCTCCTTTTGGATGAAAATGGCCTTGGTGACAATGGAGCCAGGCTGGTGGCAGAAGTCATAGCAGTGAACCGATCCCTTATAACTATCGACCTGGATGGCAATGACATAGGGGAGGAAGGAGGAGAAGCCATTGCTGAATGCCTTGCATCCACTACAGACCTGGTACTTACAACCATAAGCTTAGATAACAATCATATCAGTGACGGAACCATGGCTGCAATACAGACATTTCTAAAGCTAAAGCCCACAAATCAATGAAGATTATGGGTTGTAGTATTTATAGGTCTGCTCTAAACTGGCAAATAAAAAGTATTGGATGAATGGATCAGCACAAAAGCCTGACATCTAGTATTTTTAACATAAATCAGCATTGGCAAACCTCCATATCTGTCTTTTACACACCATGAAATAATGTATTAATAATAATTAATAACTACATTTGTGTTTAATTGTAAGATGTGTAAGATCATTCTGACCTTAGGTGCTAAAATGTTTAATCTAACATAAGGTTTAACCATAAAAAAGCCAAATAGATGCCATAAGTGAAAAAGCAAGTACACTCCATGATACAGCAGCTTAAAGAACCAATGTTTGCAGCAATAACATAAAGAAGTTTGGGGTGGCGTGTCCTCAGATCGTCTTAGGCTGAAGAAAATCTAAGGGGTTTTTGGAAAAAAAAGGAAGAAATGAAAGGCCCCCATACACCTTACAATATTACCATACAATTTCTGTACAATCCACTTTTGTTCTACCGAAACCATGTAATATGAGGACTTTTCTAAACCTTCCAATCACTATGTATTATAGCAGGGAGGACCCGGCACTACAAAGTTGTTGGTAGATCTAAAGGAAATTGTATGGAGTGATCTAAAGGTGTATGGGGGGCTTAAGGGATAGATCCTAAGTGTAGAGTTAATGGTGATTATAGTTCAAATAACCCGAACGTGTGTTATGTACTTGGAATACAATATAATGGGCAACATTAAAGCAATTCTATACACAAAATTTAAAAGTACACATAAATTTTATAGACTTATTACTAACTAACTACTAAGCTGTACATGTGGGAAAACTGCTACACAAACAAAAAATAAAGATACTTGCCTTTCTCCCTCCCACATTCCTGGTGCCGGCATGTTTGGTATTGGTGAAGCAAAGCTTCTTCCGCCCATTCTTCAGAAACACTTCCTTAATATCGTTATGAAGGGGTAAAATCTTGATCCCAGATGGAAAAAGGCTCCTCGAGGCGCCCGTGGTCATAAAATATCAATTTATTGAACATAAATGAGTTTTGTGGTACCAGACCACTTCTTCAGGATGATAGGGTGTGTAGTCTTCTGGCTCTTTAAAATGCCTAGAAACCTTCTGCGGTTGCTGGCCCTGGTGTTGGTATCCCTTACACTTTATACCAGCAGCCAAAATCGTAAGTAATCTTATCCCCTTCTTATATTAAGCTGAATAGCTGATACGCTCCCTTGTCCCTGTATAGAGCCTTAAAAACTTATCTTCATTTTTTTGTCCAAAAAAAAACCTGCTGAGCCATTCTTTAAGACTCTGCGGGCAGGAAAACCACCTCTTTCCTCAAAATCATGGAGCTGAAATTTTGCGACATGGCCACTAGATGGAGCTGCTTTGATTAAAAAGACCCCCTATAGCAGCCCCCCCTTCTTAAAAAGACCCCCTATAGCAGCCCCCCCTTCTTAAAAAGACCCTCTAGAGCAGACCCCCTGTTCTTGTTTTTATTTTGGAGCAACAATATCCATCGGCAGAATGTAAAGTACCCTGCAGGGTAGTAGGTCCGCTTTCATCCTTGATGAGGTTGAGGGGAGAATTTGTACTGCCCCCAGTACAAAGAGTGTGGTGATGTCATAGGAACTGACAAAATAAATTTACCATTCTGCACGTTGGCGGTTAGAAGCTGCTTCTTCAGGATAGATAAGGGGTGTCTCCTCTAAAGGCTGCCATACACAGCCCGAGTAGGTCAGACAGACCTACTCCGATATGCACCGGAGTGCAAATGTGATGACGTCATCACGTTTGCACCCTGGTGCATTATGGGGCCCCTTCAGTCAGCTGGCACCCTTTGTGTGCCCGCCATAAGCTTTAATGAAGATGCCGGTCTTCATTGAAGCTTATGGCATCGGCTTGCATTGGCCAGAGAATACGGACATGTCCGTTCTCTGGCCGGCCGAGCAGTGGGGCGACAGGGATCTGTCTCCCCATGTGGGCTCATGCCGATTAGCGGCCGATTTTTAACCTGACCAATGGCGCGAGCGCGCATGCCCGTCGGTCAGGTTAAAAATCGGCCGCTTATTGGCATGTGTATGGCTAGCATTAATCCCCTGCAGACTCAGATAGACTTTTCTCCTAAAGAAGTGGCTTCTAATTGCCACAAAGTGCCTATCATCCCTAGGCAGTTGAGGATACGCAAGTGACCCTCAATCTGCAATGCTAATGGGACATTCTCTTCAGACATGATTTTTCTGTTTTAGATCCATTAGTATATTCAGGGAGTGGAGGGCCCCAAGGGGAGTGGTGGGTGGGAGGCAGTAGCTGTTTTGATATGCTCTGGTTTTGGGGAGGGTTTTCTTTGTTTTTCTTCGGGAAGAGTCCGACCAGTTCTAGTCACCCGCTTATTTAAGTCGAGTTCTGCGTGAGACAGTGAAAAGGACTGTGGACCTCTCTTTAAGTTTGATATGTTCATGTTATTGTTCATGTGTTGTTTACTGGTTGTGTTTATACGTGAAAACTGGTGGAGAATTATTGTACGGCTTCCATGTTCAATTTTTTATGCATTTTCTCTGATGTACATGTTTTATTTCTTCACAATAAAAAGGATTTTTAAAAAAAAGGAGGATGAAAATGTTTATTGTCAACTCCATGTCAAAATCCACACTTTTCATACTTTAAATTAGCCTTTTTGGTCATTTATATTGTACAATGATCTTGTTTTCCAGATGTCCTAAAATGTCTCTGATAATTTGTAGCTCTTAATTCTTTTTATATTTGCTTCAGTTCAGCGATGTTTTCTCTCTCCAATGGTGAGCAATTGTTGTCCTTTTGCTTTAGCTGTCACACAGATGACCTCACATTTCAGTTTAGAATACTTTGGTATACAGAGAATTTTATGGTTGGTTCAACAACTGCAAACTGCTCAGGTCCTCTGACTGCAAAACTTCTTCCCCATCTTTGTGTTTGGCCATTGGTATGAGGGTTGTGCCAACATGCAGTGTATGGTTATTGCCAAATAGCTCTACTTTCATCATATCTGTCATAGATGTTCATGAGAAATGTTCATGAGGTCTAGGCTTAAACGGCTTAAATATGTTAACTCACTTAAATAAGTATCAAAGAAAACACCACTAGGAGATGCATCAGCCCACTGCCCCCATGGGGGCTATACACGGGAAAGGAATGGGGGGCCGGGGAAAGGCGACCACACAACGGCAAAGACCTGCACATGAGGGTTAATCCATATTGGTTGATTGTTGTTAATGTTATTTGTTTATTATTTATGTAAGCAAGTAAAAAAAAAAAGCAAATGAGTAAATTAAATATGAAAACATTAGACAAGGGGAAGCAGGAAGAGCCCACCAGTGGTGTGATGTGAAGAGCAGTGGGTATCACATACATATTAAGTCCATTCTGAACAGTACATATCGTGTCAGTGGTACAAAGATAGTCGTGAAAATAAACCAAAATGAGTGGGTAAATTAATCGCTAAAGTAAAGCAAGAAAACGTGCACATAAGTGAGTAATACGGTCAGTGTGTGACAGTGTATACCTGTGAGTGAATAGATAGTGAATGGTGACCGTGCTAAGAAATCAAGTCCCCTTGAAAAGAGGTGAAGATTAATATGGGTATTGTTCACCAAGGTGAATAGATAGTGACAGGTGCTGGAATAATCATGGTATTAGTAAATAGTTAACATATTTAAGCCGTGATTACTCCTTTTCTTTTGTATATGTATGTCTTGATGCTAACCAACACCATCCGTTGTTCATTCCTTTTTTGGCTTGAATTGATACTTGTTGACACAGAATCTACGAGGATAAAGACACCCCCTGAAGAAGTCTCTTGGACGAAACGCGCGTTGGGGTGGGGTGGATCCTGATGGATTTAGGTTCCCTTATCCTGGCTCTTATCTTATACTTATTGCCTAGAAATATATCACCCCTATGGACTATTGTTAAGTTATACTATTGCCACCATTGCTATGTACTATGACAGCCTACACTGCCATGCTATGCCATGCTACATGTTTTTAATAGTTATTGTGGATTAAATCTGATCTTCATTTTTACTAATATACTTATTGTACCTCTAATTTACCTGGATCTACTAATGGCCGTTAAAGTCCCCTTGCCCCTGACTGAGGGGACTGGGGACTGACGGGGGGAATTTTTACTATTGGTGGTAATTCTCCACCTTTAAGTACATTAGCAATTTTCAAAAACGCAATTTTTTGTATAATTCATAAAGATCTAGTAATTGGTTCATCATGGATTCTATTTAAGTGAACTGTCTCCAGAACAGCAAAAAGAAAGGAGAAACCTGGAGAACTTAGAAAAAAAATCCAACCTGTTCCACTAGAAAAATAATACAAAATGTGTGAGGTTTAAAGTTTTTTTAGAAGCCTGTTCTGCAATGTTTGATAAATTAAAACAATATTGAATATTTTTAGCGTCCTGGTGTTCTTTTAGACATTCATAGGCTTTCTCTAACAGGATGTTGTCTTAAATGCAAGTATATTTAAATAGCAACTTCATTCATGGCTATTATACACTACCTGGCCCCAAAAAAGTTGCCACCTGAATTTAACCAAGCAAATAGTTAATAGACCTCCTATTGGATAAACCTGGGGTTGCTGCCGTTGGAAGATCTTGGTGAAAAATGAATGCAACACTGGATATAAATAACTCTTGTGACATTGCAGAAGCTTATTGAAACAATGTCCCAGCAAATGCGTGCCGCAAATCCCAGCTAAAGGCGGCCAATTTTTTTGGGTCAGGCAGCATATCACTGCCATGTTCACCAGTAAGACCTGTTAAGCTAGCCATACACGTTCGGATTCCATGGCCGCTCGATCACCTATCCGATCGATTCCGGCGATTCTGCCGGGAATCGCAGGTGTGATCGATCGGCCAATTAAGAGTATCCGATCGCTGCATACCACCTTGTCCAACGGATTCCGGGACGATTCCGTGTCCGATTGTCCACCTCACAAATGGCAACTCCCCCTGATCTGTGGTTAATCTGTGCAGAATCGGATCAAAAAGACCAACATGTTGGTTCTCTGTCGGATCCGATTCTGAGCCCCTGAATTATCGGACCTGATCGATCGGACAAGGTGGGCTGCACGCGATTCCGGCACGATCGTTTCGCGTGCACGTGCCCGGAATCGATCTGCCCGGAATCCGGCCGGAGTCCGACCCGTGTATGGGGGCCTTTAGTCTGTGCTAGCCAGCAAATGGACAATATAATTCTTGCATCTGGGTAACTGTGTAATATTATTCTTAAAGTAGGTAACAGCTTTACCTGCTTCCAAACCCAGATGAAAGTCAGCATTAGATATTTTTCCAAAAAAACTTTTTAAAAATATATATAAATAAATAAATAGACTGACTAAAGCTAGGTGCACCACTGAAAGTAAAGTTTATCTTTATTTTGGATTCTCAATCCAATCCACTTCTTAAGGCATGAGAGAAAGCTGAAACAGGTAAGTTTTTAGTGAACTGAAAAGCTGTAAAAAAGAAGGACTGTATACTTGTGACACTACCATGTTAAGCAGCCCTCGATAGATGAGGGGACAGCTGCAGCGTGATGATGTCATCACACTGCAGCCGGCCCCTTAATGGATTGTCCGGCACCCTTTTAAACCCATCTAAAGCAATGGACATTAACCATGATTTACAGTCATGTGTGATAACCCTGTTCTCAAGTGGGATGGATCGATTCCACTCGAAAACAGGGATGGCCACATTAGATATGCACCAGATAGATGGCTGTGAACGCACACGGCGCTCGAATCGGCAATCGATCTCGCCCATATCTATGCATATGGGCACCGTTACACAGAGGAGTCTTAAGGAGTAAGCACTGCTGCGTTCCTGATACTCCATACGGAGGTAAAGCTGGTAAAACTAGTGTGTTTGTTGCAGCGAGGTTGACTCTCTATAATGTAAGATCTAATACTGCATCACATGCCTTAACAATGGATCACCAATAGTACATATAAATAGTATGGTATGTATGTATGTATGTATGTCCAACCACATAAGGACTTCCACAGATAATTGTTCATTTGTTTTGATTCTTGAACACTGTTTAATTCTGCATTTTATTGGAGGTTAACTAAATGTGGCTGCCTAAAGCCAAGGAGAAGATAAAAGAGAAAAAGGTGAGAGTCAGCAATGAAATGACGGAGAAAGTGAGATTTCCACACAAAAACAAGACGTCAACAGATTTAAAAACAGCTGTATATTTCTGGGTCATGTAAAGAAGCTCTAAACACATCAGTCAGTACAATTTGAGATTTTTTACAATTTAAGTGCTTTGTTTTGGTCACCAAAATAGAGTTCATTTTTGCCTGTGGTTTAAAGCAGATTTATAGCTACACTAATTTACAATGAAGTTACCTATTCTGCTCCTTCAACGGCCACAGTAGAAATGGCTTTAACATAGTAGGGTCCTTCACGCAGATAAGCACGGAGCCTCAGGTAATGCTGATTGCCAACCACTTCTGCTATTGTTTTGGAGTTCACCAGCGCTTTTACGAGTTCAAATTTGGCATCCTTTGAATCTTTGTCTGGATCAACAGTTCTGTCTACAATGTATTCTATAAATCCAGGGCTTTCAATCATGCATTTCTCTGCCCAGGGCTGATTAGCGATGGCCTATGTAAAACATAAATATAGGGAACACTTACAAAGATACAAAATAATATAAAATGTACATGGGATTCACATGGGTAGTTATATAATGATATAAATGCTGAATAGAATGAACAATACAAAAAAATAAAGAACTTTCTACATTTAAAATTCAAAAACACCTTCCAGATCACAACAGGAAGTGAATAAAACCCTTAAAAGTGTGAATGGTTGGGGCTAGAATGGGAGTAGCCACTAGCACATCACTCCATTATAATCCAAAATAAGACTAGACATTAGACTTTAAATATTAACCTCCTGGCCATTATGCCTAAAGTTGGTACAGGCACAGTTTGATCTTCCCCGCACACACCGCTGGCAGCTCAACGACCAGGAGGTTAAAGGACATCCAGAAAACATTTGAGGAGATATATTTTGAGTCAAACAATTAGATCTTTCAAGATAAACATGAAAAGTATTCTAGGAACTCACCGTGAAAACTTTCAGTGCACCACAATGCAATTCAGGGAAGGGCTGGGTGGCAATGCTGCGGAACAAATCTATCGGTTGGTTAGACAAACATGTAAACCAAGTTTCTGCCATTGCCAGGAGATCTTCAGTGTGGTGATCCTCCTGCAGAAGAAAGGGAAACTTTGCATAGAATCTTGGCTGATAGCGCCACACAAACACAGCAAACATTTAAATGGTTGATTTCCATGGGATTTGACGATTAGTGGCGGCAAAAAAGCTAAAATAAACCCATAAACAGCGCTTAAACAAGCAGCAGTTTATTTATTGTTAAATTTCATCTGCATAGAAGTTACAGTCTTGTAGACGAGAGATGAAACTGCTTTACCTGTGACCACACTTCTGTTGTTGAGTAAGTAAATGTAACAATTATAATTATTAAAGAGTTTAAACTGAACCTGCAAGGCATATCTATATCAAACACATGGCAATTTTTGGGAGCTTATTAATAGTGTTATGCACTGTTTTTATAGTGCATAAATATACGTAATAAAAATTTTAGATTTTATGTTGGTTATAATTTATATACATATTAACTGCAGAACTTTTAGAGAGCTTTGGGTAGATATACTGTACACTGGATAAATAAAAATTAACCCCAGTCTAAAATGAAAAACATCACACTATATTTCTCTTCAGTCCATAAGCAGATTTTTGTTCAGTCCAGCCAGTCTCTCTCTCCCACGATCCTTTAATTTCCTAACCCCCCCCCCCCCCCCCCCCCCCCCCCCCCCCCCCCCCACGAGCCACCCACATGTTGTTACCTTGCTCAACTTGGCTACTGTGTTTCACACTGCTTAATGGGCCATTTTCACCAGTATGACACTATATTTGTTTTTGTTCTTTTTTTAATTAATATTTTGATTGATCACAGAATACATCTGGTAGGAACAGTCATACTTACTGGGAGGAACAGGAGAGAGGCAATGGAGTCTAAACATCTTACTCTTAGCTCTGTATGGGCACTTTTGGCATGGTGTCCAATTCGCCTAAAAACATGGTTAAACTTGGTGCCTTGGGAATCAAGAAAAATGTAAGGATTAACATAAATAGTACAATTTCAAGAAAGAAAAAAAGGCTTTAGCAGATGATAATTGACCAGGTGACTTAAGACAGAAAAAGATGATTATTATAAAGATTAAAGATTATCTATTATTATAAAAGCAGCATAACGTACATATCAATATACAAATTGATCTGTGTATCAGATAATAAATATTTCTTTTCCATTTCTTCAGCCAGGTAAAAGTGTAAAATGGGAAAAGTGTCTGTTTGGAGTGATAGTCCCATCTACCTTCCTCTCCCACAAGAATATTCAGGACTTGGTCAAATTTGAATAAGGAATCCCCATCATTTATTGGGGAGCAGAGAGTGCAACCTTCACGTCTAAATTCTAGGTGTAGCAGGTTTCCGTTTGCCTTCTTACAAAAGCCAGAAAGAAAAAAAAAACAGTACAGTTATGACAGAACCTCCATGCTAATACTCATTTAAAAAGTTCTAATGACATACACTAAAATTACTACAAGTATTAGGACACCCCACCAAATCATCATTTTAATTACAGAAGATGTTGTAATTCTAACATGTAGGAAAGCAGACTGCTTTTACATTTGTAGAAAGTTTGGAGCAACCACATGCAAGCCCAACTCCCTGTTCTCTGGAGTGAAAAATCGCAATTTGTCTGGCAATCTGATGGACAGAGTATGGGTTTGGCCACATATCTCCGCGGTCTCTTTTTCTCCGCGTTGGACACATAAAAGACACAGACAGGACACTTCCCATTCTAATCCATTTTCCATGTTGTTAAAGTGGCACGCTCGGAGTTCCACGTTGTCATCAAAGGAGATCAATGGGAGAAGATGAATGGACGCGTAAGCAAGGGTACAGCTTTTCTCCACCTTTGTTATGCAAGTGAAACGCAGGCAGGACAATCACACGCAGTGGACATATGCCCTTTGGAGAATGTGAGGAGAAAGGTACTCCATTAACTACATTATACCAAGTGTAAATTTTAGCAGAGGGAAAATTATGTTGTATGGTAGTTCTTCAGGGTTTAGGCTTAGCCTCTTGGTTCCAGTAAAAGGGACTCTGAATGCTTCAGGATACAAAGACATTTTGGACAACTTCATGCTCATAACTTTGTGGAAATAGATTGGGTATGGTCCCTTCCTGTTCAAACGTAACTGCACGCCTGTCCAAGTTCATAAAGACATAGATGAGCGAGTTGATCCAATGTCAGTGTGCAACAACACAAATGCTTCTGGTGCATACATCAAGTTATACTCACTGAAAAAAATCACTTGAGAAGAAACAAGTGATGTACAGATGCAAGACAATTTTCCAGAACTGTTTGTACAAGACTGACCGTACAATTTAAAGATAAGCTATTCAATAACAATAAGATAATAAATCAAAAATCACTTTTTTGTAGGTAAGCAACCAAGAAAGCCAGAAAGTGTAAAACGTATTTTCACAAAAGGTCAACAGATTGTCAGAGAACAATATATGTAGTGACAGATGAATCCACATACCAGTTTTCTGCAGAACTTGTTTCCCCTCCAGAGTTGAGCCAAGAACACCCAATGTATCCACAGCCACCCCGATCATGGTGCTCTCATGACCTTCTGCCATGTCAAAGATTTTCTGCAGGAAAGCAGGGTAATGCTCACAGATCTGCTGCGGACTGTCCATAACAGCCAGATTCCCAAAGAATTTCACTAGACCTGGAGAAAATAATGTAGGATTGGTGATAAGTGTCAGAAAACCAAATGACTAGAACATCTTATAAAACCAGTCCTCCTTTTCTCTCTTTTGTGGAGTAAACACAACAATAATTATAAAAAGATACAGACCATCAATCTTTTTATAAATACTTATAGCTGTCAGAATACATTATGTAAATAACGTCATTCTGTTTAGATGACATTGCCAGTCAAACAACCCAGCCGTGCCATAAAGACATCAGTGTAAATTCACTAATCATTTATTATTATCCATAATAACTCATAAGTCATTCTGCCTGTTCACTGAACTACAAAATAGTTATCCATCATTTGGTCCTCTTAATGCAACCTTTACCTACTCTCCTTGTGACTACACCATGGTAGGGTAACATTACAGTACAATAAATGGCACATCATACACCTCATTATAATTATTGAAGTTCAATGGGCAATTGTATTATCATTTTCTTTGGCTTTTACACTTTTTTATATGGATGCTGTGTTGGCAACACACACATTACGCACTGCAAATTTGATTGTATGCATTGTTTGCAGTTCCAATTGTGCAATAACAATTAAGAAACCGCAAACACATCCCAGCCAAACTGCATACAAAATTGCATTCTAAAAAAAGGTATAATGCACGACACAACAAAGCACATGGCAGCATGCTAACAGAACAGAATTCTTTTGGGATTTCTGCGTACTAGAGCAACATGAACAAAATATGAAATTGAACATAGTACACAGACATATCTACAATAAAGCTAATGTCCAAATTTGACATTTTTAAAAATAATTTTAGCTTTTCTATTATTTTAAATCAGCAACACCTTTTACTAAAGCAGGGACAGCTGTGCATTTACCACATTAGTATAAAATGATATAAAGAGTTTGGAGTTTAAGTGATTCCCTTTATTGCCTAACTGCAGTCTTTAGAGAAGCAAGCTTTTTGGGATGTTGCAGATCCTTTCTTCTGGGTAAATGCGTCACCCCGAAAGCTTGTTTCTCTAATGACTTCAGTTATATAAAAGGGAATCACTTAAATTCTAAACTCTCTATATTCATCAATGGCTAACACAGTACAACACTCTACTAGTATAAAACCATGCTATTGTAAAATACAGTTTAGATGGTGTACATGGTAAAGTAATTTGCTTCAAAAACTATATTTGTTTGCATGGCATAGTTATAGTTTGCATATGTAAATAAAGTGATGAACTGTGTTAACAGTGATTCTTAAATGAGCTCAGAAAGAGGTGCCATCCGAGAACCCAAGGATTACAACCATCCAATATTTGTCATAGACTTTGTATACATGGATTTACAGTTTCGCTAAATATTTTTTAAATTTTACATCCTGCATCATATATTGCAGTTTTTTTCCTGGTTGACAAAAACACATGTAAAACTACATGTAAAACCTGTACAAACAACAAACAATGTGCATATTGTGACAGTAGATTGCTGTCCAGTTTTTAATGGTTTTTGGTTACTGGGACTTGGGCTCTAAAATGGGAGGAAAGGAACAGGGTGAGTCTTCCCATTCCACCAAGATACACCTGCCTAAGCAGCGGATACTAGGGGGCACACAGGGAGTGTGGGGCCCAAGTTTGTGAGTCAGACCATTTATACAGACTTTTTGAGGCAAAGGAAATCATTTGTGTAAATGCCTGCAAGCCAGGAGGCTTGGCATTTTCCTGTGAGGACTATATTGCATTACTGCTATTAATCCCTGCGGGGGTATTTACTTTAGGCCTTTTGTGTTGCTTAAAAAAACGGGCAGGAGCCCTCAAGAGAAGCAGTTTGTGTGGACTGATGTCATTGTGAGCACCCCTTTGAGGCCGAATCCCCACAATATAGATGTACATTAACCATTAAAAACCTTTTTTTACCTGGTAAATAAAACCCAGAAAAAGGATCAGAATCAGCTCCTAGGATCATGTTAGATATTCTGTCAATGATTCCTTGCTGTGCCAAGTACTGGCGTCCATGCAATGTGGCAGCAAATGATGTAACCATCTCCGTACATGTCACTCTGCAAAATCAAAGGAAAAATATATTTTGTATATGGTCACTGCACAAAACAGAAAAGAAATTATGTTTCATACTAGCAGAGTGGCACAATTTTATAGTTTAAACTGCTTCTGCAGTTATGCACAATAGTTTATACCAGACATTTTTTTTTAAATAAATGAAATTTTTTTTTATTGCACCACGCCCACTTAAAAATGAAACCATAAAAGCTATTACATTTTTACTTACCTCAGATTTGTGGCAATGGTTTAAAGTCGCTACAAATCCTAAACAAATATATTTACCTGCTCTGCCAAGCTCAGTCACCATGTTTATAACTATAAATGGAAGTCTTCTGGGGGGACGCTACATATATTGTAGCTAAAATGAGGAAAAGATTTGTGAACCGCTGAAGTGATAGGGAGGGGATAAGGGAAATTTAGGATTATCCCGTAACAGGTTTGGGGCGTTTGTGATTTTAGGTGTGCTTTAACCTCCCTGGCGGTTCACTGAGGTGCAGATTTCTGTACCAAAAGTGATCGGCGAGGAGATTTAAAGTACAGAAGAAACTTTTTTTTTTTATTAGATTTTTTTTTTGTCATTTTTTTTTTTTTTCATTTTTTTTGTTATTTTTTTTTTTTTGATTGGATTGGATAAATGTTATCCAATCCAAATCAAAAGGAAAACAAGTGTAAACTTACTAAAAAAAAAAAAAAAAAAAAAAAAAAATTTTTCCCCAAATTTTTTTTTTTCTTGTACCTTTAAAGCGGCCATAGCCCGCTTTATTCTGATTTGCGAATGTCGATCACCATGCGAATTAGGGGGTAATCGATTGGTGATCAATTGCAAAATGATACGCGCCCACCTGAAGCAAGTACTGGCCGCAGTCTGATGTAAATTCAAACACTGCGCCCGTGCCGGAATCAGGGCGCACCGCTGGCTCTCGTGTGCCTGCAGATTTTACAAGCTGAAGGCCACAAAGCTTTCCGCCCCCAGGCGGCGCTTCAAGGTGAAGACGATGGGGGCGGAAAGGCAAACACTGTTTGTC
>CM070040.1:43910230-43930548 GCA_036250615.1 Ptychadena robeensis
GTCGGCGTAGCCCCAGGGAGAGACACCATGGGCTGGAGGAGGCGCCCCCCTTAATAGCACCCCCCCGGGAGGGCGGGGGCCCACGCGCCCACCGGCAGGTGCGGGCACATGCGCCTCCGCATCCCCGTACGGGCGCATAGTTCCCCCATCACCAGAAGCAGCCTCTCCAGTCTAAGTGGGAGGAGTAGTGTTCCCCTATCACCGCCAATGGCGGGACTGGTATCCGAGGGAGGGGCCCCGTCCCCAGCATGACAACCAGGCTGCGTGCCTGGAGACAGCCGGAGCTAGAAGCCAGCATCTCCCGCTCCACCTCCAAACAGAGGTGGGAGAAGTCACCACTCCAGCGTGTTATTAAACTTTGCCTGGTGCCTGCGCGTACCCCCGGCTGTGGTCTCGCGTACCCCCTGGGGTGTTGAGAAACACTGCTCTAGTTGACTTGGAGGTATGCTTGGGATCCTGAAAGGTCCAATGTCTCCCAAGCCTCAGGTCTATGACAGACTGCATCACATTTCCTTCCAATATCTCCTGGTACTGAAGAGAATTCATGGTACCTTGCACATGCTGAAGCTTCCCTGTACCTGCATAAGCAAAACAGCCCCAAAGCATGATTGACCCCCCACCAGGCTTCACAGTAGGCAAGGTGTTCTTTTCTTCATAGGCCTTGTTCTTCCTTCTCCAAACATAGCGTTGATCCATGGGCCCAAACAGTTCTAATTTTGTCACATTAGTCCACAGAACACTATCCCAAAACTTTTGTGGTTTGTCCACATGACGTTTGGCATACTGCAGTCGACTCTTCTTATTCTTTGGAGACAGCAAGGGGGTGCGCCTGGGAGTTCTGGCATGGAGGCCTTCATTACGCAGTGTGCGCCTTATTGTCTGAGCTGAAACTTCAGTACCCGCATCTGACAAATCTTTCTCTAGTTCCTCAGCAGTCACACAGGGACTTTTCTCCCCTTTGCGCTTCAGGTAGCGCACAGCAGTCGAAGTCAGCATCTTCTTTCTGCCACAACCAGGTAGCGTTTCATCAGTGCCCTTTGCCCTGAATTTGTGAATGATGCTTCCTATGGTGTCTCTTGGTATGTTTAACATCTTTGCAATCTTCTTATAGCCATTGCCCTTCCTGTGAAGAGAAATCACCTCTTCTCTTGTCTTCCTGGACCATTCTCTTGACTTCACCATGTTTGTAAGCACACCAGTAAATGTCTAGAAGGAGCTGAGTATCACATGTCATTTTAAATCTGCAGAATTGGTGCTTATTATGCTTGATTGCTGCTCGTTGACATCCACAGGTGTTTTCTGATCGAAAACACCTAAATGAACCTCTGTTCTTAAGCGTGGTAGTTTTTAAGGGGTTGAATAATTGTGTCAATGAAGAAATCACAAAAACATTTTATACTGTATTACAAAAACAATTGATGACATTTTAGTTGCATTTGGTTCTTTAAAAAGTCCTTGTAAGATTTCATTCTGGACACAATTATAAATGTACACTGAATTCCCTAAAACCCTTTACAGCATTGGGGGTTGAATAATTTTGAACACAACTGTATAATAGTGTTGATCAGGTACATTTTATGGATTTTTTTGTTGCCAATGGGGAAAATTCAGATTTTTAGATTTGTGTAATTCCCCTCATATAATCTATCTAATAATATAGTTTCCAACAAATGGCAAAATTATTTTTAGTTTTACAAAGGAGGTATATTCTTTTTATACATACCATATTTTTCAGACTATAAGACGCACATTTTCACACCCAAAATACAGTATATTTAATAGTTTACCATTTTCCTATTTGACAGTTTCCCACTTCCTGGCCACTTATTGGACATCTAGTAGGGGCAAAATTCCACTTAAGCTAGCCATACACGTGTAGGATTCCATGGCCAATTGATCACTCCCCTGATCGATTCCGGCGATTCTGCCGGGAATCGCAGGTGTGATCAATCGGCCAATTAAGAGTATCCATCGCTGCATACCACCTTAATCCAACGGATTCCGGGACGATTCCGTGTCCGATTGTCCACCTCACAAATGGCAACTCCCCCTGATCTGGGCAGAATCGGATCAGAAAGACCAACATGTTGGTTCTCTGTCGGATCCGATTCTGGGCCCCTGAACGATCGGACCTGATCGATAGGACAAGGTGGGCTGCATGCGACTCCGGCACGATCGTTTCGCGTGCACGTGCCCGGAATCGATCGGGCCGGAATCCGGTGGGAATCCGACACGTGTATGGGGGCCTTTACTAAATTTTGGCAAAGCTAGTATCTTATTGCAATGCCTCAGTTGAATTTACAGAACCCTTCAGAATTAAGTAAATGCAGACTTCATGGCTGCGAGTTGGGTAAAAATACTTTTGTAAACAGTTGTTAGGTAATTTTTTTTACATTGTGCTTCTGTACATTACCACAATGAATTTTAAACAGTTGAACTCTCTGTTTTAACTCGGTGGGTTCAACAAAAAGATTTCATAAAAGTGTGAGGAATACTTAGTTGGAAATCCTATGCTGCCAATGAAAGCCTCACGTTTTGAACTCATGGATATTACCAGATGAGGGGGTTCTGCCTTTGTAATGCTCTGCCAGGCCTTTACTGCAGCAGTTGTTGTTTAATTGGCATATTCTATAGTATGAAAGCTTGCTTCTCTAATGACTTCAGTTGGCCAATAAAGGGAATCACTTAAACTCTAAATTCTCTATATTCATCGATGGCTAACCACACTCTACTATTGTCTTCAACAAGTACAATGCAGCTCAATTGGGTTCAGATTAGGTGACAAATGAGGGGAAGATTCCACTTCTTTGCTTTAACTATCTCGTGGAGGGCTATGGCTGTATGTTTTGGGTCATAGTCCATCTGCATTATAAAATGTCTTTCAGTCTATGTGGCTACAGTAACCTGGATGTGAGCAGACAGTATGTCTCTGAACTCCTCAGAATTATTTCAGCTTCTTCTGTCCTTAGTCACATCATGGATAAACATTGTGTCCCAGTGCCACGGCAGTCATGCATGCCCGATCCATCACACTGCCTCCTCCATGTTTTACAAATAATACAGAGCTATGCTTTGGATCATGAGCTTTTCCACTCCTCCATATTTTTTACTTGCCATCATTCTGGTAGAGGTTAATCCTTTGTGTGCCGCTCATTACTTCGACTTGGGGCAGCCGCTCTCAGCCGAACTAATGGGATCGGAACATGTCTGACCATCCGTCTGACCAATGTGCGATCCGACATGACAGCTGATTTAAGCCCAATCCTGCTAGTTGTGGCACCTGATTCCTGCACGACCTCATCCCAAACGGATGCCGTGCGCGCTCCCACATCCGTTTGGGATGAGGTCGTGCAGGAATCAGGTGCCACAACTAGCAGGATTGGGCTTAAATCAGCTGTCATGTCGGATCGCACATTGGTCAGACGGATGGTCAGACATGTTCCGATCCCATTAGTTCGGCTGAGAGCGGCTGCCCCAAGTCGAAGTTATGAGCGGCACACAAAGGATTAACCTCTACCAGAATGATGGCAAGTAAAAAATATGGAGAAGGAGTGGAAAAGCTCATGATCCAAAGCATAGCTCTGTATTATTTGTAAAACATGGCGGAGGCAGTGTGATGGATTGGGCATGCATGACTGCCGTGGCACTGGGACACAATGTTTATCCATGATGGTGGTCGGGTCGTGCAGGAATCAGAACTTCAATGCCCAGCTTAAGGAATGTTCCTCTAGAATTGTGATGGCTTTTCAAGGTTTTTTTAAGCAATCTAGCCTTTCTATTCTTAAGGAACATGAGTGGCTTGCACCCTCTGTATTTTCTTCCATGCAGTCTTCTCTTTATAGTAGACTTGGATATCAATACCCCTACCTCCTTGAGAGTGTATCAGGTCAGCATCAGAAAAGCCCAGAAAGTAAGGAGCTAACATTTAGAGACTCCCAGAGGGGTTGGCTTAAGGCCAGTAGTTGGGCAGATTAGGATTGATACACCTAATTGTAGCAAAGTGAGAGTGGGGAAAAAGGAAACAGCTGTCTGGACATGTACCCAACCTCATGTAGGCAGCAGGTGCAAAACCCTTAAAGGTTTTACCTGAATAGCAAGGTATATATACAGTAAAACATATACAAAATAAGTGAATAAGCCCTGTCATTGTCCTAAGCTAAGGAAAACACAAAATATACAGGCATTTATAACAATAAAAAAAAAAATAGTGTCATTTACTGGTCACTACAACATCACTCTTCAGAAATCCGGAAATGCGACAGATAGTGACACTACAACGTCCTTGTTTAAATGCTGTATAACACATGCCGTACTTGCCTTTCTACCAGTTTTCATACAGCATTTTATCTAGTGATAGACTGTCACTCACATACAGGATAGATGGTCCTGTAGTGGAGGTATACAGGCATACAGACGTCTGTTTGTAGCAGCTGAGGAAATGGCTGGGCAGTGTATACAAGGAATAAATCACATAGGCTGTGCCAGACTCCAGCCGCTCTGCCATGCTGAATGGCTTCTTTATCCAACAGTCACACATCCAGAGGAGATTTTCACCTTCCACACAGATCAGCAGTCATAGGATCACACTCTCCACCCAGGAGAAAACACTGCCAGGCAGAAGGGAGCTAACCACACTCTGTTCCCATAAGCTCTGCATACAATGCCATAACATAGAAAAAAACTATGGCAAAGAATTGCATAGCACTCAAGACGCAGATAGGCAATATTGAGAATAGAGTGCTGGATAGATAAAACACACCATCCCATGCTTTATAAAACATGTTTTCCTTCTCTATCCAGCTGACCCTTAACATTTCAGAAAGTGAGCAGCATTATCCAAGATTTAGAATTCAATGAGCTGTTATTTAACTCTTTCATGCAGAGGCCACAAGCCCACAAGTGAAATTAATTAACACAAATCAAAGATAGTTAAAATAAGTCATAAGTAGTAAAGAAAAGTTTCTATATATCAACACTCAAGGAATTGAATCCTTAAGTGGAAGTCTGTAACATATTTTTTTTAAATTTAGAATTTGGAGACAGTTTCCTTTGAAGTATCCCACTGATTTTGCTTACATTTTAGCTGGTGTGCTACTTAAAAGAAAGGTGGTGTGGAGAAGGGATTGGAAAGAAATGGGGGATGGAATAAGAGAAGGACAGAAATAGAGATATGAGAGAGAGAGACAGAGAGAGAGGGGTGGACTCACATATTTTACAGGCACAGACCCAGCTTATGCTCAGGCTGGCACACAAGACTCACCTCCCTCCTCCCCACTCCTACCATCATCCTGGGTCATGAGGGAACTCGTGGCAGGAGACGGCACAGGATGATGGGATGCTGGTGCCAGTCACTTCCCCAGAACTGGCATCGCCCAGGGTGGATGATCGTGTTGCTGGTAAGTGTAAGAATTTATTGTTGAGGTTTCTAAATGTTTTACAAAGTGCTGTACAATTATGGACAGGATAAGAGCAGAAGAGACTATGAAGTGTTCCAATACATCCCATAAATTTTAAGACTTCTGTCCCATAGCATGGTACTTCTGAGCTGTCTGTATAATACACTGTAAATCAAATGGTATTACTTCTGATGAGTAGCCTAACCATGGGCACATTTCAGTGCTGTATTATTTCATGACAAAATCAAATACACACAGGGGTTAAATTCACCCAATTACAGCACCATGTGTTGCTGGCTTACACCTCCTCTGACAATACCAACTGCAGTTATTACATGCTGAGTTATTACATTCTCTGCATATTTTCATTTTTAACACAGAGTTCTAAAGAAGGAGGGAAAGTTTTGATAACATTTTTAAAAGGGGGGCATTAGGGCTTCTTATGTTTCATCTATGTTTTAGAAAGGATAATACAGAAGATAGCTACAGCTACAAACAAAGTCGGAGGGCTTAAAAAAACCTGTTTTAAAATGCAAATGAACCTAACAAGCATGTTGTTCTTTGGATCAGTTCACCCAAAGCCAGAGTAATGTTTGCACCGCTGCAAGGTAAATGGAAGTTTTAAGGAAGCTGTGCGTAAAGCTGGCCATAGACGTGTAGGTTTTTCACGTTTCGCAGATTTATTACGTATGCAATTAAGTGTTCGACCATGAGTCCTACATCGTTCGGAAAGTGCATTTTCGATGTGAGTGGGATGAGGCCTGTATGGGTCAATTGAAAGGGAAGATCTTAAGGTCTCCAATAACGTCCTTCAATGTCCGATAGATCGACCACAAATACAGACAATTGATTTTTTTGTATGATTTTACGACATTTCGGTGGATCGCACACTTTAAACATGCACCTTTTGCATGACGCTCAGATATCGTATGAAAAATCTGTGTCTATGGCCAGCTTTAGATGTTGCCAGCCCATTCCACAAGCTATAATCTGCATACCTTGCATAGAGAAGTATACGCAAGGTTTTAAATTAAAGGAATTCTTTGAAAATGTCATCAGCATGCTGCCAATGGGAAAAAGGAAGAACCAAAAGAGAAAAATTATTAATAAACTGGCATTTTTTTTTCATAAAACGGTCATGTTTTTGCAGCTGCTATGTTTTTCACTTTGGAGGTTTCCCATTAATTCCTGACCTAAAGACAAAGCAGGAAGGGGACATTTTTGGGGGGGTTCTCTGGTAGAAGCCTTTTTCACTAGCTGTGCCAGCGTTACCACAAACTGGTACACAGTTTTCCATACTTGCGTGCATTGAATTATGCATTAATGCATAACACCCTGCAGCACACATTTTTATACCACAGCGCAAGCTTCTCCCATACCTTAATATGTGGTAGCTTGGTGGTTTGTGTACCCGCACACTATATGGCTTAGTACTGTGATCACTATGAAAAATAGGGAAGCGTATCCCCAGGGAGACTCAAACGGGAATAAAAACTGGAATGGGGGGGGAAAACAGGCAAGCAACGCCCCATTGTGTCCTTCCCAATAGTGATTCATCCTGTGAAATCACTTGCTCAGATAGCTGTACAGACGCTAGATATTGGATCTATTATAGGTGGAAACCAGGCCTACAGGTCAATGTCTCTCTATATGGTAAACCTGGGCTCAGAAAAAGTATGGTAATGATGATGTCTAGTTGCCTACTGACAATACTAGTTGCTTAGATAGCATGCTCATCTTTTAAGCCCCCCACACACCTTTTAAATCACTCCATACAATTTCCATTAGATCTACCAACAACTATGTAGATCTATTAACAACTAAAGCCCCCCATACACCTTTAAATTACTCCATACAATTTCAATTAGATCTACCAACAACTATGTAGATTTACTTACAACTAAGTGCCAGGTCCTCCCTGATTGAATACATACCGTAGTGATTGGGAGGTTTAGAAAGATCCTCATATTACATGGTTTTGGTAGAAGAATTAATTTAAAAGTTAATTGTACAGAAATTGTATGGTAAGGTGTATGGGGGCCTTTAGCTTCAATGATTTGTGAATCACTGGAGTCCGTCCCTTGTTTCCCCAAATAAGACCTGGAAGCCATAGGGCTTCCCAACTATTCATTCTTTGGATGAGTGGAGTTAAGCCCCCCCATAGACGGGCTGATTCCCGGCCATAGTTGTGGCCGACCGAATGCCGTGCGCGCTCTCGCCGAGCACATAAAGGTCGGTCGGCTGCAACTATAGGGGAGCCCACCTTGAGGATATGACCAGAAGAGCCGGCAGGTCAGATCACACATGGATTGGTCCTGCTGGTTCTTTTTATGCCCGATCCGGCGCTGCAGTCTGTTAACTCGGAAGGGGAGTCTCCTCCCCCTCCGAGTTAATTGGCTACAATCTGACAGGAATCGCGTGTGTTAGTGGAACGTCACCACGCTGTGAGGAGTCTGCTAAAAGCCGGCCATAGATCGGTATGTCTATGGCCGGCTTTACTGTAATGCCTAGAGGATGTTGTATGGGTCTCTTAATATTTATGCTTGCTATGAAAATTTTGGTTATATATATTTACTTTTTTACATTTACATTTACATTTGGGCTACGAGGACACTTATGCCCTTACAGGAACTTGTTCTGGCCCTTCTGTCAAATTAAAAAAAAACATTTGGGCCCACAAAACAAACATGACCCAAAACAAGTTGGAAGTCCAAGGGAGCTGAAGAGTTGAAGAGTTAAGGCCCCCATACACCTTACAGTCTTACCATACAATTTCTGCACATCAACTTTTCTATCAGGGAGGCCACTATAATACATAGTTGTTGGTAGATGTAAATTGTATGGAGTGATCTAGAGGTGTATGGGGGTCCATGAAATAAAGTATTGCTCTTACACAAATAGTTATCCATAAATTAAGTTCAAAACATTTTGACTTTGACTTTGAACTTAACTCCAGCAATTTTGGTGACAATACCATGATCAGGGGCTTTGCGCTCAACTGGAAAAATCAGTCGAAAAATTTGACCTTCTCTAATGTTGATATAGAAGAATGTAATCACATGTCTAGATTTCAATAAATGTTGAATTGCTTAAGAATAAATATAGATTGTTGTTTAAATAAAAGTAAGACATATCGGTAACATACATCAAATTACACTTTGGTAGCAAACATTAATATGAGACCCTTATTCTCTGTGAAACATGTTATACACATAACTTCAGACTTTTTTACAAGCGACTGCCAGGCAGATAACATTATCGTGGGGCAGCCAACAACATCCTTATGCTGCAGGTGTACTCCTGATACTGTATAGACATAATTACAATGGATTGTACCAGTGCCAGTACCACAAGTATCCAACACAAAAACCTTTTTTCATTCATCCTCAAACATAACCATATGCCATTATCATACCGGATGCCAGTTACAAAGTCCCATCTTCATTTTACCCTGCATTATTCACATGGAAACACAATAGACTACAAGTGAATAATTCAGTGAGCTGGATACCTAGTGAACATTCACTGAAAAGTTACCTCCATAATGGTACATTGTCAACTATTTTGCCATTGATAAAATCTTTACCATTCACCCTCTCCATAGGTATACACCATACACCAGTACACAAGGCTAAAATATTTTGTCAGTGTCATCATTGTCAGTGTCCCCAGTAATACCTATCTCCGCACATTACATTATTGTACACACATCCACAGTAATACCCAAAGGGCTTCTGTTGTTCAGCAAGGCGGGGAGTACTTGCTAGGAGTTGCTAAAGCTGGGCATAGATGGGGCAATTTCCCGTCGACTGCCGAGCCGACCTCACTCACGGCCGCTAGTGCTGAGAATCGGCCGGGCACCCTTTGTGTGCCGGCCATTACTTCGGCTGGGTACAGCCATCCCCATTCGAACTAATGGGATCCCACATGGGGTCCGACATGATGGCAGCTTTTTGGTCAATATTGCCAGTTGGCGCACCCGAATCCCTGCCGAACCGACCTTCAATCTGATGCGAGAACGTGCGCGGCATCCGATCGGCTGTCGAATCAGGCAAGAATCGGCCCGTCTTTGCCCAGCTTTACATGTCAAAATCCCCACTTTTTCGTTCCAATGATTGCTGGAATTTGGACACAAACATTTTTGTCAAAATGGACTTGCCTCCCCGCATGTGTTGTGAAGCATCCATTCTAAGGCTATGTTCCCACTTTCTATGTTCCGCACTCACGATTTTCAATTGCCTGTGGAATCGCAACGGGCGATCGGCAGGCGATTTGATCAGAGCCCCAATCACAACCACGTGCGATCTTATCAATGGAGACCTTCAAAATAGTGTAGGGAATTGACGGCGATTCCGCAGGCAATTGGAAATAGCGAGAGCCAGGCCTTGCATATAGGTATTGCGTAAGACTTCACAGTTGCTGTACTGTAGGTTGATCTTGCAACCATGGTTCGGGTAAGTGCTCATTTAACCAAATGAGAGATGAATTAAAAATGAAAATGAAATGAAAAATTTTGCTTTAGGTTGGTAGAAAAATAAAAGAAAATATGCATCTATTCATCCATCATCCATTGTTTTAAGTGCAATTTTGTAATGCATCGTTAATGCGTCCAATGCAAGCTTATGGGAAAAATGCTCCATAAACACAATGAAAGTTCAAGGGTATTTTTGATACATCCTTAGGGCTCTTTCACACTATACAATCTCTGCTGATGACAGAACGTTGGTACTATTCACACTGGTGCAATGCGTTATGTTAAAATGCACTGCTGCATATATTGGAGACACTAATTCAGCGTGTTTGATAATGCGTACTATGTGTACTGGGCAACTCACAGGGCTCTATATACATACATATAGTGTAAAAGAGCCCTAGCAGTCTATTAACAAACACATTTACTGGGGAAGGAGAGGATGGTCGTCTATGATTGCAGCTGTCCCTGCCATCTACTTAGACCTCAACATTATTGGCTTTTTCACTGCAGCTAGGGATGGATAAAGAAAAACTGAAGAAGCCAATCTTTCCAAGTATTATTTTCGTACCTTGGTCAGCATCATTTGCTCATTTCTGCTTCCTGTTCAGGATCAGCCAACCAGGGCAATCACATAGTACTTTTGTACTCGTGCACAAGTTTCTTTGGAGAACTTGGCATCTACGTTTAGGGCCCCAGACTATTGAATGGGAGGAAAGGAACTGGGTGGGCCTTCCCAATTCACTATGTTACATACCAGGATTTTTGGCCTTCAGCTAGACAGGAAGTCATGCTAAAGTCTAAGGTGTTCAGTAAATGTGTGAACCATAGTAACTGGAAGCCAGGGGGTGGATTGTGTGGGTTGGGTGGGTTGTGCTACTGTCCAAAGAGTGCGCTTGTGAATTTATGACCATTACAGTGTTTATCACCTTGTGTTTTGTCTCATCTCCTTGTCAAATATGGATATGTACTACCGGAAAAGAAGCACATACTTGCAGTTGATAAGGAGAGACTGGAAAAATGTGCAATTAATATAAATGGAGTAGAACAATATTTCTAAAGCACATTCTGCAAATTATAACTTTTTAGTGCTAAGTGAACATTTAATAAAACTTGTACAAAACATTTAAGTAACTTGTGTATGATCTATTTTAGCTGATATTTTATGTTACAGAAAGTTCACAATAAACAATATTGGATTTAGTACACAATAGTAGCTGTGTGTGAAAAAAATTGTGTTTAATAGCTATGTGTAACAAAATTTGCTTTGTGATGTACTTACACAGTCCTTTTTGTGTTTATTTTGCAGCTTATGACTTGTTCGTGTTTGTTGTTTCCTGTATTTAAGAGCATTTTGTGCCACATTCATTCTGCTGTAACCGGAGGATACATCTCTGGGTCTCATTCCCTGGCTTTCATAAACTGTCCAAATGACCAGGTGGCCAAAGATATTGGCAGGTAAAGTAACATTGGCAGTACATGTCCAGGTTCCACGACATTGTGTTACTGAGCCAGGCTGGAAATAGACCACTAGGTAGACTGAGCTGTCAGCAGTTTGATAATACCATAATATTGAATTTACAAGCTTCACTTACTGGCACATACAAGGAATATAAAAGCTAATATAATGTTAGTTTTTTGTGTTGTAAAACAATTGTAAAATCACAATATTTTCAACACTTTCCATCATTTATTTGACCTATTTACAAGGATATAACATGTACAATGCAATTGAATAAAATACATTCTGACGCATTTCAGTGCACACTGTGTGTTGGATGGTGGACAGCACGCTGTTGCCCGAATTCATAATAAGTTGCAATAGGCATGACGGCCTTTCAAGTTCAGTGCAATGCTGTGCATGTGTAGTAGTGTTGAGCGTGAATATTTGAATATATATATATATATATATAAATACATGCGAATATTGACACTTCGAGAATTTGCAAAGGTCTTGAATTTAGTGCTATATCTTTGTTATGTTGAATATTTAAAATTCTGAGAAAAGTACCATGCATTGCACATGCAATATTTGCATGTACAATTGCCAATTCTCGCAAATAATTTTAAAGGATTTCTTCTAAATCTTATTTAATAAGATTTATAGCAGTTGCAATTTCACATTCTGCCACTAGATGTCACCATGACAACACATTGCTTTTGTAATAAATCACATTACAAATGCAGATACAATGGACAGGAGATATCGAATATGCGAATTTACTTATGGAGAACTTATTGGAGGATAATTTAAGAAATGTCACAAATTCAAATATTGCCTATGGTGCTCAACACTAGTGTGTAGTACCTCCTGCTGTACAACACCACATATAACATAAAAGGTCCCCACCACAAAGCCTTGGGCAACCTGTACACTTTTAGACCTGCCTACCTTTTCCATCGTTGAAAGATCCCAGTGAGGTCACACAACAAGCTCTGGGATAGGACTTCCCAACAGTCCACCAGGCAAGAAAGATGAGTATAAGAAAACCTACATTCTTCTCTGTATCTTCATATTGAGTGAAACACTGTCCTCTAGAACTTGAATTGGATAACCCTACCTTAGATACAATAAAAGGACCCTCAGTGGGGTACAGGGTTGAGCCATGGTGGGGAGAATGGCCAACACAATGGAAAAACATTTTTTTATAATTTTACTATTTCATTGTATCAGAAAAGTACATGATTCTTATCTAGAACAGTAACATTGTTCAATTTGTCTTCTTTCCTTAGGGGTATTCTGGAGAAGAAACTGGCAGCCAGTGTAAATATTATGCCAAAAAGCTCATCTCTGTAAGTGAATTATGTTTATTTGACAATCAATAATTCACACACTGACTCTAATGTCACAAACAAGTCAGGAAACATTTATCAAGATGACAAATGTAGTCTTAGTGGATATTTAATGGTAGAACAATATTACAGAGAAGATACTAACATTATTAAGACAGGGAATCTATAAAGTTCTAAACTATGGTTACCTAAAACTGTGGTATCTGCCTGCAGCACCCAGAGCAGCATTCTATCCTTGAGCAATCTCTCAGGATCCTGGGAAAATGGAAGACCCAAATCTTATGACAGTGGTTCTCAAACTTTCCTTGCAGGGCCCCCCTTTTCTATTTTCTATTAAGAAACATTATCGAGTCCCCCCTTCCTATTCAAAGACAAGTAAGCAAGTTACCTTTGCCCCCCCCCCAGGGGGGCCTGTCCCTCAGTTTGGGAACCACTGTCTTATGATATAATGGTTCAGAAAAATACAGTATGGCCTTCTTCACCATAAAAATTAACCAAATTCTATAGAACCAATTCCACTGCATACAAGCCTTGCCACAAAAGGGCCTGCTGACATCATTTCAGTAATCTTCTCGTTAAAACACAGGTAAGAGGCATGAGCTCATTCTGTCATGCTGATCTTTTTAGAAAAGCAGAGTGGATGCCTTCTTGAAATCCTTGTTCTTCTTCTGTTAACCATGGTTACCTGCAAGAAAACACATGAGGTCATTATTGCGTTGCATAGAAAGGGGATATTGCTCAGACATGTCAAGCATTTCATTTTGGCCGGGAAGTTCACGCTTTTAATGTTACTTTCCCGGCCAAATCCAGATTTCAATAAATCCCAGGATTTTGAAATCTGGGTTACTTAAGAGTGAGGTGGCGTTGTGTGATCCGTTGGGACCCCTACGTTAAGTGCAGTGCTTGGCTGGTGTCCCAACGGATCACATACACTTTATTTGCCTGATGACTCTCCCTCCTAAGTTCCCACCTCACTTGTGCAAATGATGTGCGGGGTTGGGAAGTTAGGAGGCAGAGTAACATCCCCTCCCTCCTAAGTTAGCCAGCTACTTAAAAGGAGTGAGGAGAGGTAAACCTCCCAATACAGGAAGTAATGTCACTTGTATTTGGAACATGTGTCACTTCTCCTCTGCACTTTCTTGTTCCCAATACCGGAAATGACGTCTGTGGCATCACTTCCTGTCAGTTTTCGCTTATTCAATGAGGGAAAACTTGACAGGTATGATATTGCTACTACTAAGGTTGAACCAAACTCAACTAAACATTTGAGGAGAGAGGTTCGATTGTTGTGAAGAAGGCTTCAGGGCACCCAAGAAAGTCCAGCAAACTCCTGAACCGTCTACTAAAGATGATTCAGCTGCGGGATAAGGGTGCAACCAGTGCAGCTTGCTGAGGAATGGCAGCAGGCAGGTAAGAGGGCACCTGCACGCTCAATGAGGTGAAGACTTTTGGAGGATGGGCTGGTGCCAAAAAGGGCGGCAAAGGTGCCACTTCTCTCCAAGAAAAACATCAGGGAAAGACTGATATTCTGAAACAAAGTACAGGGATTGAACTGCTGGGGACTGGGGTAAAGCAATATTCTTTGATGTAGCCCCTTTCCAAATGTTTGGGGCATCTGGAAAAATGATTGTTTATAGAACTAAAGGTGAGCGCTATGATCAGTCCTGTCTCATGCAAACAGTAAAGCATCCTGAGAACATTCTTGTGGGGGGCTGCTTCTCATACAGAGGAGTGGACTCGCTCACAATGTTGCCTAAGAACACATCCATGAGAAAAGAATGATACCAAAACACCCTCCTGCAGCAAGTTCTTCCAGCCACCCAAGAACAGTTTGGTGAAGAACAATGGCTTTATGAAACGGTGCTCTTTCATTCTGGAATAGGCAAAGTGATAACTAAGTGGCTCGTAGAGGTGGTCGAATAATGTTTTGAAAATAATTTAATTTTAATTTAATGGGATGATTGGATGGTTCAGATCTTTAAGCCCGTCATACACCTTACAATCTTACCATACACTTTATGTACAAAAACTTTTGTTCTGCCAAAACCATGTAATATGAGAACCTTTCTACATCTTCCAATCACTATGTAGTCTATCAGGGAGGCCAATTTACTACATAGTTGTTGGTAGATCTGAAGGAAATTGTATGGAGTGATCTAAAGGTGTATGGGGGGCTTTTGGCATTGTTCCCATCCCTATAAATTACATTTAAACACCAAAAGAAAGAAATATCCTTTGTCTTACTTAATTTATACTTTTTTTATACTTTTTTCTATGCATTTCTTCTCTCAATAGGTCCACACATGCCCAAGGGTGTATAGCCTGATGAAGCCATAATGGCAAAACATGTAGCTGTTGAACGCACCCTTTGGATGTGATAACTGTAAAGAGGGGTCATGTTGATTGTTTTTTAGATATGAAAAAGTGTATACTTATTGTTTTATTATGCTTGTGGTAAGCATCCGCTGTGACCAGGATTTCAAATAAAAATTCATATTTTTTAGATTCATGACATTTGATTATTATTATATGGGAGCCATTGTTCCAAATAAAGTCCCACAAGGGGAATTTTTTTGGTGTTTAAAAATGATTTAATTGCAAAGCCTCTGTGCATGATATCATCATCAAACTTAGAGATGTGGATAAGGGTTCAGGGTATACTACAAAGAATAAGAAAGTATTGTTCTAACACAAATAGTGTTTGCACATTTAAGTTCAAAGTTGAAATTTTTACTTTGAGTTCCAACTTAATTTATGCAAGAGCAATACTTAATTTTTTTAGATGTTTCCACAACTCTTTTTTGCATCTCCAGCAATTTTGTGATGATACCATGTTCAGGTGCTTTGCAATCGACTCAGGAAGTCAGCTAGTAAAAAAAAAAAAACATCTCTAGTGGCTCGGGGAACAAAACATTGAAATTTTGGGTTCATGGCCAGGAATGTGCCCAAACCTTTATTTTAATAACTTGTGGTAAGTCCTCATGAGGCAGGGGCCAAACAAAACCCACAAACCGTTTCCAATCATTGATCATGAAAGAATAGGTTGCTATCAGTCAGAATTTGCCACAGAAGTGATTTGGCAGCATTGGACAGAAATCAAAAGTAACTTAACAGAGGTTATAACCCTTGCTTAAGCATTTAGATTTTTACCAAAATTTTCAGCCGATCGGGCGGTCAATCAGCCGAAGAATTGGGTAAAAAAATTGTCCAGGCACCCTTTGTGTGCCAGTCTCCATTGCGTCTTGGCTCTGTCACCCCACCCTGCGCTAAGCGCATTGTTTTGGCGGGGACCCGACAGAGCCGAGAACATGGAGACAGCCAAACCACGTACTTGTCTGCAGCAGCTGCTGTTCTCGTTCTGCTGATCCGGAGATTGAAGTACTGCACTACCTTCTGGCAGAACATGAACAGCCACTGCTGCAGACAGGTATGTGGATCAGCTTTGCTGAGACTGCAGTTGAGACATACCGCTGGTACACATCCAAAAGCTGGGCATAGACGGGCCTATTCCTACCCGACCAGGAATCCGGTGTGCCAACTTACAGGATTGGACTAAAATCAGCCGTCATGTAGGATGACATATAATTTGGATCTGATCCCATTAGTTCGGAAGGGGATGGCTGTCCCCAGCCGAAGTAATGGGTGGCACACAAAGGGTTGGGGATCAACGGAAAAACGTCCTGTCTATGCCCAGCTAAAGTAATTACATCAATCTAAGAAATTACAGACATGGTTTAGATCGATTTGGCAGCCGATTTCGACCTGAATAACACTTACGAATAAAGCTTTAGATCTACAGAAAAATAAGCGTGTATGGCAGGCTTAACTCAATAAATGAATGTGAACCATAACAAAGCACTGTCAGTGTTCCATATAGCCTGTTGGTTTAAATGTGTGTGTGTGTGTATGTGTGTGTGTGTATATATATATATATATATATATATATATATGTCTCCATATTTTATTTCTATTTCACAGGTACATATGGAAAGGAGAAATAGAGGAATCCACTGAGGTACTTTTAGTAAGTGTTTTTTCACAGTTATTAGATGTTAAGCTCTTTGACACAGTTTCTGTTTTGTTCCATGTCATTTTTCTTTCCTTTTCAAGCCCAGGTCCCCACTAGTGATTGAAAGCCATGCTGTGACAACTCCCAACAGCCTGAGAGAACTGTGTCCACTGATGGGACGTGACATATTAACCTCTCCCTTGTAGCTGCTGGATAGACTAACTGTCCAGATAAAACCTGCAGCCAATTTGACATTAGAATGCAATTTAGCCAATTAAGAACAAAAGCAGCTGTGTTAGATTGGCTAAAGCTACCCATACATGCATAGATTGCAGTGCAATCTGCCGTGTTGTGATGTCACCAAGCTACTTTCAGTAGTCAGCCGAACGTACGGTTATTGTAATATGTTTCCTGTAAGATACTTTGTATGGGGGCGCCCTGGTCACCATACAAAGTATATATAGGTTGACCAGAAAAGAACTGTCAAGGCGGATCACTGGGTGACCGAATTGTGGTGCTGTTCTGGTTGACTATATTCATTGAACAAGCATGCAAAGCCTTGTTTTGCAAAGCCTCCTAAGTAAAACAGCGAGAAGCACAGTAATGACATCACAGGCCACACTCATGACTCAAATCTCATGAAAGTTGCAATCAATGGCTTAGCCCCCATACACGCTTACATTTTCACCCTATTTTTGGACCGAACAACCACCTTGTGCGCTCACAGCAGTCGCTTAAAAGTGTTATTCATGCCGAAATCGTCACTAAATTGATCTGAGCTGTTATGGACATGTTCGTAATTTCTTGGATCATTATAATTACTCTGGATGGGGAGCAGAGTCCCCGTCCAAAGTAATGCTATGTCTCCACATACCTGTCTGCAGCAGCGGCTGTCTCCTTCTGCTGATCCGCCGGCCGGAAGTTCAACTTAGTGCAGTATGTCAATCACCGGCCAGCAGTTTAGCAGAAGGAGACAGCCGCTACTGCAGACAGGTATGTGGATCAGTTTCTTTGTGTACCAGCATCTCACTGCCTTCTTGGCTCTGACTTGGCAAATGGGAATCGGGTATCAATCCGTGTATGGGCACCCTAACATTTGCTAATGACAATTTCTGTATCTCATTGTTCAGTGTTCTCCCCAGAGCAGATTGGCCGGGCGGCCCGCCCGGGAGATTTTAGTCCCCGCCCGGCAGTTCCGTCCCGCTATACCAGGGGTCGGCAACCCCCGGCTCCAGAGCCGCATGTGGCTCTTCTTCATCCTCGGCGCGGCTCACCTCTGATAGGCTGCCGGCCAGCGGCAGCACACAAGTCCTCCGCGGCGAGCAGCCTGACAGGCGGCGCCTCCCATTCTTCAGGAGCGCGCCACAGCCACTGAAAGAGTCTTTCAGTGGCTGCGGCGCGCTCCTGAAGAATGGGGATGCGCCGCCTGTCATGACTTGTGTGCTGCCGCTGGCCGGCAGCCTATCAGAGAGGCCGCCGGACCAGTGCAGGCGGCGCGATGACGTCATCGCGCCGCCTGGCTGAAAAAAAAATTCTGGAGAGAACACTGTTGTTCATCTCTTTTTCTCAGCACAGAGCACATTGTGTAGGGAAAGCTGACCACCACTTTCTGATTGACATCACAGGCCCACATTTCATTATTCTTATATCTGTTGGTTTTATAGAGAAATGATAATACATACTAACTAAATTACTATTGCTTCATATGTTTTTGTGCAGATAGTGAAAACAAGGACAAAGAAGATAAATGAATTATCAGAATATGTCAGGTATGAATACAGTGACCAGTAATCATGTGGGCAAATCTTATAAGCAGAATGTCACAGCGGAATGTCTTGTAAAAAGGAAATTTCCAATCTACAATTGACTCCCAAGTGTGTTGATCGTGGATATTCTAAGCGCACATTTTTATTCGCCAAGATCTTGAATATGGTGCTTTATTTCTGTAATTACCAATACTTGAGATTTTTTACATCAGTACCTGGAACTACTATGCATTAGGTTCACAATATGCATATGTTCAAGTGCTGATTTGTGTAGTAAGGGTAATCAGTGGAATGCATTTGTGTTTGCAATATGTGCATGTACAAATGATTGGGACAATGAAATTAATAATGAATGGAGATCACAAATTGTCTAATTTATTGTTAATATTGTGACCGACCGGTGGTCTGTCATAGGGTAAGTGGTCCATGTGTGGCAGTGAAGGGTGGGCCTTTCCACTCCACCAAGATACACCTGCTGGACCCTAACGAGATGGCCGGGTGTGTCTTCCCAAAAGGTGCTGGGACCACTCAGTCAGGGCTCCCAGATGAGGTTGGGCACAGGGAGTGTGTGGCCCCACGCTGATGGCTGCTAGGCAGGCCATTAAGGGTTTCTAAAGGAAGGAACTGTTGTTTGATCGCTGGCATTTTCAGTACGTTCATTTGGCTTATGGGTATCCCTGTGAGGGTGATTTTGTGTTGGGACTTTGGAGTGTTGCCAATAAATACGGGCAGGAGCCCTAAAGCGAATCCTGTTTGTGTGGATCTTCTTCATTTACAAGCGCCATTTGAACTGAATCCCCCACAATATATACAATTCTGTAAGTTTTATTAATGTCCAATGTTTTTAAGACCATAAGATGCTTAATTTTATAGAACACCACCTATGCATCGGAGTGTCCGATGTTTTTCGGCTTTCTTTGACTCTACTGGCTGGAGAGCAGAAGTTAAGATGGCGGGAAAGCTGTCTCTAATAGCTTCCCCACCTCCAACCCTGCCGGCAGAGCTGTAGTTCGCTGGTCAGCATGAGCCCAACTCACATAGAGTGCAGATGGATTTAACAGAGGCAGAGGAACGATCCGTCCACACGCTCTAACGCACAGGCAGAGGTGGATCTTCCATATGACAGCTCCTCCTCATTCCTCGCTAAGCTTATCGCCAGGAGACCAAAGGCACCAGCGGGGAGCAAAGGCATGACTACTGCATAGGATGCAGGCAAATTACCAGTAGATCCTGATCCACCTGCTGGGCATCCCCGGTTTACTGCATCCTCCAGGCATTTCTCTATGTTCGAGCTGCTCTAGCATTAGAATTATGAGCATTATGAGAACTAAAACTCATATGCTCATATTGATATTTCTGGAATAATCTGAAGTCATTTTCTCTAGTATAGTGATTTCATATATCTTACTTATTCATCTTTATTTTTTAACAAGTATTTATAAATTACAGATCAGGTGTATTATTGGACATGTAGGTCTTGTGTCCATATTTATTGTATATTGTATCTTTCTGTAACACAGAATTTACAACAAAGTGCCCTGTAGTGGTGTCATGTCATATTAAACCGCATGATGTTACCAGCCTATAGATAATACATGGGCTCCCTCTACATCATTTTTTTTGTAAACCATCAGCCTACCAATGTGAATGGACCCTTTTTAAGATTACAAGAAAGGGGTTAATGGGCGGAGAGACTGGAAGTCCCAGTCTATCCACCCATCAGAGTTTTCTCCTTACCGAAGCAAGGACATGGGGACTTTCACGAGGCCATCCTACTTAACAGACATTACCCCATGTGGAGATTTTACCATAAATAATAAGTTAAAATGAATCAGAAGTTCGGTCTTTGGAGTCTCCGGGAACTTACCATCGAGGGCAAGACA
>CM070040.1:43930648-43941615 GCA_036250615.1 Ptychadena robeensis
TTTGAAACGCGCGTCGAGGTGGATGGGACAATATATAAACCCAAAAGATGAATCGGACATCTTTTTTTATCATTTAGCCCGGAGGAATCTGTGACACTCGGTTTCTTTTTACGTGAGGATTAAAAGACTGTTTTGTTTTTAAACAAGGACTACATTATTTGGACTCCATTAACCATTTGTTTCATTTATAACTGTGTTGCTATTCTGACCATGCCTTGTTTGCTACTCCCTAAACTTATTATTCATGGTAAAATCCCCACATGGGGTAATGTCTGTTAAGTAGGATGGCCTCGTGAAAGTCCCCTTGTCCTTGCTTCGGTAAGGAGAAAACTCTGATGGGTGGATAGACTGGGACTTCCAGTCTCTCCGCCCATTAACCCCTTTCTTGTTATATTGTCTTTTGGGATGTTGGCCATATACCTACTGGGGAAGTGTGGTAATTTCTTTATGCAAACCTTTTTAAGATTACGTCAATCACTCGACACTTGAAATTCAGTCAGGTTTCTCTGATTGTACTTCACCATTCATAAAAACAAATTTAATTAGCACATGTTCTGCTTTGTTTCTAGATATGTTCATCCCTTTGAAACGCCTGATTTTCTGACTTTGCCAATTGATGATGGGAACCCAGATTATTTCAGGTGGATTGAAGATGTCATGTCAGAAAAATGATCATGGATTTGGATGGATATTTATGGGGGATTTCTCAATCTGTAATGTCTATAAATAGATGTCAGTATTGATAGCTGTAGTTAAAAATGATCTGGATACTTACGTTTTCTCAGATAGGCAATTTTGTAAAGACAAAAAGGTCCCAATAGGGTGATAGCAGGAAGAGTTGTAGATCTATGTGAATAAGGACCAGGAAAAAGAAGCGATTCCATTGAAGATAAAGATCGCACAGCCAAAGAAAATGAATGCTGTATGTACAAGATGGAACAAAGAAAGACGAAAAAGAACAACACCTGAACACTTGAAAAAGATCCGAGCAGGCAAAAATCAAGAGTAGTTAAAATTAGAATAGAACTAGGGCAATGTCAGCAGAAAATCACATGTTTGGTTAAGGTATTAACACCGTTTCCATTTGTGCCTTACACCACATGACAATAAACTAGGAAAAAAACTGGTGACATTTGAAATGAATGATCTATTTTTCATATACATTTTATTATAGCAAAGTGCTCGTACTGCAGCCAAAATATTGCATATCCCAAGTGGCTACCATTAAGTTATATGGTTTGCAATATGCCAACTTTATAGGGATGGATTTTGTGTGTATGTGGGAGGGGGGTGAAGTTTTTCAGTCCTATCAAGGAAAGAACATGTCAATCAGGAAGCATGATTTCTTGGTGCTTAAGCTGGGCATAAGGCTTGTGCACAGAATCGGCCGGGCACTGTTTGTACTACCATCCGCAGCCAAAGTTATGGCATCGGCCAGGAATTTACCAGCATGTCGGATCACCGTGCGATCAGACATGCAGCAGATTCCTGGTCGATCTTGCAAGGTAGGCACAAGCGACTGTGACAAACGTGGAACCTGATTCATGTCGCTCATCTCCCATTAAAAATTGTAAGTTAATGTTGGTTAAAATATTTTTTTACATTACTGCATTGTCCTTTCAGTAATTATAGTCCGGCCCCCCCAACAATCTCAGGGACCATGAACTGGCCCCTTGTTTATAAAGTATGAGGACCCCTGCATTAAATCATAGATATTTATCTTAGGCTTTCTTCAGGGAAACAGATAAAACATAGCTGTCACTTGAAGATCAGGTAATTGCCATGTCCCTTCTAGATCTGGAGGTCAGCTGTACAGCCAGATTGTTTGTTTGTTTCCTGTTGACTAATTTTCAGTGATTAGATTTGTAAGAATTATTACAAAATATTCTCTTGTCCTCTCTCCAGCTTTTCATGAAACAATTAAATATAATTTAGATTCATTACCCAGAATGCCTGCTAGGAACCCAATGAATTAGTGCAGTGGCACAAAGCAGAAAGTAAATCTATGTCATAGATTGGACATACTGGTAGTCAAAATGTATGAACATTACCACCCAAAATCTTATACAAAACTTACACGACAAAAAAGATAACTTGAATGATCATTCCCATAAATTGATGCCATTCTTCCTTTACTTTTTTAAAAGCCCCATCACCATTATTGAGTAGGACCTCACCATTATTACCATCAGAGTGACAATTTAATTCACTACGCAGGTAGGACCCAAGTCATTTCAACTTTTTCTTCCTGTAACATACTTCTTGTGAAATATGTATTTTTTTTAAATATATAAATTAAGATGGAAACGTATTTGCTTTGTAAAACATATACCTTGTGTAAAGTATATCAAATAACATTTGTATTAATTTATTTTCTTTCAAAGCTGTAACATACAATCTGTCCATTTCATGCAGTTTCAAGAATGGGTTCTGGCTGGGCCACTCAAGGACATTCACAGAGTTGTCCTGAAGGCAATACTTTTGATATCTTGTCTGTGTGCTTAGGGTTGTTGTCCTGCTGAAAGATGAACCATCTCCCCAGTGAGTTCAAGAGTGCTCTGGAGCAGGTTTTCATCCAGGATGTCTCTGTACATTGCTGCAGTCATCTTTGCCTTTATCCTGACTAGTCTCTCGGCTTCATATCAAGGGCACAAGGCGCACAACATAGTGCAACAAAGTTAAGTATTGGAAATGGTAAACTAAAACAAAAGAGTCACATTAAAGGAGGGTTTCAAGCTTAGCAAAAATTTATCTCACAGGCATGTTTACCAGGATGACATCACTTCCTGGTTACAGATGACATTACTAATGACGTTATCGCTGCAACTTTCCGGGGATTTAGCTGATCCCTCCAGTAGTGTTTAAGATGCACCTAAACTCAGGACAAACTGAGTTTGTCTCAATCCCTAGGGAGTTTTCCACTTTCATCAGATAAAACGATGAACCTTTTTGTATGGAAACAAAGTTTTACCTAACCTCCTGGGCCACGGGCTAAATGCCCAGGAGGTTAAACATTGAATAGGCAATTGCAGGCCAAATAAAATCACACCGTGGGCCCGATTTGGCCCCTCAGGTCAGAGTTTGACATCCCTGCCATAGCCTCTTCTTGCTCCCACCACTTTGTGTTCTGACACTGCAATGCAGAAAAACCTCAGAGCTGATCTTCACAAATCCCTCTTTACCCATCTGCAGAAGACTGCACCAGGCTGTAAGCCAATTACTAATCTGCCTCTGTGGCCGGGTTATTCCTGCATAGATACCAGCATTAGCCTCTAATTCGTCTGAAGCGGCAGGCCCTCTGATTTTCACCCTGCACAGGTGTCTGGGCCTCATCAGCCTTTTGTCTCGCCTCAAAATTAGGTTCATTACTTAGCCCCATGAACATAAATATATTGTAGCCTTCCAGTCATACCTGTCAAGTATCCCGTTTTGGCAAGTAGAATTTTTCATGTTTTCAATAACGCCCAGATTTTTTCCCAGGATTTTGAAATTGGGGTAACTTATGAGGGAGGGGGAGTTACTCTTCCTCCTATGTTCCCACCCCGTGTCTCCCCGGATTGCTCAGTTTATATGGCCAGCCATCTCTAGGAAAGCTGCTGGTGGTTTAAATGTCTTCCACTTATGGATGATGAAGGCCAATGTGCTCTTTGGTACCTTCAAAGCAGCAAATATTTTACTGTAACCATCCCCAGATTTGTGCCTCAAGACAATCCTGACAATTTGTTTGACTTCATGCTTGGTTTGTGCTCTGACATTGTCAAATTTCATTGCTCTAGCAATTGACGTTTGTGCATAAATGATGTTGCAAGTCAAAGTAAAAATTTTGACTTCAGAAATTTCAACTTGATTTTGAACTGTATTTGTGCAAAAATTATTTGTGTTAGTGCAATACTTTCTTTTTTTTCATAGTATACAATGGAACCTTCTCTACATCTCCAGCAAGATTGGTTGAACTGTTTAAATAAAAAAAAAATCTGTTGTGACATGAACTGCCAACTGTGGGGCCTTATATAGACAGGTGTGTGCCTTACCAAATCATGTTCAATCAACTGAACTTGCCACAGGTCGGCTCCAATTAAGCTGCAAAAACATCTCAAGGATGATCAGGTGAAACAGGATGTACCTAAGCTCACTTTTGAGCTTCATGCCAAAATTGAAGTGGCTACGTCTTCTGTATGCACTTCATTCACTATAAACTGCCTTCTAAAAATCGCACCACCATGAGATATGCATACATTGTAGGTATGCGTCCATTAAAAATTTATGGGATGTGTACAGAAGACACGGCAACTATGATTTTGGTGCGTTTAAGCAAAACATAGTGGAGCAGAGCTTTTAATTGGCTCAGATACATTTTACATGAAACCTAGGACATACGAGAAATGTGGTGCTGCCATTACTATCCTCTTACAATACTTGTACTTTCTTTATTACAATGGTAACCAAATCAGAAAAGGAAACTTCACTCCATTGGGACAAGCATAACAATAAACATCTACAGAGGGTCTAACCCTTCCCCACTCTGCCCAGTACTAAAATCCTTTTACCTTCAGATATACAGAGACTTTTTACTACAATAAACAACTCCAGACCGGTTTAGCTATATAAGAACAATGTCTAATTACTGAAGATCACAGACTTACTACCTGAGGACGGCCGCGATGGCACCCTACACACAGCTTCTCGAAGTACCGAAATTTGTCCTAAACACAAATGCCTGACACAGAGTTCCCCACAGACCCTAAAAGAACAATCTTGCTTTCATCATCCTATCATTCTTCAGCAGCAGAATCATTATCATGATTCTTAATTATTATCAACAATTCTTCAGCATCATCATTATCATTGTAAATTTTTTACCCATGTTATAATTCATCAGCATCACCATCATCTTATTCCAGCATCATCATGAGTCTTCATCATCATGATTCCTAAGCATCAATCTTTATCATTATTATTTTTCAGTATCATCATTCTTTGGCATCATCATCATCATGATTCATCACTATGACCCTTTAGCATCATTATAATTCTTCAGCAGCAGCATTATCACGATATTTCTTAATCCTCATGATTCATCATTGTCATTATGATTGTTCTGCATCATTCTTCAGCATCAACATCATGATTATTTAACATCATAATGGTTGTTCAGTATCATGATTCTACTTTATTTGGTTAATCATTATGATTCTTCAGTGTCATCAGATTCCGTCTTTTCAGTCGCCCCTAAGCTTGGTCAGCCAGAGAACAGACATGTCCATTAACCCTCTGGATGACGCCGAAGACACGGGGCCAGAAGGGCTCCGTGTGTCGGCGGCTCTTCTACAGAGCCGCCAGCACACAGAGAGACAGCGGTTGTGCCCGATCCCGGCACGAACTGAGTTCGGGCAAACCGCTAGGGTGGTTAATCTCAGGACGATGCCATTAGTTTCAAAGGGTGCCCACCGATGCTGTGAGTGATGGAGAGCAGTGTGATGACGCCATCACCTTGCTCTCCACAGCTCATCTGTCGGTCCTCACTCGTATCGTGTGGGGACCTTAATCATGATTCTTCAGCATCATCATCCTTTTTCTTCTACACCATCATCACCATCATGATTCTTCATCATGATTTTTAGCATCATTGCCATGATTTTTAATTGTTATGATCTGCATCATCATTATGATCCTAATAACTACAAAAATGATTACATTTAAAAATAAATATTCCTTGATGCAATGTGTAAAGAGGTCTCTTGGACCTTTTTTTGCAATCCAACAGGGTTAAAACATGTTCTCAAAAACAAAACACTTAGAAAATATCCCCCCAAAAATGTTATCTGTAATAATGAAATAAATTAATTAAAGTGGACCTACCACCAGAAATCTATGTTTTTATGAATGGCACTAGGAGTGCCAATAATAGGGAGGAATGCAGTAAAAAAATTTAAAAGCGTTAACAGCTCCCCTCACTTCCTGGTTCGCTGAAGGCAACACATGAAACTGGGGGTGCAATGTCGCGGGTGGCAACTGGGGGGCGTTCAGTGATCTTCTATGGGAATTTTCAAAGCAGATTACTGCTTCCTGTGACGTGCTGCCAGATTTCTGCCTACAATGAACCAGGAAGTGAGAAGAGCTGCCGAATTATCTTCTTAAATTGCTCATTACAGGTACGTTTTTGTTTTTTTTCACTGCATTCCTCCCTATTATTGGCACTTGGTGCCATTCATGAAAACATAGATTCCTGGTGGTAGGTCCGCTTTAAGATAACATGAAAGGAGTATTGGGGTCGTGTTAACCCCGTGGCAATAAGCTCTGAAGAAACAAAGAATCAAACACTTTTAAAATACATTAAAACTATGTTTCATTAAATGAATTATTACAGATAACATAGAATGAGTGTTGTGGTCGTATTAACCCATTACTTATTACAGATAAAAACACAACCTGACAATAAATAAACTCGTACACACAGACAATTACAAAATCCCACCCAGAAAATTTAATAATTACATCAATAAATCCACAAGCCTGACAATGTAATTCCATTTTATAGCATTTTTATTTAGGATACAGAAATAAAGAAGGAATGGGGAAGGGAATAGGACAAAACAAAAAAGCATATCCACCTTGGTACGACCAAAAACCTCTTAAATTTACATAATAAAGCATAGCTTACAAATATATTTTTAATGCGGATTTTAGTTTACAAACACTTACATAACATAACTCACAAATTTACAAACACCTAACACAGAAAATACCATCACAAATATACATTATCTGTTCCTTTAACCACAGTCTTCAATATCCAGACCTTATTGAAACTCTGGGCTATAGGGAATTTAGCTATAATGATAATTCAACGGCTGTTGCCATCTTGTGGCGAACTTGGGATATGTATTATTTTTTATGGCTATCATCCTTTCCATAGATCCTTGCATATTTAATTCTTCCACAATCTCAGAAAAGGCTGGTGCCCTGGCATCCTTCCAATGCCTAGTTATGATAATCTTAGTGGCAATCAATAGGTGTATCAGAAAAGTTATACAAGGTGGCGTTTTTTTGGTAATACAAATATGTAGCAGCTCTAATTCACAAAGTAAGGTAATTGTGTGCCCTATTACTATAGAAGCCAATAAAAGGCTTTCCATAAAAGGCTTATCTTAGGGCAAGACCACAGGTGATGAACTAATATATTCACCTTGTAGTGTCATGCGAGTGCAGTATGTAAAACCTCACGCGACCAGGTTCTCAGGATGGATGTCCTCTGCTCGCTCACCATGTTGCGCTCACAGCCCAATAAATCCAAGGTCCACGACAGCAGGTGGGGGCTATTTACAGTTTTATGTAGGATTATGTACAGGCTTGCACCATCACCCAGAGGTAGGGATGGAGTTCAGGCATAGGGATAAGACGTTCCAAACTTTGTTGCTGACGAGCCGCTGGACCTGTGGTTGGGTGTTGGGGACCTTCTCGAAGATGCAGCACTAGAGGCTTGTAGTCATCTTCAGGAGCCAATGCAGAAAAGGCCCAAAAGATTCTAAAGGACTTCTATTTATGTCTGTAAACAGGGGCTGGCATAAGGCCTATTACTGGGCAGGAATATGTTAGCTACTTTTTGGAGGGAAGTAAGGAGGACCTTTCTTCCCTCTAAAACACACCCAGCCATGACTCATGGTTCCAGCTACTCGTTAACAACAGGTGTAACCCTTAAGGGAACACACACCAACTATAAGCACTATACAGCATATATTATACAGCACACATAAATACAGTTTGTGCTTCTGCATTTGTTCCATACTTCACTAGTGTTGACAGAGTGATACCTGTGGTGGAGGACTTTTAATGATATTCCCCAGTGGGAACATTTTGAAAATGTGTGAAAAGTTTTAACGACTAACAGCTATACTGCAGGGGAAAGCAATTTATGTAGAATCTGCTACCATTTTGCCATAGCGGCCATTTTGCCATAGAATATGCTAAAAAAGAAGTCTAGGATGATAGTCCTCAGCTATTCGCATAAAGAAGGGGCAAGTTGTTTATATACCTAAGCTGGAAAAAACATAACCTCCTTCTTGGTGTATTCTTAGATAATTATAATGGCCAGTGGCTGGAATATCAAATTCGGAAATTATTTGCTTCAAGGATTTAAGCTTACAATCTTGATATAATTGGCTCACCAATCATAGCATTTTTTGGTTCAGCCGTATCTCCGATACGAGGCAGATGAAAGCCTTAAATGGGAAGTTCCAATTTCTATTGTGCCTCTCCTAGGTTCGGCATGGATAATATAACATGCCAGATGGACAACAAGGCTTCTACTGTTAAAGATGGCAGTTATAGATCTTATAGATCTTTCAGTGTTATTCCTATTAACAGTGACTGTTGCATGTCAACCCATCTATTTAGATTTTGCTGGTGTCCACCAATACTTAATTTGGTCTAAGACTACCGCCCTATAGTATTTTAGTAGGACTGTGACCTGACCCCCTACCGTCAATTTTGATGGAATCATGGTATGGTGATTACATTTTGAGGGGTCCCCCCTCCTTGTAAACTTTGTTATGGCCATTTTAGGTATAGGGATGGGTAAAGTTCTAAATAAATACAACATTTTAGGAAAAACATACATCTTCACAGCTGCTATTCTCCCCATAATAGATAGGTGGTGACAAGGGATGGTCAATGACAGAGCTGAGGAGACATACCCATACTTTGGACGGGGACTCTTGTTCCCATCCAAAGTATTAAAGCGATCTAAGAATAACGGACATGTCTGTAATGGCTTAAATTGATTTGGCGGCCGATGAAGATTTAGAAAGAAGATTCTATAATCAAGATTTTGAAATGATTTCCTATTACTGTAGATAAAGACGTAAAAGACCCATTTGGATTACAAATTTTATTTTAATTGAAGTCTGCATTGCTATGTGGGATTTAGAGCATTACAGTTGTATAGTAGACTATTTATTTGTTAATGTATTTATTTATTTCAAATATTTATTTCATGCTATGTGTTTTATTGTTTTAGGGGTTTTGGAATGGGTAGGTGTCAATGCGACCCCTATGCTCATTCCATTAATAAGCTGTTGGGGCACTTATTTGTAATGATTTTATTGCATTGATTGAGTTTAAATATTGAATAGTTTTATATGTGACATATGTATATGTATGTATTAAATAGTTTTATATGTCACAATTCTGGGTGGGATTTTGTTATTGTCTGTGTGCATGTGTTTATTTATTGTCGGGTTGTGCTTTTATCTGTAATAATTGAAAGTGTGTGCGTCTTTGTTTAGCGCTTATTGCCACGCTGAAGTTAATGGTTTTAGAATTTTAGAATTTTGAGAGTAAGGGCTTAATATGATTCCAATACATGTTTCATGTTACTTTTCTTCAATTTATTTAATAATTACAGATAAAAATTTTCATTGTATTTTAAAAGTGTTTGATTTTTTGTTTCTTATTACTTATTAATATTAATTATTAATATTGCTTATTACCTCACTAGGGTTAATTATTTTGAAATCAGTAAGGGGTAAATAATACTCCGTAAATTTCATTATGTCATTATTTAACATTGTGTATGGGGGATTTTTTTTTTTATCTGAATTTTTTGGTAGAAATTCTGACTTTCCCTTTATTGATTAAGGGAAATTTTCTGCGTTCCAAATACAGAAAGTGACGTCACTGACTCTCCCTCTTATTCAGTACCTGCCTAACTTAGGAGGGAGGGGGCGTTACTTTCCCTGCTAACTTCCCACACATCATCTACACAAGCAGGTTCGGAACTTATGAGGGAGGGTAACGCCCCCTCTCTCCTAAGTAACCCTGATTTTAAAGTCTGGGGGAAATCCGGCATTTAGTGAAATCGGGATTTGGTAGGAAAAGGCATGTAAAAAATGGCCAAAACTGGATACTTGACAGGTATGCCACATTGATACCCATCTCTACACTCTCCAGCAAAACATCAGTACCATAATTATACCTATCTTATCCCACTCTAGTGCTGCATCAGTGTCACAGTAACGCACATCTTTACAATCTCCAGGAATACTTCAGTGCCATTGGGATACCCATCTCCACACCCTAAACTATTGTATCAGTGGCAAGAGTACTACCCACCTCCACACTCTCCAGCACTGCGTGAAGACCACAGTAAAACCCATCTTACACTCTCCAGCAATACATCAGTGCCACAATAATACCCATCTCTGCACTCTGCAAGTAATGAACCTAATATTGGGGTGACTCACAAGGTTGGCAGAGAGTTAATGAGGCCCAGATACCTGTGTGCAGGGCGGAGATCAGAGGGCCTGCTGCTTCAGACGAATTAGAGGCTAATGCCTTTATCTTTGCAGGGATAACCAGGCCACAGAGACAGATTAGGAATTGGTTTACAGCCTGGCGCAGTCTTCTGCAGATGGGTAAAGAGGGATTTATAAGGATCAGCTCTGAGGTTTCAGAATACATACAGTGGTGAGAGCAAGAAGAAACTATGGGTAACCCTAGCTGGGTCATTATAGAGCCTCAATTACCATAGCTTGCACCACTTATATCAAACCAGAAAAATTACCTCCTTAGGGTTGCTGCCATATGAATAGATCATAATATAGAGGTGGCTTCATTGTATACAGGTGTCTTTATCCTAATGATTTTCCAAATTCTGCCTAAATGATGATACAACCAATTATACAGTATTTAAACTACTAATATTATATGTGATGTATTAACATACCCCACAGTGTGCAGTTTATGGATATAGCATTGAATAGATGTAAATCGTAGATATTGTAACAATAGTTTAAGTATATGGGTAGATTATATACTGTACTTCAGTATTATAGCACATAGAAGTATGAAGATATAGCACACAATCTACTATGTATATAACAATAGAGGTTACTGATATAGTACATACTACAATATATATACAGTGGAGGAAATAATTATTTGACCCCTCACTGATTTTGTAAGTTTGT
>CM070040.1:43953502-43969517 GCA_036250615.1 Ptychadena robeensis
GGGGGGGCGGCCATACTGCCCATGTGTAACAGTGGCCTCTCCTCCCTGTGCCGCTGACATCTGACTCAAGTTCTGCTGCCTTTCAGCCGAGAGAGATCAGAGGGGAAAGGGGGGTGAATGTCCGACTCCAGCTCTGACACCTCCGCCCCCCTTCCCCCAAGAGAGATCACTCCCATGGGGGGTGCAGTGAGTGAGAGCTCCCTGTGTCACTGACGTTCATTCTGCTATTGACAGGGGACACAGAGAGGGGGAAGGCTCATCTCGACATGTCCCCTGTCTATATCAGAATGACACTGGGAGGGGGACGCTCATTTCAAAGAGACACAGGTATATATTTTATGGGGAGGTGAGTACACTGACCCCCCCCCCCCCCCCCCCCTCCCCTGGTGCTATAGCGCTGCCCATACCATATCGCCCATAGCGCTGTGGACTCAGAAATAGGGGCTGAGGTTAGGGTGCCATGCACTGAAATAGATCAGAATTTATTTATGTCATCTATTTCTATGTCAGCTATAGCAGCACAGCATAGAGTAGTGAACTCCTCCACCTGAAGGCATTGTGTAATGTAGATCTGCTGGCAGGGGAGGCTCATTTTGACGGGGGGCTCAATCTGACTAAACAAAAACATTCAGGCATGGGACGGCAGCACCCCCCCCCCCTTCCCCAGTGATCTCTCTCAGGGAAAGGGGGAGGGACAATCTACCTAGGACCGCCCCTGTGTGGTCCCTACCTGGATTCTGCCTCTCCTTGGTATAGTGGCAAACTTTTTGACTAGTGGGCAATGATGGGTTTTTATATTTGACAGAGGGGCTGGACAATAAACCTGTGAGAGCCACCCTGTCCCAATTCCTCCCAGCCTGGGTGGAAATTGTAAATCTTGATAAATTTATGAAAAAACTGTAATAATCATATTAGTTACCAGGGAGGTCAAAAAAGAAAAGATATATAGGAAACATGAAAATTAGCATTTGGATAGTAAATTAAACAAACTATGGCCTCTAGCAGGAGACTTTCATAACCATCTTCTAGGCATTATGTCCACTTATTGCAGGCAATGAGCAGAGGGAAGCCAGAGTGTACTGACACTCACACAAGGTGACAAAGTTAAAATACAAATATGGCCCCCTGGCCTTAGTTTGCCCACCCCTGGTAGAGAATGCTGGAGCAATCATACAACCTCTGTGAAATAATGTGCATGTGAGTAAAATTGTTTTTGAAATTGTAATAAATATAGTGGTAATGTGTCTTTTTTAGACATGTAGCTATTTATTAAAAATTACAGTGTTGCTGGGTCATCTCCTGTGAAATGTGTCGAAACTTTGGATCAGCAAAAATTACTCTATTACTACATTATGACAATTCATTCATATCATGTGTCGATATCGCATGAATTGTATGATAAAAAAGTATACCGACATTCTATATACAAAGCTTTTGTGCATGAGGTTCCAACATATGTATAAAATGGAAAGAACTATTACATTTTTTTTACAGCTAGAAATTGTCATGGATTTTTATATCAGAGCTGTTAAAGTCCCCCTAGTCCCTTGCACCCTCAGGAACAGGAAATTGTATGCACACCCAAAATGTGTTTGGCTTATACTGGGGTCAAGAGATAAAAATCACACAATTTTGTTTGTCTCTTAAGTCCCCCCATACACCTTACAATCTTATCATACAACTGCTGTACAATCAACTTTTTTTCTACAACAACCATGTAATATGAGGACCTTTCTAAACCTTCCAATCACTATGTATTCTATCAGGGAGGACTCAGCACTACATAGTTGTGGATAGATCTAATGAAAATTGTACAGAGTGAACTAAAGGTGTATGGGGGGGGGGGGGGGGGAGCTTAACACATGTAGGTTTTTGCATGAATTAGGTTAAATTTGAGTCGATATTACAACAGGATGGATAAGTATGATATGTGTCATGATTCATACAGTAATTACATCTACAATAGCACATGTGCACCAGAGTCTTTCAACTGCCACCTTAACGATGGCCAAGGGAGAAGGATTTTGAGGCAGGCATTTAAAGTGTAAGGCCAAATGGTTTTAAAGAATGGATTGGTTTATTCAATTAAACATAACATAAATCCGCAGGTCAGTTGGTGATACAATTCCAGTAGTGTAGAAAACAAATATTATTCATGCAATACTTTAGTATCATCGGGACAGAGTGCATGAAAAAGTCACTGCAAGGAAAACACAAAAAAAAAGATAAATATAAATAAATATATCCATAGTATATAAAGTAAAGGCCATGGTCTGGACACAATGCTCCTTGTTGTACAAGGTGAGTATCAGGATTAAGTAAAGTGGGTATCTGGATTTAAATGACCCAGGGTTGGGTCCAGTTGGAAAATTTTGATAGATCGAGTAAACATCAAATATTATTTTGTTGTGCCGACCGATTTTGGTTTGATTTAAATAACAGGCATACTTACACATCTGGTGGAAGACATTTTGGTGTGTTAACAATTGACTTCCTTCGATTATGCTTTCGATTGATCGAACCAACATTGATCAAATATCGGATTTTCCATGTGGGAGGTAGTTCCATCGTACTTTGATTGAGCGAACCAACGTCGATCATAAATTACAATCTAATCTGACATTAATCATAGGGAAATTGAAACGTGTATGAGGGGCTTTACATGCAATTTCCATATCCTCTTCTATGGTGTCATCATGGAGGTGAAGCAGTGATTATGGCCCCGCACAACACTTACCCCCCCCCCTTAACAACCTTTCTGGTAGCAATCCCCCTCTCAACAACTTGGAGCCCCAGGCAAAAAAATTGCACAGGGCCCTATTCATGCTAGAAACTGCCCTGATCGTCTTGACATCAATAACCAAGCACAATAGGGACTCGTGTTTGAAGTATTTAATCACTCATACTCTACCTGCGCTCCTGTGGTAAAATGGGATATTCTAGGGGCTTGCTCAGCAGTCTAGAGGTGCCAGTGAGATTTTTTGTGTCTGGGGTGAATATGTGCAAGTGTCTTAGTTAATTTACTTTGCCCCCTTACTGTGCCTTCTGTACCCTCTGTCTCCTTATTCCCTGATAGCAAGCATAAAACTAATCTTCACAAATCACCTTAACAGAAAGCAATCAATTTGAATTCAGACCAGCACAACACAACTGCTGGGGTTACATGCTTTGCTGCTGTCACTGATAAGCTAAAATTGTGAACTCACTGTGTTGGTTGTAAATCTCCTCCGGATTTATCTTTTTTTATGTGTTAATCTGCTAAAAAATATGGAAAGTTTAATTAATAACAGAAAACCTTTTTGCAGAGTTCATCAGTGACATGGGTGATGATGATTTTTTGTTGTTTATGTCTGCAGCCTGGGGTCTACAGTGCTACAGCTGTAATATCATCTCAGGAGCAAAATACATCGACAAGGGCTGCACCAGCCCAGAGGTCATCACTTGCTCCCATTCCCACCGAGGATATAAACAGCGCTTCTGCATTAAGACAGAGAGTGGTAAGTTGTCTAGTGCCATACTCCAGGGAAAAGTTTCATAACTATATACAGTACAATTATCATTTCATAGCAGGGTCACAAGTCATGTATGCCGTGTAGGTGAGAGTGTTTGCAATGGTAATTCATGTAGATGAGACCCCTTACAATGATACTCCATGTAAATTGAGACCCCTTACATTAGTACGATGGTTCCCAAACTTTCCTTGCAGGGCCCTTTTTAGGAACATTATTGAGCCCCCCTCCCTATTCAAACACAGGTTATGGATGAGGGCTGGCGCATCTCCTGGAATACCTTCCTGCCCCCCAGGGGGGCTGCCCCCCAGTTTGGGAATCACTGCATTAGTAGTTGTAGCAAAATCCCTGTACATTGGAGGTCATTGTAGGTGGCAGCCCTGTCATTGGTGGCTAGTGTAGATGAGACCTCTTACATTGATAATCAATTTTAATTGGGACCCCTTACATTTAGTCCGCTATACATTAGACGACACCATACATTGGTGACACCTCTTGCATTGGTGGTATGTTTAGATCATTACATTGGTGGTCAGTGTAGATGAACACCAATATACTGGTGGTCATTGTGAGATCCCTTACACTGTAGGTCAGTGTATGTCAGTCCAACTACATTGGTGGCCAGTAAGGATTAGCTATGCAATTCTGCATATTAAATGCTTATTTAACAATAAAACATTTTATATAATTTCATATAAATAAATATTATTGAATAAAATCTTATTAAACATTGATTTACATGACTATGGCGGTATATTGATCTAGTTAATTTGGACTCTGACCATTTTGGTGATGTACCATATTTCTGGGCATTGAATTTAATAAGAAAAATAGTGGTCATATACCGCAATGGAAAATTACAACTTTTACCAAATCTTTTTGCCAAAGTTCTGAACTTGCATTACTGGTCAGTGTAGGAAGATCTACCTGCCAGTGCTATATTCCTAAGGAAAGGCTGGAGTTTGAAAGGGCAGACAGTTATTTTTATTTCCTTTATTTTCTGTCCCGGGGCACAAAAGGATATGAGTAGAAATGTTCATTACCATCTAACTGCAATGTAAACTTGCATCTACTTTGAAAAACTTCCTCTCTCTGCCTGGTCTTGAACCAATGTTTCCATTTACCATTTCTCATCATTTTATTTCCTAGTTACAATAATCACCAGGACACATAGTGTATCATCTCCCTAGTCAAGTCTAGGACATTTATGGAAGAAGTTGACTAGTAGACAACTCGACTTCAGAGGAACAAGTCGATGACACCTGAGAAAAATCCAACGCCAAGTTGTGTGTTTTTTGTTATGCTGACACACATTCTTTGACTTAACCAATTTTTATAGTGAATTTCATAAAAAGGGTGGGAATGTTGGTGTGTGGGAATGTTGGTGTGTGGGAAACTAAGTTTAAAGAGAACATAAAAGACATGGCAGCAAAGGCAGTAGGTGACAATCACAGTATGTAAATAGTTTACTTTAGACCATGCAAACTGCATGGTGGGGCAGGTCAGTCAGTCAGTTAGCAAATCCATCTTAAAATTACCATTTTGCATGGCCATTTGAAACGTCATCCACAAGCTAACACAGGTGATACCAGCACTTGTTGTCAAGTTGTCAAGACCAGAGCACATTGAGTAGCTTTATCGTTATATTTATTTTTATGATGACAATGTGCTCTTTTGTGAACCACGGTGTATAGCAGGGGAGTCAACTCAGCCCAGAGGCCTTATCTGGCCCGCAGTGTGATTTTATTTGGCCGCAAGTCTTTTTATATATTTGTTTAACAAAATGAATGCCACAGATGTGTTTTTTTTTACATTTGATCATCTTGATCTGTGAGATTGTAGTATTATTATTACTATTATTATTATTATAATTATTATTATTACTGTTAGTATTAAATATTAGTATTATTATTACTACTCTTATTTTTCCAGATTCAATGTTTAAGCAAAACTTAAGTTGGTTTCCATATAAAAAGTTTAATCATTGATGAGAAGTGTGACTGTTCCAGTTTTTAAAATTTGACCCACTGTGTATTATGTGCTGAAAAAAGGAAATTCCACTTAAGGTAGCAAAGAATGCTAAGATCTGCAGCCGATTTTGTGGCGGATCGACTGCCGTGCGTTGCTTGGCCACATATCGGATATGCCCACCTGGACAGATCAACCAGGATCGCACGGCAAGTCGGATCACACGATCAGACTTGTTGGTAAATTCCTGGCTGGTCATATTGCTTTGGATGGGGACACTGGTAATGTCCAGCACACAAAGGGTGTGCTCTGATCCCCTGAGCAGTTGGCTGTAGCGTAATGATGTCATCACGCTGCAATTGGCCTTTAGAGAAGGATAGAAGCATGTTAAGTGATACAAATCCTAATGCATCACAAGTGGGCTTTCATTGCAAAGCCCCCTGAGCACAGTAATATCACCACAATTGCTGGAGATGTAGGGAAGGGTTGTAGAAACATTTAAAAAATGCTCTAGCACAATTTTTTTCCCATAAATGAGTTTCAACTCAAGTAAAGATTTTGTAAGTCGATGATTTGTATGACTGCCAGCAACGGTTTATTAATTTATTTGCTTCCTTTATCAATCCAAGAAAAAGAAAAGTAGGGACCCATTTACACTGGTAAACGAGCAATAATTGCAACCAACTTCTTATAATCACAGCATTAGGCGCTCGGCTCATTTACACAGTCGTTTTTTAACTGCAACCAACTGGCAGACGCGACATTATGCACCCGCCAGTTGGTTTTCGGGTTTTTGCCCGATAGGACTGGCGGACAGACAGCAGCCCGGAAAAAAACTTTTCTAATGACAATTTTCACCTTGTTAATGTTGTTATGAAACCCCCATATGTGTCTGTTTTTCTTGCAGTGGTTTTGGGAAAACTCCTGACCAGTGGCTGTGCCACATCTCGTCACTGCCAGCAACAGGAATTACCAGGTGTGCGTATCCATTGCTGTGACACTGACCTCTGTAATGGCGCCTCACTTCTTGCAGAACACTACCTGATGCCGCTCACACTTGGACTCTTCTGGGCAGTCTTTGGCTTCTTCCTATGAAATGCTCCATAAAGATGGCTCACCTGCCCTCCCAAGCCACTGATGGACCTCAGTGATGGAAGCTGACAGTTGGACAGTCTGTTGGAGATAACGTGGTATAATGTTTCACACATCTGTATCATTATCAGTCTAATTATCATGGCAGGATGGTCAGGGAAAAGTAAAGTGACTACAGGCAAATGGTTGCCATACAGCAGGGGTGGGCAAACCTTTTGACTGGTAGGCCTTTTTGGCTTCTTAAATTTGATAAAGGGGCCGGACCAAAAGCCTTAATTTGCCCACCCCTTCTCCATTACACTTCACAAATTTAATCTGTTGAAACTGATGTTCTAATTCAAATAATTATCTGAGCTGTGTAGATTGCAAGGATTTGGAGAAATATCACTGCAGATTTCCTGAATTTGGGAAAAATTTAAAAATGAGTGCTAACTGGTTTACTAGAATCCTAAAGAAACATTGAGCCCTGACTAGAGAAAGTATCCACCTGTTAATACTCTGGGGTATAAGTGCTGGCCTTTTTCTGCTGAGTTACATATATCACGGTAAGCCTGAAGTGTGAGTGCAAGCTTCTAGGACAGGATGTGAGCCAATAACAGGGGATGAGGATTGTGGGAGATGAAGACACAGGAATACAAATGGCTTTGGTTACAAGAAAGGAATATTTGACGATAAGCTTAAATTAGAACGTCATTTGTATATATGACCTATTTGTCATTCTTGGTGTTCCCATTGTAAGGTTTTATATAATTTACACATTAAAAAAAACTTTTATTTACAGAATTAAAAAAGTAATGAAATGACAGTATCACTTTCTTTTCACCTTTCTGAGGAATTTTATAAGTTATCATCCATTTTAGGCTTACTGGAAATTATAACAGACTGCCTACACTATCCTACAGAAGTACTGTACAGAAATACTGTATAACTGTGAAAAGTAAAATGCTCATCACATGACCACACAAGTATCTAATTCATTATTTAGTTTGGTTTTCCTTTATTTTTCACATATTTCAATCTTTTAAATCCAAATGATATTTTAGTTATTCCCTAAAATAGACCTTGCATTGCCACACTTAATCACAGCGTCTTCATAGTTTTGCCAAGTCCCAAGAGAGCGTATGATCAATATGATTATGTAGTTCTCCTATTTGTTGGTCAGGATCATTTCATCATGTCTGATTTCTGCCTCCTATGGAGGTTAAAACAGGACCAACCATCAGTACAGACTGACCAGCTATGAGAAAAGACCATGAGCTTCGCCATCAGATCGCCCGCAATAGAAGTTTTTGAAGAACAACTTGCAGCTCTAATTGGAGTGATTGATGCTAAGCCATTCAAATATATGTTGAAGTTTCTTGCAGTAGGGTCACTAGGGTGTGCAGGGGGTTGTGTAGTTATCACCGGGTGACAACTTTCCAGAGCCTTTGATGTTTATATACAAAAAACAGAGACATAGGGCAAACACATACAATTTTTATACTATTATCACATCATGTAGCAATTTAGTTATTGTCAACCAATGGTATGTCTCTTATGGTATAGTTATATTTTCTTTCAACAGCCCCACCCCTACCTCACCCAACATGAGGATTTTCTGACATCAAACTTAAAGCAATGGTTCATAAATTACTCCGAAATGGGTTTCGCTCAAGGGTATATATCCTTTGATACCGTTAAAACCAAAAATATGTATTTAGACATGTACTGTATATATACACAATACAGTTCAATGTTTTTTTTTTAAACAGAGATAACCCAACTGGTACTTTTCATATCGCAGATGTGATGTTTGCACCTATTGTAAGCGACAGAGGACCAACCTATATGTGTTTTCTCTTTAAAGGGAAAATTACTCCACAAACCAGATCTCCTCTTTTTCCTCTGTACATAGTAGCTTTACAACATTGACAAGAGTTTCAGTCTAAAGTGGCCATTTATCACAGCCATTCAATGAGGAAGCCAGGGAGGCAAAAACACATATACTCTGTTGTCAACAATAAGTGCAAAAATTTCAATAACATTGCCACAGAGTTTGACGCCCATAAAATAAACTCCATATACACCATATATACACACAATATACACTACTATGGGCTGACACCATTTCTGATATCAAGCCATACCAAACCTAGTGATGTCACATATTGTTTGCGCTCAATAAGGTTAGATTCACACTGGTTTTTTTTTGCAACGTTTAAGTGTGATTTTGCAATTATAGAATGCTTTGGTGTCTGGAAAACCCTATATTTTTCAGACACCCATGAATGCTGCATGAGACTCATTAGTGGTGTTTTGATGGTTTTGCGGTAACACACCGCTAATGACTTTAACCTCCCTGGCGTTATGCCCGAACTCAGTACAGTACAGTTTGTTCTTAGAACAAGCTGTGCCTGTGCCAGGATCTGGTAATCGCCTTTGCCTTGTGAACTGATTCCTTCCCGCCTTGAGTATTCACTGTCATTGGTGAAGACATGATATTAATGGAGGCGGCGCAACTTTACCCAACCCACATTGCCGGTGTCTAATCGAGGCTGGCTTTGTGTAGAAAGACAGGGTTAGGGCGGGGTATTTTCACGTCATTTTTTGTGGCCCGAAAAGTCGCCGCCCTCCGTAACTCTGTAAAAGTCCATGTGCACAGGGGTCTTTATTATATTAGATTTTTTTAATATTCCACTCCTGACGCCCTTTTAGCATAGGGTCTGGTTTGCCCTCCAGAGCATACCAGACTCCGTGCTTGGCATAGCCTGGAAAGGGGGAACTGCTAACAGCAAACGCATGTATATGAAGGTGCATTAAGGAGGGCTTCTATCAATGGTGAATTGATGCACACCACTTTGCACAATCTATTCCCGTTCAATACTTTGGATAGGGACCCTGGTAATGGCAATCCAACAGGGATTTACCAATATGTTGGTTCACTGTTCAGTCAAGCTTCCTTTGAGCGGGATCGATTGACCCAGCGCAAAGAAGGGTGGCCGCTCTGGATTCCCAAACAATAGATCGCCACACTACGCCCCATGTATGAGGACCTTTTACAAATTCTTTTTCAATTTGTTGAGTTCATCACATATTATCTGGATTTGAAACTTTGTAGTCTGTCATAAAGGGATATTTATTATTATTTAATTATCAACCAGGAAGCAAGTTTGGATAACTGGCCTTCTTTATATTGCATTATATGTGACTTCCTACTATCATCCAGTAATTATCGCTGTTCATTCGGTCACACCAAACTCAATGTCTGCTGATGTGCTTGTTGTTACATAGAGAATAAAATAATAAAATGTGTCTGCAAATCGTGTTTCTGTTATGTGAATTGTTCATAAAGTAATCATGTTATCATAACTGAATGATGGATGACAGAAGAGGAAAGCTACTAACAGTCATTTCTCCATGTCTCCACTACACTGCCAAGACTATACTGTATATTTCATATTGAAAAGATGGGAAAGGGGAAGAAGGGATGGAAATAGGGAGCTTGTTCTGGGGTTTGTGTAACATATAACACTGCCCAAGGGAAACAAAAATGGGTGAGGCTTTCAAGGTACCAGGATATCTTGTATATATACAAGATATCCTGGTACCTTGAAAGCCTCACCCATTTTTGTTTCCCTTGGGCAGTGTTATATGTTACACAAACCCCAGAACAAGCTCCCTATTTCCATCCCTTCTTCCCCTTTCCCATCTTTTCAATATATTAATGGAGGTGTGGTACTGTTGAAAACATTTTAAAACACCTATGGGATGACTATTGCATGGTACCCCATGCTCCCTGCCTTTTTATATATGTATATTTCATATGTCATCGTGTGGCACATTACAACAGTAGGCTGATAAGAATGATTCATCTCATCCCAACAGGGTGCCTAACAAGGCAAGCTGCAGAGCTGTATGTGTTTTGGGGACACATTTAGCTCTTGATGGTTTTGTCCATTTACAAATATGTAAAAAATTTGAATTTTTCCCCTTCTTTATGAAGCACCACCAGGAGATATTTTGTACTGTCAGTGGTATCTTGTTAGGAGGAACAGGTGTTATATCAGTGCTGAAATCTTAGCACTAGTAGATTTGGGTGCAATCTTTTTCATTCCGACAGTGATACAGTCAGGTCCATAAATATTTTTGGCTCTGTATACCACCACAATGGATTTGGAATGAAACAAACACAATGTGCTTTAACTGCAAACTGTCAACTTTAATTTGAGGGTATTTACATCAGGTGAACAGTGTAGGAATTACAACAGTTTGCATATGTGCCTCCCACTTGTTAAGGGACCAAATGTAATGGGACAGAATAATAGTCATACATAAAAGTTTACCTTTTTAATACTTGGTTGCAAATCCTCAATGACAGCCTGAGGTCTGGAATGCATAGACATCACTAGACTCTGGGTCTCATCCCTGGTGATGCTCCGTCAGGTCACTATTGCAACTGTCAGTTCCTTGTTGCTCTAGTGGCATGTTGCCTTAAGTTTTGTTTCAGCAAATGAATGCAAGCTCAGTAGGATTCGGGTCAAGTGGGTGATTTGGCCATTGCATAACTTTTCACTTCTTTCCCTTAAAAACAGATTGGTTGCTATTGCAGTATGCTTTGGGTCATTGTCCATCTGCACTCTGAAGCGTTGTCCTATAATTTCTAAAGCATTTGGCTGAATGTGAGCAGATAATATTACCCGAAACACTTCAGAATTCATCCTACTGCTTTTGTCAGTCCCATCATCATTAAATACAGGAGAACCAGTTCCATTGGGAGCCATACATGCCCACGCCATGACACCACCACCACCATGCTTCACTGATAGCAGTTCCTTTCCTTCTCCATACTCTTCTCTTTCCAATACTCTGGTACAACTTGGTCTTGGTCTCATCTGTCCATAGGATGTTGTTTCAGAACTGTGAAGGCTGTGATGTCGTTTGGCAAACTGTAATCTGGCTTTCCTGTTTTTGAGGCTCACCAATGGTTTACATCTTGTGGTGAACCCTCTGTATTCACTCTGGTGAAGTCTTCTCTTGGAGAATGTTCTTAATCTTGTCAACTGTTGTTTTCTGTGGTCTTCTGTGTCTCTTTGTGCTGATGAGCTCACGTTCCTTCTTTTTAAGAATGTTCCAAACAGTTATTTTCGTCAAGTCTAATGTTTTTGCTATCTCTCTGACGGGGTTGCTTTGTTTTTTCAGCCTAATGATGGCTTGCTTCACTGATAGTTACAGCTCTTTGGATCTCATCTTGAGAGTTGACAGCAACAGATTCCAAATGCAAATAGCACACTTGAAATGAACTCTGGACCTTTTTTCTGCACATTGTAATTGGGATATAATAATAATAACAATGACAATATCACACACCTGGCCATGGAACAGCTGAGAAGCCAGATGTCCCATTACTTTTTGTGCCTTAACAAGTTGAAGGCACATATACAAACTGTTGTCATTCCTACATTGTTCGCCTGATTTGTATGTAAATACCTTCAAATTAAAGCTGTCTACACTTAAAGCACAGTGTGTTTGTTTTTTATTCCATTGTGGTGGTGCATAGAGCTAACATTTTTAGAATTTTGTTGATGTCCCAATATTTATGGACCTGGCTGTAAGTGTAGAGCAGTGGTGGGCAACTGAATTGATATGGAGGGCCACAAGTGCGGCCCTCTGCATCACTAAAGGGCCGCACATAACATTTTCAATCTATACTGACTTGTATAAGCATTTCTTATGAAAAAATGACAGCAGGCAGAGCTAGAAGACATTTTGTTTCATTTTTTAAATAACAAAATTTGTTTTAAATGATACTTCAAGCATAAGGCAACACTGTAGTATGGTAATGCACATTTTGTGTCATGTATATAATCAAAGGTTATGTGGGTATATCGATGCGGCACATAACTTTTTATTAGGCAGACAGGTGAGTTCCTATGCCCTATGCATCAATAGTAAGGTTTTGAGGGCCTCAAGTGGAAGACTGAGAGGGCTGCTAAAGAACACCAAAAGATTACATTGAAACAAGAGTATATCTTCCCAAAGAGGACACAGGGAGCAAAAATACAAAAACAAATCTGATAAGGGTTCTAATCATTTTCCACATCATTCCTAATTAACTATTTTAATACATTTGGTTTAGATATATTTTAAAGATTAAGACTAAAATAGCAATGGGGAAAGCTGTAAGTGTTAGGGCATGTACACCTGAAATGGCTGAAACTTCATTGTGCAGCAATTTTAGCCAATTTAGGGACAGTTGGGGGGCAGGTGCCAATTACTGACAACCTTCCATGTGTTATGTCTATCTGCAACCACCAGGAGATGATAAATTGCATATGTGGTCCTAACCTACACGTTCCTAAACACCTATGTGAATGGAGCTTAATTTTGCTCTATGGGGGAGAATGGGGAGGGTGTGCAGAGCGCCATGATGTACCACACTCCATAAATAAAATAAACTATTGTTAAGTTCAGACCAAATCACTTTAAGGCCCCCATACACCTTACAATCCATACAATTTCTGTACAATCAACTTTTGTTCTACCAAAACCATGTGATATGAGGACCTTTCTAAACCTTCCAATCACTATGTATTCTATCAGGGAGGCCAGGTTACACAGTTGTTGGTAGATCTAATGGAAATTGTATGGATCAATTGTAAGGTGTATGGGGGGCTTAAAGGTGTATGTGGGGCTTTAATGACTGATGCAGACACTGGTACGTACCCTTAACAATTCACAATTGATCATCTTTGCTGATGTGTTGGGATTTATTGTTTGTCCACAATGTGTAATGTTCAGGTTGTTATTGAATTGCAACAAATAAAAGCCATATGTTATCAATAAGCTGGCCATACACATTTAGATCTCTCTGTTAAGCCCCCCATACACCACATACAATTACCATGCAATTTCTGTACAATCAACTTTTCTTCTACCAAAACCATGTAATATGAGGACCTTTCTACACCTTCCAATCACTATGTATTCTATCAGGGAGGTCACTATACTACTTATGCTAGCCATACACAGCCCGATAAATAGCCCGATCAACCAAGCCCGATCGAAGTTTGCCGATAAAAAAATTGGCGTTTTCTCGGATGATCTAACAAAAAATCCCCACATAGAAAAAATGATTTTTGAACGATGTAACAGTTTTGATCATACATCATAGTCGGAGTTTATTGTAATTTTTGTCGTCCAAGCTGAAAGTTTAAATACGATAATTAGTAATATCGGGATGATCGGTGTTCAATTAGTCGGGCGCTACAAGAAAAGTAGAACGATGTAATCGGACCGATTAAAATTTTCCAACATGTCCGATCATGTGAGGGACGATTCTCTGCAAAATTTTGATCGGGAAAGCTCTGTCGGACCATGTGGGCAAAACTCGATTTATGCCCGATTAACGAGAAACTTCGATTGGGCTTGGTTGATCGGGCTATTTATCAGGCTGTGTATGGCTAGCATATGTTGTTGGTAGATCTGATGGAAATTGTATGGAGAAATCTAAAGGTGTATGGGGGGCTTAAGTGTGTTTTCTGCCTTCAGTGCCCCAGCTTTCTGCTGCACAAAAATATATGGAAAAGGCTGCCTTTCTTCCCTCAGCTCATTTGTTTCTCCTGCTGTTACACACATTAATAAAAGATACATTTATAGCTACATTAAAGGAAATAAGTATACTTACCCCAGTTTGTGAATCTTAGTGAACTTGTGATTGGGAATCTGTTGGCGGTCTTACCAGTAAATGTCCACAAGATGGCGATATTGTCCTTCCCACATTAGATGCTGCACATTCTGTTAGTGGAGATGAGGCCAAAAGCTGCCTAACAGCCAACAGCTCCCTGAACTTTGTCACCTCTGCCCTGTAGCTGCTCCTTGAGGTTGGGGGTGGGAGCTCTACTTCCAAACAGTCTACAGCTCTGCCTTCCATACTTCCCCTCTGGATCCTATTATCACCCTGCGGAGGAACATTCTACTTTGGACTGAAGCTAGGAATGTCATCTATGCTGGAATGCACTAGGGAATTCCTGCGGAAAGTTTTCCTGAGTCTTTTCCCTCCTTCCTGGTTTATTCTACCCTGCGCACTTGGAAATCTTAAGAACCTAAAGTAAAACTCTAGTCAATCTTGGCAGAGTTTTTTTTTTTTACATTTTATTAATTTTAAATAAAAGGACAAATAGCAAGCATGTAGTGTCACTGGAATCAAAAACTTTAAAATCTTGGCCAACCCAAACAATGTTTATCACAAACATATGCCAATGCAACTGCAGTAACAACTATAAATTGGTGAGTAGAGGTATGGTTTGTTTTTATTACTGCATTCGTGCCCACTAGGAAAATCTGGTCTAGTGACACCAGTACAAGAAATAAGGGAAACGGGTATCATTGTGATGGAGGGGGAACTATAGAATCCTGACAGCGGCTCTAAACCCTTCCCATTGTACTTAATACATTTTCTTTGTTCCTGTCTCCCTAACCATGAGAGATATTCCATCACTTTATGTACTTGTTAACTCATCTCCTCAAGTGAGGAGAATATAAAGGGACTAAAAGTTCCAATTGGTCCAGAATTATTGTATGAAGATCAGCACTCTCCTTTGTTGCCACTATAAATCCTGATGAATAGTGGCATGAGACACCAAAACACATTACCTACTGTTTAAAGTTGTGGTTTATGAACCATCAGACAGTTGATACAAAACATGTGTAAACAATTACAAAATAACTAGAAACAAAACATGTATCTTTTGATTTAATACAACTTGTTTAGCTCTCAAGCTATACTTTGCCAATAATTTTGTATTTCTCAAAAGCTTAAAGCGGACCTTCCACCAGAAAATGATCTACACATGAATGGCACTAATAACGATTATAGGGAGGAATGCATTATTAAAAAAAAACGTATCTTTAATGAGTGACTTAAGAAGATCCCCGCAGCCCTCCCTCACTTCCTGGCCCTGCTTACCTATAGCCGCGGTGATACATCACGATAATGAAGTGTTTGCTGGGTGATTCTGTGATCTCGGCACAGAAAATTCCCATTCCCAGTGGCTACCCGCGATATTGCACCCAGAGTTCACCCTCGGAAGTCTGCCGAATAAAGATAGAATCGCTCATACGATTCCACGAAACAGCAGGTAAGTCTATTATTTTGGCATCATGGAGCCCTAACCCTTCATCATATCAGCTCAGAGGTAAGTCAAACTTTAATTTTACATATGTTATTTTTACACATTGAGTGTACATTAGCTTAGTGTACTTTAGTGTACTTAAGTATACTTAAAGTACAGATCTGCATTAGCCAATCCCATAGTGTGTTCATCCAGAGCCAGACATCTCTTTCCTGCCCCTGTCTGCACATTTCAGCCCCTGACCACACATAATATTCCCCAACTACATATTACAGCCCCTGACTGCACATTACAGCCCCTGACTGCACATTACAGCCCCTGACTGCACATTATAGA
>CM070040.1:43988407-44003515 GCA_036250615.1 Ptychadena robeensis
TGCTGACTGTGACTCACAGGGTCAAAGTTTGACCAATGCAAAAAGATAGGGGGCGGGTCGTACTTGCCATATGTTCGCGAACACGTGGCGAACGCGAATATGCGATGAACAGTTCGGGCCATCACTATAGTTCATTTGACCCTGACCTGGAAGAGATCGTTTTTTTTTTTTTCTTTACTCAATTCTCAGAATTTTGATGACAGTGATTTTCCAGACTCCTATTATATATGCTGTGTCATTTTAATGTAGAAATTGACAGGAAACACCCCGATCTGGTTACATATGCTGTGCCCAACAGGATTGTGAGCATGAAAAACCGATTAACATAGCCGTGGCTGCATCTGGAAGTCTGGCAAGCATGACATGTCACCACCAAGGCCAAATACAATAGCAAAGAAACAACTGCAGCTGCAGGAATTGAAGTCTCAGTCTTCACGCCGTGGACTGGCTGCACAGAAAACCATTTGCCAGGAATGCAGTCCATTATCACCCCTTAAAATAAGATTGAAGTGTGGAGGCTGGACGATGTGTAAATGGTAGCTGGGCGCTGGTGGTGTGGACACTCCACAGTTTAGGTTGGAGAGGACAGTTGGTCAGATGCAGTTTCTGAGGCCCCTCGGCCGCCATGTGCGATTAATTAGAAAGGATTTTTGTGTCTTGCAGTTTGTTTCCTCTTTTGGAACATTTCGAGCAGCAGTCTGTAATGAATGCAGCTATTAATGGAAGCGCACTATAGGCCCGCCACACAGGAAGAAATGCGCTGGTATTTTTATCTCAGTCTTTGCCAGGGATGGGCAGTGGGAAATGCTTTTTGGAAACATTGTTGGATTATTCAATTTCTTCTAACAATACAATGACTCAATATATCCATAATAGATACATAAAATCCAGGCAACTCGTAATGTCTATAGCCGTCCTATATAATAAATAATTGTCCATTTTATTCTGAGAATTACATTTTATATCACAACTCCACATACTGCCTAGAGATGGTCAGTGAGATTTCAACTTGTAAATAGCATACAATTTGCATGCTAATTTCGGCATCTCATTGACCATCTTCACTCCTGGTCTACTACTGAACTCTATTTCTATTGGTCTAGACCAATTGACCAATGACCAATTAACACAATCGGTCGGTTGGTTTTCGGGCTTTTGCCCTCTATACTTGTGAAGTTTGAAGACATGACAGGTCGTTTCCACTCGGGTGCGAAAGCACCCGTTCGTTTCCCGAGCTGCAAGACAGTGTACAGTGTGACAGAGACAGTGTGAGTTTAACCTTAAACTGGCCATAGATGTGTTGTTTTGCTACCGATGATCCTGCAAGGTGGGCGCACCCAGTGATTGGCCAAAAATCGGGCAGGAATGTATAATATGAGGACGTTTCTAACCCTTTCAATCTCTATGTATTCTATCAGAGAGGACTCAGCACTGCATAGTTGTTAATAGATCTAAAGGAAATTGTATGGAGTGATCTAAAGGTGTATGGGAGGCTAAAATCACGCGCTCTGTTATTGACGGCCCATCGCACGTGATTGCTGATGTGATTGACCAGGTGATTTTTACACACCTTTTAAAAAAAAATTGCCCCCATAAAAAAAAATTGCCCCTTGATCGCGCCCATAGACAATAAATGGAATCAATTTTTCCATTCTATTTACCCACAATCAGGGTAGAAAAATCTCGTCCTTCCGCCAATTGCGATTCAAATGTGGGGAGCTGATTCTGATTGCAGGTCCAACCGTGTCCGCACCTGACACACCTGTGCCCTTTAGTTGGGACAAGCCCATTCAACTAAATGGAAGTGATCAGTAGTGTTAAATCGTGACCTCCCTGTGGCTGATCGCCTAAGTGGGAACATAAACCTTGCTGCAGTGCCTTTGGCTATGTTCTCACATAGGCGATCAGCTGTGGGACGGACGCGATTTTGATTGTGGGCGACCGCTCATGTGCGATCTCTCATGCGAGCAGGCGCGATTAATCAGGCAATCTATATTGCCCCAATTATAAAATATATAAAAAGGTACCTTGAGTGATTGCAACTGTGGTGCATTGTTGTAAACCAAGTCATGTAGTACTAAAGGGCCCTTCGATGGATTCAAATATTTCAACAACAATAATAAGAAAATTTGACTTCTGCTATTTTTTTCAGCAAATGAAGCAGTTACTTTCTGTAATAATAATAATACAGATTTCTAACATTATGTACAAAAGCTGATAATTGAAGTGCTCCTCTCTGGTTTGACTCACACCTCTCTATTGGCTGGTCTATTAAAGTAAGCAAAAAAAAAAAAGACTTGCTGGCAGAACCAACAGCTAGTACAGCTATTGTACAGCGGAGACAACAAAAGTGTCAATGCCAGAGACAGACTACATCAGATCTTTTTCTTCTTTTTCTAGAGTTCTACTTTAAAGTCAGTCCAAGCACCTGTGTGATATCAATATTCATCAGAGGAATTACTGAGACCAACGTGTGACCAATGGATAGATTAGAAGGGGTAAATTTGTGATTTAGCAACCCCAACCAAAAGGCAGACTTAAAATGAATACAGACAAGGGTGTTGTGTTTAGTGGAAAATGAATTAAAAGATAATTAGTTAATTGAAGAGCGCTTCCATCTTTCATAGCAATGTGTCAGCTCCTATTAGGCGCTCAGTAACATTAAGCTGGATTACCCATGTGCTCCCTGGAGACGGTAATCATTCATTTAACATACTCCAGCTTCCCTGCGCAGCCCCTTACCCAGTGCTGCCGGGATCATTACCCTGAACAGATGCTCCATCACCGGTCCTTGGGCGCTGTCCGCAGACCGCTACATCAAATGTGCACTTGGAAAATGGAATATAAACACATTGCTGATTATCGATTCCTGCTGCAGAAGAAGAGAGAGATGCTGCAAATATAACAGATGGAAAGAGTGGGAAGGTCACAAAATGATGGCACAAGGCTCTATCAGACGGCAACATGGCAATTAAAGGCCCTGTGACTGGATGATGAGATGATGGATGGATGGACAAATGAGTTCAACCCATGCAGAAAATATTGAGTGAACTGATTGATCAGCGTTTAATGCCCGTTGGATCATTTGCAACTGTTCTGCATTCTCTGCCAATGCAGGAACATCTGGATTTCTCCTTCAGCTAAAAATTCCAGTCTCACTGACATTTGCCAAGGTCAAATTTGCCAGGCCCCATCTATTCTGCATATACAGGCCAACTATGCATCAACTGTTACTGGATACATTTTGTGATCCAATTTTTTGATCTACTTGTGCAACTTAAATATTGACTGTCGGTATGACATTAACGACTTAAGATTTTATAAAGTCAAATAATCACTAAAGTAGAGTTGAATCGACGTGACATGATGATATCATCACAGATCACAGACACAGTTAAGGAACACGAGTGTCCATCAATAAGTTCTCTGTAACATTAAAGGTACCCATAGACGCCTCGATCGATCGACTCCCAATCCGATTATTCCAGCGATCGTTTTGGAATCGATGGAACACCACCTGGGAATCAGATTTGTAGTCGACTTGGACATGAGCTGATCTCCAAAATGACCTATTCCACAAAATCCATTGATCGCAAAGGCTGCTGCATAGGAAGCTATGGGTCCACTAACGTACTGCGATTGCCAAACGATGAATGTCGGATCAATGTCCGATCCAATTTTTAGTTGATTCTGATTTTGTTTGGTCGATCTATCAGGGTGGGCAGAACTTGATTGATCACCAATCGATCGCCGTGAACACTAGTGTTGAGCAGCATATGGTATATTCGAATACAAAGAAACATTCTAAGTTCATAAAATTCAATTTAACTGTATTCTTCCATTGCGCATGCCTGTTCGCAAAGACAGCGAATACCGCCATTGCAAATATCCGAGCGCACATTTGCGAAATATTGCAAATTCGAATTTTAAATATTCTCCCTCAACACTAGTGAACAATCGGGCAAAAATCTAGTGAAATATCTACCAGTGTATAGAAGCAAGTTCTTGCCCAGGACCCCTGTCAACCGGGGGGTTTGGATGCTATTGGTTGAGCTGCTAACTAGGGGGGGTAGAGGAGAAGAAAAGGAACACACACACACTCTCCTCTTCTTCTCCTTCCCCCTCCAGCACACCTCCCTGTGTTGGCAGCTCACACTTTTCAGATTTGCACGGGGAGAGAGGTCGTTGGATATGCATGCGGGGTATGGCGCCAGGTGCATGCATATTCGGCATAGCAGGAGAAACGACCCTGGATAGGTGTGCCAAAATTGCATTATATATAAAAAGACTTGGGGCTGTAATTGACATAATGGCTGTAACATAACAAGGATGGATGCACTGTAATTCTAAGATGCAACCAACCAAAAACTATGAGTGGAGATTATCTCCAGAAGACATAGTTTTTTGGGGCGAATGCTCAGTTGAAATCATGAAATTATGTGTTTCCTACTGACTGCGTAAATTATTTGCCACATATTTATATATGGGTAAAAATTATGTAATAATACTTACATTAACCTCCCTAGCGCACTGCCTGTACCGCACCGTTTTTAACAGTGTGGTACAGGCAATGGCAGCAGTGTACAAGGTACACTGCCTGCCATTTCCTCCCTCCCCTCTCCCCTCTCCACACAGCCAGTGTCATTCATGACACTGGCAGTGAGGTCTGGAGAGCAGAAGCCCCTCCATTAACATGGAGGTCTATGGCACTGCTCACCCTCGCCCCCTTCCACGTCACCGTGACGCGATCAGTGAAGCAGCATTGCCGTAGCTTTCCGGGGATATGCGGCTTTCATGGGAGCCCAGCTCATACAGAGTTTGTTCTTCACACAAACTCTGGACGAGATGGGCTCGTGATGAACACTAAGGAGGTTAAAGCAGACCTACCACCTCCGCATCTGCTCATAATAGGGTAGATCAGAGGTCAAAATGTAGCACCGCTACACGCTCCCAGTGGCATCACGGTGGCCGGTTCTCCCGCAGTCACATCTGAATCTGGTGATGCGCCGGAGGGGTGGAGCGTCACCAGATTCAGATCCAGATTGAGGAATTCATCTTGCAGCCTCGAGGATCTGGAAAGAAAGATGAGCATTTATTTTTTATTTTCAGAGGTTGCTGTCCCTGGATGAAGACTGGATGTAGGTGAGTTATGTATGCATGATTGTGTCCACTATCTCTTTTTCCCTGCTGAGGATGCGTGTCTGCAGCATGGAAAAAGAATCAGAGAGGACACTTCTCATTCTGCGTTTTCTTAGCTGCACGCTTGCAGTGTTGTTTTGAAGGGCTACCGTGTCTTTAAAGCACCACAGCAGGCCATAAATACCTCCATTGAAGATCAATGGAGGTGTTTCCAAGACACCCAAGGCACCCGCAGCTGTTAGGGCGCTAATTTTCTGCATCTTTGCCCTGCTGTATGAATAAGGCCCGCTCCCACCAATGCGTAGGAGTCATGAATTAAGCCATGGCAAACCGCCTCCGAGCAAACTGCATGGCAAATGTTCTGGCGCACGCTACATCCTGCGCAGGGAATAAGCAGTGGACCCTTTTATTTGTTTTTGTTTTTTTAAGTTGTCGTCCGCTTTAATCACTTGAGTGCCTTACAAGATGAGAGCAACACAGCATTATTAGTGTTGAGCTCGAATATTCGAATTGTGAAAATATTCGGCGAATATGGCCTATTCGAGAATTCACAAATTTCGCAAAAATAAATAGCACATGTGACCATTCATTTTGAAGGCGATTATAATTGCGCATATATTTTCGCAATGCGCATACCTTTTCACAATTGCGAATATGTGCGAATATAGAATCGAATATTAGTAGAATTATTTGCGAAATATCACAAATTCGAATATTGCCCATGCCGCTCATCACTAGGCATTATGAAAAACATCTGCGATAACGCAGCGTTAAGTGTGAACAGTAAAAGGGTCTCCTAAGGGGAAAACGCAGTAATTAAAAGCATATGAAATGTAACCCAACATGTATAGTGTGAATGATCACAGCTCTTTCCATTTTATTCTTGGTTTCCATCACTTTTAGTCAATAAAAGAAGTCCTTGTATTGGCATCTTAACTATTTGGAGACACCAGACTATTTGTTGTATCATAGACTCCTTGTTGATTCCTTTGAACATAAGACTTTCGCAGCACGTTTCATGTCCTGGAAATCAGTACATTCGTCAGATAATTAGCTCAGAGCACCCGGGGTGATTGTATTGTATTGGATTGTATTCTAATGTGTCACATTAATGTGGTTTGTAGCATTAAAGGAATGATGGAATAAGGGAATGCTAGATTGGAAGGGGCACTCTCAAGAGTTACCCTTTCCTGAGAGTACCTGAGAGACCCTTACATTTTACCCTGAAAGTATACAAAAACATTATACTTTGAAATAACAGAAGTAACGTGTATTAGAATTTGTATTATCACCAGAATATAGTAAAGGCTCTTTCTTACTAACAGATCAAAAGTCCTCAAGCAACACAGTGTACCTTATTTTTCGCACTATAAAACACAGTAGATCATAAGGGCTGAAACTTTATCATGTGTCTACTAGCTGTACTCATTCTCCCCACTGACCAACAAATGGAGGGACACATTTTACAATCTGGCACCTTACCCATGCGCAACTGTATAGGTATGGGATGAGAGATGAGTCTGTGTGACATAATTTTCTAATGCAATGCAGAATGTTAATGTGAATACACAACTCATCTCAATAGCCTCAATTAATCCAGCTGGTCGGTCAGTGTGTTCAGAGAATGGGCACTGCAAGATCCATTCTCCTGGGATGCAGAGCTATTGCACCCAGGATGTTTGAGACTAAAAATATATATCTATATATATTTATAGATATATATTTTTTTACGTCTTCAGACCATGCGATGCATAGACATTTTTCCATTGATCTTAATGGGAAGAAGTTAGTCTTATAGTCCCAAAAAGTAAGGTATTTCAGGACTGCAGTTTCAGCAGTACAGATATTTTATAGAACAGGATGATATTTTCTGCAGCGTTAACATGTCTAATGCAATCCTATAGCCAAATGTGCCTAATGAATTTTCCATGGGCATGGTTATGTGCCTATACAGGTGTTGCGTCACTGTCAACATGAGGTTCTGCATTGACACAGTGCTATGCTTTCTTGAGGTAGCAGTGTGTGGCATTAAAAATGGTACAGCCGATTGCAACACTTCTTGAATTTCCTGACCACCCCCTGCCCCTGTCCACATTGCCGGTGTCATCATTGACGCTGGTGATGTGGGCTGGGAAACTGACACCCCTCCAATTATAATGAAGGTCTATGGCGTGGAAGCCCCTCGCCCTTTTGGCGTCACCGATGATGCAGAAGGGGTGGTCCTGGACTCCCGGAATAGCTGTGGCTGGAAAGAGAATCGCCACATCGTCAGTTTTTCAAACAACCTCTGGACGAACTGGGTCCATCTCAACCGCTAAGGGGGTTAATAGACACGTTGTTGATGTGTTAAAATTTCCATGTTTGGTGAATGGACTCGGCAGAGTCCCTTAGCAGTACAGGGTGTTCTGGAGAGCAGATTTACATACACACATACACATTTGCTTGATCAATTTTCAATTCAATCAACATGTTCAAGTTCCAATATCAATCTAGTATTGATCAATGATACAACCACACACTGTGATTGGTGTAAAGCTAGCCATACATGTTCCGATTCCATGGCCGATCGATCACCCATCCAATCGATTCCGCGATGCCAGAGGGAATCGGATGTCCGATCGCCCAATTAAGCCTGTCCCTACCACCTTGGGCCACCGATTCCTGGACGATTCCGTGCCCGATCGATCACTTCACACATGGCAACTCCCCCTGATGTGTGCTGAATCGGATCAGAAAGACCAACATGTTGGTTCTCTGGCAGATCCGATTCTGGGCCCCCGATCGATCGGACGTGATCAGAAGGACAAGGTGGGCTTCACGCGATTCCGGGACGATCGATTAGCGTGCACGCGCCCGGAATCGATCGTCCCGGAATCCCTTGGGAATCGGACCCGTGTATGGGGACCTTAAAACTGATTCTTTAAATTCACTTCCTTTCCAGCTAAGAAGATCTGTGTTTGCATTTTCCAAAATAGGATCTGAAACATTTGTACCTGTCAGATATTTGTATGATCCCCTGAAATTTTGGGCCTTTGGATTTTTTGGTCGATATCACTATCATCTCATACTGTCAGTAAAGGTGTAAAAAAAATATACATAGCAGACTGTGTGAATCTGTCAGCCATCATGTTGCACAGCCAAGAGGTAAGAACGTCAATCTCTCTCTATCTTGCATATGGCATGAGGAAGAGGAGAAGCCTGATGGGCCATTTACTTTGCTCAGCTTGATTGTACCTCTGTGTATGGCCCACTGCGACGTACATTTTAATTCATTGGCGCACGTAAGAGGCTGGTGGCGGCTTTCTATGATAACTGCAGCTCAGCGTGGATGCACTTTAATGTTTGCAGATGGTAACGACTAGCATTGTAAGAGACAAAATTAGAATAATTATTGCAATGTCTTCTCTTCGCGCTTGCTTTGTACAAGAAAAAGTATACAAAATAAAAAGAATCTCTGTACAGCACACAGGTATTGATGCCACAACAAAACAGAAAGACATATAATAAGTAAAGATATAAATAATAAAGAACAAACTCTGTTTTCTCATTTATTCTCCCAGCCATTGCAGACCCTCCCAAACTCTAGCAAGCAATAAAGCTAATATAATATTTTTAAATAAACACAAGGGATATAAATCCACTTATAAAAATGTAACCTTGTCCTGACAGCAGCAGGCTTTGCCCTGGGTACAAGCGGATGCCATGGCAACACCAAAACAACAGGCATGGGCACCCCCAGACGGTAGGGCCTGGGCCAGAAGGCCCCCCTGTACTGGCCTGATGGTTAGGTCCACCTGCTATTGAAATCTACAGGAGGGGGCACAAGACTAGGGACTGGTCTTTATTACAGAAAGCTCCTGTATAGATGCAAAGTTCCACACTAGATCTCTTCAGTACCAGGAGATTTTGGAAGGAAATGTGATGCTGTCTGTCACAAACCTGAGGCTTGGGATACGTTGGACCTTTCAACAGGACAATTATCCCAAGCATACCTCCATGTCCACTACAGCATGGTTGCAGATTAAAGGCTGGAACATTTTGGAGTGGCCCTCGCAGTCACCAGACTTAAATCCGATTGAGAACCTCTGGTGGGACTTGAAGAAAGCAGTTGCAGCGCGCAAGCCTAAGAATGTGACTGACCTGGAGGCTTTTGCCCATGAAGAATGGGCTAAGATACCAGTAGATCGCTGCAAGACACTTGTGTCAAGCTATGCTTCACATTTAAAAGCTGTTATAACTGGAAAAGGATGTTGTACTAAGTACTAAGAATGAATGTCAATTGGGGGTTGAATAAAACTGATAATGATGTGAGCACAGAAAATACATTTGGGGTTATTTCATTATTAATGTTTTTTTATATTTGTCTTACTTGCAAGTGCCTCTTTTTTTTATTTATGATTTCATTGTAAACAAGACTGAAATGATCAAAATCAATGTCAAAATGGCCAAAACACTCAATTTCAGTGGGGGTTGAATAATTTTGAACACAACTGTAAATAGGTTTGAATTTACAAAGCTTATTGATTATCAAGGAAGAATACACTGGTCTCTGGGCAATATTTGCTTATCCCAAAGTTCAGCTTTAAATAGAGACAATACGTTTATTGCTTTCCCCGGCTTGGTAAACAGTTTTTTGTTTTTCGGCGTGTTATTTGTCCTTCTGCCTCTATATCCTTTTTGCTTGGAGATGGCAGGCAGAGGGTTACAGACACTCAGCTACCAAATGTCATTTTCCCAGTAGGAAAACAAGCCCAAAATAGCCTGGCACAGGAGGGTATGGCAATGACACACAGACAGGAGGATGTGTTTGTGCCCGCCGCTGTAGATGCTTGAACACTTAGCGCAGGAGAGAGAGAGAAAGAGACTGGGCTGAGAGAGTATAATGCACACTGAACCATTCAGAGGTAGAAGCAGAAGTCGGATAGGCTAAGTGCGACCGCTGCCGCCATTCCAGCATCCCCTCTCTTACTAATTTATATTGACAGCGGCTTTCAAAACATGCAGGCTTGTTTACAATAGTGAACAGGAACATCATGTATTTCTCACCAGCGCTCATTTTCAGGGACATCGTAGATTAACTCATGTAGGAACGACTAACTGCTCACTGCAAAGAGGGGTTGGAAAAGCGGTGGTGCAGTTGTTGCTACAAAATGGTACTGAACAAAATGATGCTGAATGGGTTAGATGCACTAGAAAAATGATATGGTTTAATAACATCATCGCATTACCCAGGGCTTTTTTTCTCAGAGAAAAGCTGGTGGAACTCACCCCCCTCCCCTGGCCACGCCCCTACCCACCCTTAGGACTGCCCCCTAAAACCGGGTGTCCCCTCCATAAAAAGCTACCCATTGGGGGAACAGGGGCACGTCACCCACAGGGGCGCGCCGCCTCCCCTCCCTCAGGATGGCTAGAACTCCACTCCCCAGTCCACGCTGAAGAGAAAGTTCTCTCCAGCATGGACGGGGGAGCAGATGCCACCGCCCATAAACAATGGGAAGGCGCCGCCCCTCCTTCGCTGTACATTGTGAGGGAGGGGAAGAGGGGAGGCACAAAACGGCCCACCCGTGGCGCGCCCGTAACCCGTGCTAAATGGCCAACACTCCCCCCACTAACCACACATGGGGGGCCCCCGGCAGGCCACCCACAACACATTGCAGCCAGTGCCCTTATTTTGGGGCCAGACTTTAAATAGGTGGCGGAACTCCGTTCCGGTGCGTTCCCCCAGAAAAAAAGCCCTGGCATTACCAGCCTAACAAAAATGTTGGGCTGGCCATAGATGGCCTAGTTGTAATGTGAGATATTCAGAAGAGTGCTGGTTTAGTTTTTTTTTGTCTAAAACAAAAGAAGAAGACGCCATCTTGGTGTTTCAACAGAAAGGGTCTGCTGCTCAGGTAGTTCATAGTTCATGATGTGTAAGCACTTTGGCCTAATACACACTAATGGATATGGTACCTTCAATCGTTAACATCTAAAGATTTAAACTTCAATGAATTGTTGCTTACAAAATGATTCAACAAGCCAGAACATTTCAATTTGGAATAATGAATGCCTCTGCCCACCTAAGTCTAACACCACTCAATCTTTCCATATGCTGCACTCCAAATTTAAGTATGCATACGATCACAATGTTATAAATTATGACCAATGTCACAAGACTTTAATTTGTTTCAATTGTCATGAGCTGTAAGATGCATAAAGCTATTTTTCACAACATAAGACTTCTTCTCTCCCCCACTTTTAATGTAGTTTTACACATTGGGATCTTAATAACCTCTATAATGTTGTCACGGTGGGTGACACCAGAACAGGGGTGACCCAGCTTGTGACACTGATGATATAAAGAAGTAGACTCACTTGACTAACTGCACAGTTTGCAAAGGTGCAATCTGATGTCACATAGTCTTCACCAGAGCACCCTCAAGGGGTGATGGACTTTGCTGCAGACAATTCCCAGGTTGCAGCCCTCAAGTGCACTTGTACAATTAGTAGCTGACAATTACAGAGTTGAAAGGCCAACAAATGAGTCTAGAACAGTCCATAATACAGAAGCCAGGGAATCAAAGAGTAGGTATAACACGTGCAGGATCCTTGGAGCAAAGACAAAGAACTCATACTCAGGCAACTTTCTAAAAAGGGCTAGAAGGAGAGGCACCAGACAAGGTAGGAGAAAATCTGCTAGCATCCAGCAGAGGGAGCTTTTCTGCTGAACACTCTGGTCCTCTGAGGTAAAGGAACCGAACCGGAACTGCAGGGATTTGTAACATATTTCCTTAGGAAGCAAAAGTTGCATGTGGCAAGTAAATGCAAGTCAAAGGGAGGTAAATGAATGGTCATTTGCCTATGAATGAATTCTGAATAATCTGACAGCCATCTTGCCCATCAACAAAAGTTCAAAGCCCAAAATCAATCTGAAGCCCCAAATTAACATGAAGCTCAACCTATCAACACAGGTCTAAAGTCTGCCAAAATTTTTGAGCTCATTAGCACAGCACTATAGCCCATAAACACAAATCCAAACTACATCAACACATGTCTGATGCTCATTAGCATAAACCTAAATCCATCATCACAGGTGCAAAGCCTGTCAACACAATGCAATAGCCTATTCACACAAGTCCAAGAAGCATCAGCACAGTCCAAAGCCAATCAATGCAAGGGTACCATCAAGTTACAAAAGTCTGAGGCTTGTCAACACAAGTGCAATGAACGCAAAGCCCATGAACCCAAAGCTAAAATCATCAACCAAAGTAAGTAGTCCATCAAGACAATCATGAAGCCCATCAACAAAAACAAAGGCCCCTAAAGTCTTCTACACCTCTGTTAACTGGATGGAACCATTACTTGGGCTATTTAATGTATTGCATGCTGGTAAAGGAAATGTTTATTAGTTTTGTTCTGATTTTATCTGTTCCTTTCAGTATGATGATTGTCTCGGCCATTATATCGAATTGAACAACTATCAACCTAGGGGAATTCCTTATATGAATATGCAAGTCTACTCTTGGTAGATTGGTAGAAAGGGAGCAGGAAATCAATGCTGAGTTCAGGCAGATGCCAGGATGATAAATAATGGTAGGCACAGAAAATGGGGTCTTGTATAAAGCTGCCATACTGGAGGACAACTATAAAAGCTAAGCCAGAAGGCATTGGGAAAGAAAATACTTTTTTTGCAGCAACCATTCAAATGCCTTTTCTGCTATTTCCATTAAACATTTATCTTTGAGCGCTGAGTTATAAAATGATCTTTGTTGTGCCCCCCCCCCCCTCAACATTCTCTTCTGCATCTTGTTTCCTGCATCTCAGCCATTTCCTGATCAAAGCCCCCCGTCTCTGCGACCAGCTCACAAAAGACTTCTTATTTCCTTTCCAAAGAAAAAAAAGGGCGATGTTTGTGGCGTCTGCTCCAGCCGGCGGCCCTGCCAGTGCCCTGTGGATGAGAAAATAAAACAAAAATAGGAAGAAAAAAAAACTACCTACAAATTTTATTTTCCTTCAGGGAAAAACATAACATGGCTGAGCAGCAGAAGAATGTGGCGCTGAGCCCCTGCCAAGCTCTTGTTTCTCCTCTTATATTTCGCTTACTAATGGCGCGGGCCAGGATGTTGCCAGGCTGGAACTGTGTGTCCACAGCCGCTTCCTGTCAATCCACTGGGGTGCCACCTTCCCCCCAGCCATTTATTGATCCCATCCTGAGCACAGACGGGTGTGATGAGATCGCACAGAGTGGCGTTGTGCGTCCAGGCGATTACACGTTAATACAGGGCCGCAGAGCGCCCCTGCTGTGGCGACAGCGTTTGACAGGAAAGCATGCTGGGAATAAAACCTTTCCTCCCCGCTGGAAAAACAAAACAGACACATTTATTTTGAAGCGAGCGGCAGGCGCGCCATTTGACACGCTGTTAGTTTACATGTCACTTGGCTCGTGCTGATGATGGCATTATCCACTGACTTTTCTTCCTACGCCTTACTGGAAATAACTTAAATCCTTAATTATTTATTCATAAGTGTGTTCAGTACAGTCTGGGTTCCTGCCGAAATGTTCAGCATTTTGGGGATATTTTGATCTCCAATTATATTAAGCTTAGTTAGATAAAGTGAATATGATTGCATACAACAGTGATCAGTGTTTTGAACAATGGAGGAGGATGCCCAATCCTGAACAGTAGCAGTATATCTCTCAATGACTTCCCTTGCAAATGAAAATGCTTATTCAGTTATTGTGTTTGCGACATATGGTATTCACCATTATAGAATAGATTAATTTTATCCCCCAAAGTACTAGTGATGAGCAACAGCACAGACTATAAGACTCACTCAGTTTATAAAGCAGGAAAACCAGGAAAAAAACATTTGATATATAAAAGTGTTCACATCAATTGGGTTAATGCAATTGATCAAATGAATGCAATATTAAATTTAACCAGTAGATGTCACTAGCAGCAGTACACCCACACACAGCACATCACGTCACCTCTTCACTGATCAGGAGGAGGGGGGGCAGAAAGCTGCCCAGTCTTCTCTGCTCTCCCTCTCCTCTCTGTACCTGTGTCTGTGGAAGCTGCAATAATTGCAGTTCCCACGAACATGGAGAGAGGGATAGATGGCAGTTCATCTATCTCTCTCTCCATTTCTTATACCAGCAGGGCTCTGGGCTCTTCTGGCATAAGCAATTATACAGTTTAGACGGGAGAGCTGCAGTGGTCTCACATTCGGACCATAGGACACAGGCACTCCCCCTGTGTCTAATAGTCCAAAATATGGTAAATTAGAAAATTTGAGATCAGTCACAATAATGTAATGTGAAAAATCATCACTTTTACATGCGAATATTGGGAACGCACGGAATTTGTTGACACAGTGACATCTAGTGACAGAATGTGAAATAGCAGCTGCATAGAAGTAATTCATGTGAAAATCTGCAACTGTACATGTTAATATTTCGAACACAATGCATGGTACTTTCCCCAGAATTTCAAATATTTGAGATTACAAAGATATAGCATTATATATTATATATTACCGTATTATATTATATTATAGGCTTGAATTTGTTTGATTCCCTCTAGCTAAACCAAAAGTGCCATGCCATTGCCTGGAGGACAATTTTAGCACAATTCACATTAGCAGTACCTATTCTCTAAACACACAGTTGGCACTTACAACGTACCCATGAACATCTATTTACATATTGTAGGAGAGATGAGTCTGTGCCACGTAATTATTTTACTACAACACAGAATGTTAATGTAAATATGTATGAAAGCAGTGGTGTCCCGAGGGTGAAGGTCCCTTAAAGGCTGGCCCCAGCATGCAATGGGACCTCCCGAGGATACCAGGAAGAGGCAGGGCTTAGTCCAGGGATTGAAGAAGAAAGACAGGTTTGCAATGTGCCCCTCTCCTCCGTGCGGTCCAACATGCAGGAGGATCCTAGGCCTTGATCCATTGCCCAAACAGTTCTAATTTTGTTTA
>CM070040.1:44005845-44019206 GCA_036250615.1 Ptychadena robeensis
TTAACCATCTGTTGTACTAGGTTGTGCGCCTCTGTCCTTGTTCTTATTTGTCTTGCAATCTTACACCATGGTCGGCACAGCACATTGGACCTAAATCTAATAGAAAACGTGGGATGACTTGACAAGAACTATGCAGAATAAGTGCTCTCACATTTTGCAGATATATACCACTAGTTTTATTTTAGGTGTTTTATCCCCCCCCCCCCCCTATAGATTGGTTTTTTGTTTTTTTTTCTTTTATTGAATTGTACAGGTTAGAGGTCAGATTACAGGTGAGAAAAGTTTTGAAATTCTTTATTGTAGCAGCATATATATCACAAAAAACACAATATTGGGTGTGAACATTTTTTTCAATCCACTGCTATTGCATAATAAATGATATTAGGTGACTTTGGTGGAGAATGTAACTTCCTGTAGGGCAGAGAGTGTACAGCAATGTAGAATATGTCACAGCTATACAAATCAGGAATAATTATAATGAGTGGCTATACTGAGGACATTAGTGTGTTCTCTGTATGGCATTGCGTTAGCACTACAACATGCAGCGTGCAGTTTTGTGGAACCAGAAGTCGCTGATTGTCACCAGGACGGATAGAAGCAGGATGGACGGGCAGTGTGATGGGATATTGCCCCCTCCTCTGCTCTTGGCTCACAGATGTCACAGCAAGCTGCTCTCTTGTCCCTGCACTGTGCAGCCACTCAATTCCCCCAGTGCGCTCTTGTCACGCAAGTCTTCCAGAGCCAAGTTTAGGTCTTGCAGCAGACAGACGGAAAAATCATACGAAGCGACCAGCAAAGCGGAAACGCGTAGCGAAGAGCGTTCAGGCAAACGTAACGCTGACTTATTTTACATCCAAACATCCACCAGACATATAAACACGCATCATTTAACCCCATTGGCTCCAGTGACCAGTTTACCAATTGATGATCATATAATTATATTGAAAATTTGAAAAATACCATAAAAGTGTATATATTTAAGATTCCACACTGCAATAGAAAGAAATAGCTTAACTTCAAGAATACATTATTTGAAATGTCTCAGAATTAAAAATTCTGTTTTTTTGTTACCCAACCTCCTAAAAGGTCTTATATTTGCAGTGAAGCTGAACCTATTCAAAAGCACATCCTAGCCCAAATTGGCAAACTTTTTGACATGGAGGCCACAGGCTAACAGACCATAGATTGCTAGTGTCTGCCCTAGCCTTATAATCAGGGCACCGTCAGGGGGGGAAAGGGGACATTCTTGTACCGGGCCTGAGCAGCTTGGGGGCCTGGCAGGAATTATCTGGTAGCACCCACAAACCCACCACTGGGATTTCTGACGACGGCCCTGCTTATAATTGCTCATACTGTTGTCCTTCCTGAAATCACATGAATTTATTTCTATCCCTCCTTCTGCTATTCAGAGAATTAAAAATGACTATAATAACATTAAATGTAGGTGTTATTTTACAAATAATATAATCATTATATAGCACCAATATATGAACACTAATATTTAACTACTTTAGGACTGAAGTTCTAGTTGATAGGATGATAGCGTATATAGCTCAGTTCATTAACTGGTGGTAATTCATGCAGTAAATGCATTTAATAAATACCAAAGGCCACAATGGACAGAGGCATAATTTGGGAAACCCTGGTTAATTGCTATAGGAGTCATTATTAGGGGTATTTGCACAGATGTGTACACCGTATTGTTCAGACTATTAGACACTCCACTGTAAAGGAAGCACCCTATACAGTGGAGCATCTGAGGCCCGAAAAATACCTCACGTTTCTAACAGCTTCCCCACCTCCAGCCCTGACAGCAGAGCTTCTGCATGTGAGCTGAGCAGTGCATTGCATACAGTAAATGGAAGAGCCAGCAACAGGCAGCAGTCCTTTGTGCATCTGCCACAGAATGTTAGTTTGGCTCAAGCTGCCAAGCTTACAAACAGAAAGCACAGAGCTGTAGGAAAGATCAGCCCATGGACGGCTCTTTCATCTGGCTCTGCTACTGCATAGTTCATGTCAGCAGAGCCCACTGGGACATTCTCCGTGGCAAAGCCTATTGCCGAAGGGCCAAAGGTGGTCACGCCTTCACACCATAAGACATAGACATTCTTTAAAAAAAATATGGCACCTAAAAAAAAAGACAATACATTAAGTGTGCACTGGCCTTGTACATGGCATGGCAGATACATGATGGGCAGAGCATAGATAGCCATACATGCATCAACTTTTGCTCGATAGATCTTCAATTTGATCAGCTTGCGTGATCTAATTGTCAGCTGTGGATCGTACCAGCACCCAGTGTAATCGATTCAAAACCATTTTAATCAAATCAATTCCTTTGGTACCATTGGATACATTGTGTATAAATGTGAGCTTCTAAAAACCAGAATTGTATTAGCCTGAAAAAGGGATCTGCTACATCCCGAAAGCTTGCTTCTCTTTTTACTTCAGTTATCCAATAAACGGTATCACTTATACTGCAAACTCTCTATACCGTTGGATACAAATGGAACGAAGAAAACTCATCAGACACTTGAAAGATCGACAGAAATCTAACAACCTAATCAATTGTATGTTCAATCAAACAGAAAAAAACAAACCATGTATGGCCACCTTATGTATCATACTATGCTATTAGTCTTGTAAATTGCCATATCTTTTGGATTTCACCTGCAAATGTAAAAATTATTGTGTATTATCTGCTAGCATCAGATATTACAGATACCCAGTTGGCATCTAAATCGACTGATCTGACAACTTTGTAATGCTGGGCATACACGTTTAGATTCCTGTACGACCGACACCCAGCCAAGCGTAGTGCAATGACATCATCATGCTGTGCTCGAGCTTCTTTTATATGTAGGTGCAGCACTGCTGCGCCATCGATGTCGCCCCATACTTTGGATTGGGATCGCAAGTAATAGAAGTCAAACAGGGTTTACCAACATGTTGGTTCGCGCTACAAAAAAGGCATTTTCATCTCGATTTTTTTTATAGATTTGAGCACAATCAAGTGCCGTCAACGCGAATGGTGCTTGATTGTGCTCGAATCTATTAAAAATCAAGTCGTGTATGCCTAGCTTAACTCTACAAGTTTCTGTAAGAGGTTGATGAGATATAGAGGCATCTATGTAAGAAGAACACAAGAAAATGTGACATATGGATACAGCTCTTCAATCAAATGACGCAGCACAGGAATTTGTTGCCCGGATACCAGGTGACACTACAGTGAATATGCAGATTATAGACAGTAAATTAAATAGCCAAGATGAATCTCTTAGCAAATAGACACATTCTTCTCCCAGTTGTGTTGGTGGGATAGCTCTTATGTACCTGCTCGTTCCTTTGAGGTGATTGTATGAGAAAAGTAAAGAATCCAGGATGGCTTGTTGCCAGAAAATGCCATTTACTCTGGCTGGACCAAATGATGTTTGCAGGATAATGTTCCTATCCAACAGGGACAGGACATTAAAACAAGTTAGAAGTCATTGTTGATATACAGTATATGGCCTTTAAATTGTTTTTAAAATAAATAAGTGAATTGTGATACAGTACCTTACAGTAGATAAATAATCTCCTGAAGATTGTCTGATGAAATTGCAATATGTGTGGCCAGTTTACTATCACCTTCAAGCAAACAAAGTAACAACAACTTAAAGCATTCTAAACTACAAGTTCTGATCAAAATGTTCCATTTATACATATTTATATCATTTTGATATATCATTTATGAAAGGATCCATAGGTACATTTATATATTGGTTGTTACATTGACAGATCTGTTTGTATTGGCTTTGAACTGGCATGTGACATTGTTGACAAACACATATTGCTGATGTTTCTCGTGCTGAGGTTTTCCACATGTGCAGAACCATCCTGCTGTATGGAAGACATATTCTGTTGGGTAGGTAAAGGCCCCCATACACGTCTAGATTTTTCATCCAATCAACTTAATTCTATCAATTTTTGGTTGATTGACTGAAAAAAAAGCTATGGCAGCCCACATGGTTAGATTAACCTAAAACAATTAAAATTGGGAAAAAAAATTATTGAAAAAGGATTGGACGTGCAGGAAAATTTTAATTGGTTGTATTGAAATTGATGACACTTCCAGTCGATCCCACAAAATAGTTGATCAAATATCTGTTACTACAGTTGGCAAACATTACAATCAATCACCAATTTCCCTTACCCAAAAAAATTTATCTTTTTAAGTTTATTGAACAGAAAATCTAGACGTGTATGGGGGGCTTAACTCTGCTTATACTGTATTTCCAACATTTTCACAATGTCAAAGAAGTTATGCAATTACCTGCTTGTTCTAGGTAACCTTCAGCTTATCTTCCTGCTTGTTCTAGGTCACCTACTGATTATGTTCCTGGATGTTCTGTCTTCTGATCTACCTGCTTGCTTTTGGTCAGTATCTTGCTTTTGGTAAGTGTCTTTTAAGCTTGCTTTTAAGCTAGCCATACACGGTTCAATTGACTGTTCAATCAATGTAATTTGATCGATTATTTTGGTTGGTCGATTGAAAATTGAATCATGTCCACATTGAACGATAATTATAATTCGATTTAAATTCAATAGTTGGAAAATTTTAATTGTTTGCTTCCACATTGAGTGTATATTAAATACTGTTCCTTGTCCCAACCAATTGTGATGAGATTAAATTAATTAGCATACTGTTCTCTCTACTGGTAGGCAGAATAGGATGTTTGTATGTATGATTTTTTGACTATGATTACTCTGCATAGGTTAGGTTATCCTGAGACTGCTGTTGCAATGGAAATGTTTACACATGAAAATAAAGTTGTCATAATAGGTAGTGTGCTTGAATTTGATCGTAGTGAAAGTATAATGCAGCGGAGACTGCATAGAGAGACTACATACTCCTGCCCAAGTAATAAACCCAGGTCCGTTCAGTTATCACTTTGACTGAAGTCAGATCACTATGATTACTATGCATAGGTTAGGTTATCCTGAGACTGCTGTTGCAATGGAAATGTTTACACATGAAAATAAAGTTGTCATAATAGGTAGTGTGCTTGAATTTGATCGTAGTGAAAGTATGACGCAGCGGAGACTGCATAGAGAGACTAAATACTCCTGCCCAAGTAATAAACCCCGATCCGTTTAGTCGTCACTTTGACTGTAGTCAGACCACTATGATTACTATGCATAGGTTAGGTTATCCTGAGGTGGCTGTTGCAGTAATGGAAATGTTTAAGATCGAACACTCAATGTGGTGTGTCATTCAATTCAATTACAATCTATATACGATTCAATGGTTGAATACTTCGTTCGTATTGATGATCGATTTGTTGCAAATTGAACCATGTATGGCTACCTTAAGACATTGCTTTCTAATCTGCCTGATTTGTCTAGGTCAATGTCTTTGGGTCATCTTCTCTATTCTAAAGCAGTCTTCTCATCTGCCTTCTTATCCTACATCAATGTCTGTGAGGGTCAGCTGGTCTACCAGGGGGAGCTCCAGGCTCGAGGACATAAAAGGGAGCTCCAGGAAGGGGAAGAGGCCGATGTTAGAGGACAGAGTCCAGAGACAGGTGCGGACAAGGCAATCGTGTGCCCCTGGCCTGTGAGGGAAAGTGTGCGCAGCATGCAGGTGAAACAACCTGCAGAGAAACAATGTGGGGACAGAGGAGCAGCTGTATGCAGGCACTATATATTGGAGTGACCCATGGTTGGCAGTGCGTCACCTGCAGTGGGACCGGCTGCCCAGAAGAGCACCTTGGAAACCTGGACCATTTTATATAGATTGGCTATGTTACTTGATTTCTGTGTACCGCTTCTGTGCGAATAAAGTTTGAACTGTGAAAGATATACAGGTGTCTGCATTCTAGTTCACTATCCCCGGATCTGTAACATGTTACTTGTTCTGTGCCAAGATCTTCTGATGTGCTGGCTTGTTCTGTGCCAAGATCTTCTGATGTACCTGCTTGTTCTGGGGCAATGTCTTCTGGGGCAATGTCTTCTGATTTGCCTGCTTGTTCTGGGTCAAGATGAAAAAAATCATCTACCATTCACTCCCCCTCCTCCAATCAGAGGCAGAGATTGCATGTGGCCGGTAAATGACCTAGTGCCTACTAATATGTCTGCTTGTTCTAAATGTATGGAAGCTGACTATCTAGAACTTTTTTTCTTAGACTTGATCAGATAAGAGAAACAAATTTAACAAAAAGGTACTTTTTTAAGCTGAGGTTTGCCTTTGCTCCCACCTCTGCCTTTTTATGCTGCCATAGCTATAGAACATTTGATACAAAGTACAGAGATGGGCACTGACTCATTGTCTCAAAATCCCCCAGATACAGCTAATTATAAAATGGTTATTGGTTGCTTTGTCTTTTTTGTAACAGAACAGGTTTAGTAAACGAGTATTAGAAGTTCATCAATACACAGCGATCCATGTATATGAAGTCCTGAGGACTGAATTTCCTCTTCATAGTCTCTTTATCTTTTTTTCAGCCAGACTCAGATGCATGAGGGTCTAATTAAAGCCAGGCCAATGATATAAAATAAACCCAGCCTCTACATCTCCATGGTAAACATCTCTACAGCCAGCAAACAAAACACTTGAGAAATCCGCTGCCCTCATCTAATACTCCCAAGAAACCAGATTCCGCTTTTCTTTCTGCAGACCATTTGGGAGAGCTGCTTCTTAAAGACATACTCCAAGTCAAGGGTGAAAGAGAAGCCACGGCATATAGGGAACAGTCTATCTTTCATGTTCTTCTCATCCAGGCATAGCTTTAATAAATATGGTCATCCCATTGCTTACATTTCTTGTTTCTGGTAATTGCGTGTCCTGGGAAAATCAACTGCTGAGCCATGTGAATACATAGCTAGAGAGGGATGGACTTTACATAATATGTATCCATAATTATATCCATACTTTTATACACAGTATACATAGCAACTGGGGATATTTTAAACAAGATAACCTAGTAACTTTGCAAGACTGCATGACTTTTTTTTTTAAAAGCAACACATTTTAAACAAATCTCCATTTTGTGCCATTAAGAAGGCATTTTACAAAAATATTTCCCTTTATTTAAAAGTGTGTTTTGGGGGGAAAAGGTAGTTAACCTCCCTAGCGCACTGCTGAGGTCCAGATTTCTGTACCAAAAGTGCACCATAGACTTCAATGGTAAATTGTTCTTTATGTTGTAGGCCTGTAACTTCCCAAAATATGTCCGTACAAGGGTCTAATAGACATCCTTAATATAAGAATGTTTGAAACAAACAATTATGTAAACTAATTATTTTTTTTAAATAAAATTAATGAGAAAATCAGGGCACAAAGCTATGCTGCTATGTACTAAATATCGCCCAAATAAAGTTTCTGGTGCCCCAGATGTGCCCATTTGCAGTTAACCCTCTCTAACCTGGTGTGATGGATGTGGTAAAATCACATCAGGTTAGAGAGGGTTACTGCATATGGGCACATCTGGGGCACCAGAGACGTTTTATTTTGGCGATATTTGGTACATAGAAGCACATTGAAATCAGTTTTCTACAAAGAAAACTGATTTCATGCAATTTACTTTCAAATTTCCCGCCGCCTCCCTGATGTGACATAATCACATCACTCGGAGGGGTGGGGGATGAGTCGGAGGATCCAGCAGCCAGCATGTCACATCGGGGACACTGGGACAGCACAAAACTGTGAGTATGCGCTGCCAGAGCCCCGATCTTCACTGGACGACACCATCTCGTCCAGTGCTATAGTAGCAGTAGCAGCGCTGGACGAGATGCTGCCGTCCTGACCACTAGGGCGAATAATCCTAATTTATTTGGTAAAAAGCAAAGCAATGGCGCTAACTCAGGTCTGATTTATGCCACAAAGATAAGTTAAAAGGTTTTTCTGTCATCCACAGAAAGCATTTAAAGGTTATTGTATTGTTAAGCCCCCCCCCCCCCCCCCCCCCCCCCCACATACACCGATACATCGATTTTTCGTTCCTGTCGATCGAACAGGGAACCCTGTTGGTCCCCATTCAGAGTATAGCATTTTATGCTATAATATAGCCTATTAGTGATGGGCGGACAGGTCGGCCGCGAACCTGTATTTTCGCATTCCTTCTAGCCTGCAAACAGTATGGGTGTTCGACCCGAGAAGAAGATTATTATTCTTCTACTGGCAGGATCATGAACAGCCTAATGCTGGGCATACACACACCGAGTAGGTCAGACCGATCTACTCCGATGTGTTCCGAGATGCTAACGTGATGACGTCATCACGTTAGCATCCCGTTGCATTGTGGGGCCCCTTCAATCGGCCGGGCACCCTTTGTGTGCCGGCCATAAGCTGCGATGGAGACGCCGTCTTCATTGCAGCTTATGGAATCGGCTTGCCTCGGCTTGCATCGGCCAGAGAATATCGGACATGTCTGTTCTCTGGCCGGCCGAGCTGTGGGGCGACAGGGATCTGTCGCCCCATGTGGACACATGCCGATTAGCGGCCGATTTTTAACCTGACCGACGGCGCGAGCGCGCACGCCCGTCGGTCAGATAACAAAATCGGCCGCTTATCGGCATGTGTATGCCTAGCATTAGGAAGAATCTTTTCACTAGAGACCAAGTAGAGTACCCGGTCTTCTAGTAAAAAATCTGTGACGTCACGTCTGGCAATCAAAACCAGGAACTATGCGTTCCAGGTACCTAAGTGATGCCACTGACGTAACTTCTGGTTTTCCCGATACAAATTTCCGAGCGAACTGACGGGGAATTTAAATCTTCCCGCAAACAGGCAGATGTCGGATGAAGTTTAGCCATTAGTAATCCCTATGGATAATGTTAAAAAAAAACTTGGACAGTAAATATTTTGCTTATCTCTATGTATTATGGTATAATTCAGGAGTTTTTAACCTTTAGGGGTCATCCTTTAGATCTTGTTCCTTATTCAAGTGTTGCAAGGGTTATGAACCACTCCGGAGTCACTAAGGGAAGTGATAATGCAGTAACTGTAATAATACATAACTGAGGTTGTGGCCAGATAGCACTAAAAGTTGGAGGAGCTTAAAGGTATCATAAAATAACTAGGTGCTACTGTGAGTAGTGTAATGTAATGAGTGCAGGGGTCTGGTGTATACAACAAACAGAGGTGTTCAGAATAATAGCAGTCTTAAAAAAATTAATAAAGCTCAAAATAAGTATTTAAGCTTTCATTTTGATTCAAAGAAAATAATTTTCCAAATCAAAAATGTATGGAATTAGTTGGAGTTATTGCTTTACAGAATGGAGTTATTGCTTTACAGAAAATATAAGTATTAGCATTCTTCTCTACAAACTCAATCATTCCCTGAAAAAAAACCTGGAAATGTTCGCAGAATTTGCTCTCTAATGAATCACTGAAGTTATATTTAGTTGCATAAATTGTGACTGAGTACACTTGCACACACACTATGTTTTATGGAGTCAACTAACTTCCAGCACCTGTGAGCAGGTATTCCATCCAGGATCATTGGACTAAGGCTAAATTTACACTGTCGTTTGCAAGGTCGTTTTCTAGTCTTTTAAGTGACCAGAAAATGACCTTACTTTAAGTTTAAAATGTCAATGTGAATGAGGTAGCTTAACCTCCCTAGCACACTGCTGAGGTCTGTACCAAAAGTTTTTCTTTAGGTTGTAGGTCTGTAACTTCCCAAAATATGTCCGTACAAGGGTCTAATAGACATCCTGAATATAATAATGTTTGAAACACACAATTATGTAAAATAATGTAATGAAAAAACACACAAATCAGGGCACAAAGCTATGCTGCTATGTACTAAATCTCGCCCAAATAAAGTTTCTGGTGCCCCAGATGTGCCCATTTGCAGTTAACCCTCTCTAACCTGGTGTGACGGATGTGGTAAAATCACACCAGGGAAGAGAGGGTTACTGCATATGGGCACATCTGGGGCACCAGAGACTTTTTATTCTGGCTAGATTTAGTACATAGAAGCACATTGAAAGCAGTTTTCTACATAGAAAACTGATTTCATGTACTGTACTTTTGAATTTCCCGCCGCCTCCCCGATGTGATGTCACCACATCACTCGGAGGGGGGGGGGGGGGGGGGGGGGAGAAGAGAAGGAGGCATGCTGGCAGCCTGTGACATCAGGGACACCGGGACAGCGCAGAACTGTAAGTATGCGCTCCCGGAGCCCCGATGTGTGCTGGACGGCACCATCTCGTCCAGTGCTATACTAGCAGCAGCAGCGCTGGACGAGATGCTGCCGTCCTGACCGCTAGGGCGGTTAAAGAACAGAAAATGTTGTTAATCAAGCAGTACATTTTCTGTTCGTTTTTTGAATGCCTTCTGTTGCATTCAGAGGGGCATTAAATGACCCCATTGACCTTAATGGTGAAGCTCTGAAAGCGACTTTAACACTTTACTAAAAAATTTTTTGCTAAAACATTTTTAGTCTTTAAAAAATGACCTGGGAGTGGCTATCCCACATTTACAGGCACCCTGTGGGGACAGGTGACCTTTGTAGCTAGTCCTGCGCCCGTTTAAATGCTCACCACCCTAGTAATTTTTTAGGCTTTAAAGCTACAATACATTTTGTAGAAAGGCCTTTGTTTTAAAGTGTCATTAACATTTTCTGCCACTAGAGGGCATCTTGGAAGCTTTAAACATAGGGTGGAAATTTACCCTAAATTTCACAATTCTACTGCATTTCTGGAATTTGCCTAAGATGAGGTGTCAAATATGTTTAAGTATTTAAAATGATCCATGATCCCTGGAATGTGATAAATAGGATGAGAACAATACTCACAGACAACTTTAGATATTTGATCTCTCTGGACCTGTTCACTTGGCTTCAACATTCTGGCTATTCTTGTTATCCTTTGGAATGGTTTGCTGTTTTCTACTTTCAGGTTTTAATAGCCTTTTAAAGGATTAAGTAAGTAGCCTATCATTTTGTGCACTTCTCTTTATGTGTTTTTCCTTTCTAATGAACTTTTTTAAGAAAGCATGTCGTTCTGGTGGACAATCTCTGGAAGGACCCACCTCTCTTTGAGGTATCTTCTGAGGGAAATGCACTAGATCCAGCATGCACAACATTTGCTTCCTTCCTTCTGTAAATAAAGATTATAACTGACACTTGTTTTTTCACTTAATAAATTACCTTATTGTTTGAACTCTTCACTGGGTCTGTCCATTTTCTGTTACACCACCTACTAGTCAATGATGCAGAATTTATATTTTTCTACCAATACCAGCAGTTTATCAGGTTGGTGACGTTAGACTGCTATTTTGTCTGAACACAGCTGCACATATTGCAGGGTTCAGGTATATGTTGTTGTAAAGAGAGCAGTGGTCAGGTTTATATACAGCCCTGTGCATCCCCCTTGTATGATTCTAAAGGCTAAAAATGCATGTATTTACTAAATCTTAAGGTAGCCATAGACGTTCATATTCTCCCTCGGTAGATGTGGGACAGACTGCAGTGTCATCATGCTGCAGCCGGCCCCTCACAGCATCGGCGAGCATCTATCTATCTATCTATCTATCTATCTATCTATCTATCTATCTATCTATCTATCTATCTATCTATCTATCTATCTATCTATCTATCTATCTATCTATCTATCTATCTATCTATCTATCTATCTATCTATCTATCTATCTATCTATCTATCTATCTATCTATCTATCTATCTATCTATCTATCTATCTATCTATCTATCTATCTATCTATCTATCTATCTGCCACTTTCCTTCCAATTACTATGTATTCTATCAGGGAGGCCACTACATAGTTGTTGGTAGATCTAAAGGTGGCCATACACAGGTCGATTTCATACTCGATTCCTGGCCGATTGATCACCAGGCGCATGCTTGCTGATCGATCGGTGAGGAATCGAGTGCAGCCCACCTTGACCGATCGACCGCGACCGATCGACAAGGCCCCCAAATCGGATCGGCCAGGGAACCAACCTGTTGGTGTTTTCTGATCGATTGGGCACACATCAAGGGGCGTTGAAATTTGTGAATTGATCGACTGGTAACAGAATCGTCCAGGAATCGGTGGCCTAAGGTGGTAGGCACAGACTTGTATGGTCGATCGATCGACGCCTGTGACTTCAGCGGAATCGAACGGATCATTGATCGATCGCTCAGGAATCGACACGTGTATGGCTAGCTTAAAGGAAATTGCATGGAGTGATTTAAAGGTGCATGGGAGGCTTTACACTCTGACGTGACAGCCAATCAGCTTCCTGTCGTAATAGGCGACCATGTACAGGAATTTCTTGAAGACACTTCAGCATGATGAGCATTCTGCAAAACACATATTCCCCTCTGCCTTCCCCAGATTATCTGCGGACAGGTGTAGGTAAACCCTGGCCACCTCTGTCTTCATCTCTCAGCGCTTTATCTAAAACTATGCCTGGAATTCCGCAGAATGCACGCTCAGAACTGGCAGTCCATGAAGATCCAACATGTCTGACATGCATTAACAAATCTTTCTATGACTTCACTGTCTACATTTCCCTCTACTGCTTAGATGCACTGAGTGATTTCATTAGAGTAAATTCTGCCTTCTCCAAGTAGGCTCCATAAAAACCACAAATGGTTGAACGCACCCCATCTGCCAAAATTATGATTTAACTAAGCAAAGTTTACAGGACAAACTTTCTCAATAAAACGTTTCTGAGCTTGAATCCAAATGTAAGGGTTGTTGACTCTGGTAGACTCCGGCTGTTTACAAGACCTCAGTGATTATCAGCAAAAACGTTGTTAATGCCTGTGGCAGCAGGTTCACTGTTTGTTATGATTTGTTATTACTTTCTCTAAAGGTGGGTTTACACATGTAGATTTTTCGTTCGATCTCAAACAAAAAATCGGTCAAAAGGTCATCGAACATGTTGGTAAATTTTTATCTGTCGTCATTTTGAATGTATTTTCATTCGATATCGGTGATGAATGAACAAAAAATCTAATGTTACATTCGATAAAAGAATGAGCGATGTTCGACAACGACATTGAGTAAAAAATCTAATTGGCAGAAAAAATCTATACGTGTAAACCCACCTTAAGCTGAAAATTTCTGAAAGTATCTTTAGAGCAAATTACCATTTTTAACAAGTGAAGTCTTGTCAGACATTAAAAGGTTCCCCATACACCTTTAAGTTTGTCTGTCAGATTTCCTTTAGATCTCCTTTTGTTTTACCAAATGTAATATGAGGCACTTTCTAAAGCCCCCCATACGCCTTCACATCACTCCATACAATTTTCTTTAGGTTTATTATATAGTGCCGGGTCCTCCCTGATAGAATACATAGTGATTGGAAGAGTTAAGCTAGCCATACACTGCACGGATTCCATGTCCGATCGATTCATCATCCGATCG
>CM070040.1:44024549-44059505 GCA_036250615.1 Ptychadena robeensis
CCCGGCACTACATAGCAGTGATATATACCTTCCAATCGCTATGTATTCTATCAGGAAGGAACCCGGCACTACATAGTTGTTGGTAGTTCTAAAGGAAATTGTATAGAGTGATCTAAAGGTGTATGGGGGCTTTATACTTGGTATGAATGTACTGATAATGAAATAATACACTTGGTGCTTGATGCTAGGTCTTCTTTAGGAATTAGTTTTGGCGCTTGGACCTGCTACTATCTAAATAATGCTTCTCTGTGAGTAATAACAAAAAACTCTAAATGTCTTATTAGCACTCCAGAAGAAACAGCCCAATGAATGCAAGCAATGCTGACAATCAGGACAGCGTTTGCTTTATCTGTTTATGAACATCCTTATGGCACAAAAATGTGCTACTTTGTCTAATGCAAAAACGGGGTCATGTGATCTGGCTGTTTTACATACAAAGCGCGTTTGTCTCAATTTTAAACTGAGCTTTAGACTGCAAAAATAAAAAAAAAGACAGATGCTCGCTAGAGCCAACCAAAGCAGATGTCGAGGCAGCACGAGGGCCTGAAGATGTTTTTGCAGAAGTGCTTGCACCATGTATCACGGCGCTACACAGCAGTATAGACGGAGCAGATGATGTTATTATCCAATGATCACTTGGAACCATTAGCCGTTCCAGATCCTCACACTGCTCGTCTGCTACTGCGTGTTTAGTAAATACAAGGCTCAGTAATTAGACATAAAAAAAATCCCCGCAGAGATTTTACATCTGGAACGCGAGCGGGATGACTAACCGGTGTATCGAACAAGACAAAATGACATTATTAGTTGGCTGACTTTTGTGCTGCTTCCTGGTTTGCTTTTCTCTTTGTCTGGTATATTAGCAAATGAGAGCCAATAGTAACCTTCAGCCCCCCCCCCCCCCCATACAGCTCTCAATCACTCTGTACAATTTCCTTTAGATCTACCAATAACTATGTAGTGCCGGGTCCTCCCTGATAGAATGCATAGTGACTGGAAGCTTTAGAAACGTCCTCATATTAAGCTAGGCATACGTGGTTCGATTTTAGTACGACTGATTTCCGATTCTATTTTAGATCTTGATCTTTTCATCAAGCACTGATCGTTAGCGAATCCAAAGTAGATCCACATGGAAGGTTCATTCAGAATACGACTAAAATCGCCAATTTTAGTTTCGATCACACAACACAGGAAAGAGTCATAAAAAAAATTGAATATAATCGACCCTACCAACAAACAAAATGCTACGATTTTAGTTAGATCGTTAAACAATCGGCAAAAAAATTTCAACACGTCCAATCATTTTCCAATCAATATTTTGATCGGTATCGAACAATCTTTACCAATTGAACCATGTGTGCAGTATACACTGAAATCCGATTGATCTAAACTTTAATCATTTTAGGTTGATCGAACGCTAAAATCGAACCGTGTATGCCTAGCTTTACACGGTTTTGGTAGAACAAAATTTGATTGTACAGAAATTGTACGGTAAGATTGTAAGGAGTATGGGAGGCCTTTAGGCCTCCCTAGGTAAAGGAAGCGGGAGAATGCGGGAAATTTAAGCAGAGTACATAGTACTATGTGCTCTGCTGTGATCGCCCGTACTGCGCCGTTAAAAACGCTGACCGCTAGGGAGGTTAATTGATAGAATAGAGGCCTAAAGCTGGGCATACACGTACCAATTATCCAGCGATCGTTTTTTAATCTGATCGCCCATCCGATTCCGGAATCGATTTTAATTTGTGAAAACGATTGCAAACTGCAACATACCATGCATTCAATTTCTGGGCGATTCTATCCTGAAAGTCTCAATATGTCACATTTATGGGTTTGGAGTGGTGTTAGCTGAAGAACTGGCCAGTGACCAACAGCACACAAACAAAGGTCATTTTTTTGAACCATTAGCAGGCTACCCTGACCCAATATGACAACATCTTTGTTAATGTATGTTGGGGCCACAATCATGCAGCAACACTATTGCAGTGACTGATCATGAAAGACGCAGCTGTTGTGGAAGCTGCAGAAGAGGATTCTGGGAGAGTCTGTGCGTATGGTCTAATTGCCTAAATTATCTGCTCCAGGCAAATTGAGAAGGGCGGGTTGACAAGAGAGGTTGTCGAGAGCCTTACCAAGTCCTCTGAATCTTAAATTAATTAGTCCAGCCAAGGGAGGGTAAAGGGCTCTAGATCTGAAGATCAGATGCAGCCGATGTTGCTTATGTTTTTGGTTTATTTTGTGAGCGGATTTTGTTCTAAACAGAAACATGAGGCTAAAAATAAGAAAGAACAAGAGCTAGATTCCCTCCATTTGTAGTGACTGTCCCAGGACAAGACGAGGAACAAAGGAGTCAGCATAATTTTTCAGCTATCCCCCTCCCATTATATCAAGGCCCAGAGTTGCCATGTGTCTTGTGCTATCGTGAAAACACAAATTCAGTTTCACAAAAGAACACAATCTGGGAGTCCGGAATCTTCGGAACGCTGTCATTGATGGAGGGGGGGTGGTCGGTTTGCTTTTTGCTGCTCCCACACTCCTCTGGGAAACAGTTTGTCAGGCTTGCCACGTCTTTGTCCAAAGAGCACTTGAGGCCACCTTGGCCCAAGGTTTTGGGGTCACCAGTTATTTACATAACCTCAAGGACACTCTCAAATTCCAAAACAGCATAGAGGTACTCTGCTTGTATTTCATAGTTTCTATGGGTGTCAAAAGCAACATTCTTCTATGGTCTAGAACTACTTTTCATGACATCATCATCAGGCTTCATTGGTCTACTGCAAAAAAAATACTGTTGTACCATAAAACTTTAACATGAATAGAAAACCTGCACTATGCACATACAAGCCATGATTTGTTATGCCAACTGTATTTGGCTAACCAATCAGATTTCAGTGTTACTATGGCTAGGTCAACAAAAGGGAAGTTCTGCTGCCCTGTAATATGTTGCTGCACTGTACACATTCTATGGCTTCTACAATAACACAAGTGAATCATATCAATGGATATTGCTGCTGGGAAACTGGTAAACTGCGTGTTAACTGCTCTGGTCTATAGTATTGATGGAGGGGCCATGCATTGTGTGTCTGGTTTGTGTATGTATCAAGAAATGCTCATCTGCTGCTCTCAAGGGATAGATAGTTGATAGATAGCAGCTTTTGTCAATGAACCAGCTTGGTGTTCACACTGAGCAGGACCCCCTGCAAGAAGCCCAGTGTCCTGTCTATAGACGGGAAGGTGACCTGCCATTGGTCCTCTGTGATGGTGCCCCGCTGACCTGTCTCTGACCTCGACCTGTTGTCACTGTGACTTTTCATCTACATGTGGGACAAAATGAGAGATAAGGGACCCTGTCCCCGCTGTAGCCCCATTGAAGGTCCCACTATGATGGAAGATGTTAAGGTGTCCCCTGTGTATAAAGTGTGGGAGTCAATCATTTACAGCCGTATAATACACAGAAACTGTGTCACTAGTGAATGCAGAGAACTGAAACGTACGCCACCAACATTTACAGCTTAGATATGTTAGTACAACACACCCTAGCTGGTATAAAAATGATTATATTATTTTATATATTTATCAACATCATGTCAGAATTATATATATTTTTTATATGTATGTATTTACTAAATTCGTCTACATCAGCAAAACATTGGCCCCGGTATGTGTGACTGCATATTTTTAGTGTAAACCATCAATTGGAAAAAAAAACTCTGTATATTCCAGGTTATGAAAAAAGACAAAAACTTTAAGTTTAGACCAGGGCTGGGTAAACTTTTTGACTCCATAGAGGTGTCTGCATTCATTTTCTTTTCCTTTGCTTTTTTTTCTACCTTCTAAACCATTGTATAACACACATCCTGTTTTAGTGGGGCCTTGTACAGTATCTACAAAAGATGAATCTATCCATTAATAGACAGCTGTATTGTCATCCTGTGGAGAAGGTAGTGGAATGAAATAATAGATTTAGATGTTCTTTGTATAAATGACTTACAAAGCTTGAGTACAGACATCAAATTTTAGTGACTGGGAACAATTGATTTTGAGTGCTTTCATCAACTAAAGAAAAATGAGCGCTGTACAAACAAAGCTTTTCTATGGGTACGTAGGGAACCAGCAAGCTGCGCTTCAGTGTGTCCGCCAACATGGGAAAAACGGGCACAAGGCAGGTTGGTTGTTTGGCTATCCGTCTTGTCAGATTGCTGAATAACCAACTCAGAGAGATCACATCATATGTGACATGACATTTTTATATTTCTATTTTATGGTTTATTTTATTTAGTTTGTAGGGTACAATCAAACTGATTAGGGAGCATTTTCACAGGCACTTGCTGACTGTAAGCAGCCTGGTAAGTGCCTGCCCACCCCTGTGTGAGGGTGCCTGCAGACAGTGTGCAGGTGCTTTGGAGACATTCAGAAATGCCCCCAAGTTATTCCAATCTGGTGCTCGCCCAAGAAGTGACCAGGGGACACCTTATGTTGAGTCTTCTGGGCTGCAGCATTTTTGGGGTGTTTTGGGGCCTGGTACGGCACACAGTAGCACATCTGTCCCCAATTGACAGGATCAATTTACCTTTAAAAATTAGAAAGACCCAAAACAAAGTACACATGTGTAAAGTGATCTGATCTTATATAATTAATTTATAATGTTTTAAGTTTAATCAACAATCAACAATTTATTTGCTCATCGGTTGCTATATATGAAAGCACTTGTGAACGATCAATCTACATTTACCAACACTTATGTTTGCTTCTCATATGTATACTGAGGACCTAAAAACTAGTTGCTTATTATTGGTCAGCTGTAAAATTCACTTCAAGTTTATGCCACATCCTATTGTTTTAAAGCATCAGAAAGGTAAAATGTGCTTGTGTACCTACAAGATAGTGAAGTTGAATATTCCAAAGAAGACTTCACAGAGAGAACTTTCTTTTCACTTTCTGTTAGGTCTCTACGACAGGATAATAGATATTTTCCTAAGAGTAAAACAAAAAACAAAAACAGGGATTCTAACCCCGTTATAACATATATAAAGTCAAACAAGCTTTTGTCAAGAATAATTTAAAGAGCGCCCCTAGTGCCCAGTCTGTAGTAAAAAAATCTCTTTTTGCCATGCTGGCTGAACATTATATGGATTGAGTTTATATTTAGCACTGGTACCTTCAAATGGTATGTTCAAATTCCCACCGAAATCATAGGGCTGTATGATGTCCAAACAAATCAAACGTTTCTAAAATATAATGACCCATCACATGTTTTCTATATGTTCCTATAAACACAAACTCCTCGACAGACTCTGTGCTATCCTCTGTGCAGTGGCTGTGATAGGGTTAATCTACCCAAAAGGGAATTGTAAGCTTTTAGCGTCTTTTTCTTTTAATATCCTCTCAACCATAAAATAAAAAAAAATTCTGCAAGGGTTATTTTAAGAATTCCTTTTGATGGCTGCTCTTTTGCCTCCAGAAGTCTGAAGCGCGCCGCTGATGGAGGACGTGGGAGAAATTAGTAATTTGCAGCGGACGTGTTGCTGTAATTGGTGTGGATCAGACATTCTATCATGCTTTGCCCTGAAGTGGATAATCAATGGAAGGGCCCAGCGGGCATCATCCGATCACTAAGTAGATGAAAGTAAAACATAGCGCCCATTGCACTTCAATGCTCCACGTACAAGATGACACAGAGTACTGGGGGAAATAATACAAATACTAAAATATTATGTTATAATAAAAAATGGCCAAAGGGCAGACGGCTAGGAGGGGTTAACATATGTTGTGCTAGGTATAAAAGCAAATAGGTGTAAACCGACAGGTGTGAGACACTGTAGCGTTGCCCAGGGTAACTACCAAAGCAACCAGGTCCTTTTCAGGTTTTCTATGCCCCAACTCTGTCAGACACTTGCACACAAAGAATAAACATAATGTCCACACAGCTGGGAACACTCCTCAGGAATGCTGCGTGAGAAGGAGAGCTACTTTAAAGTTGGGAGTACTGAGCTCCAAGCTCTGCAGCGGGCAAAAACAGTTAGCTAGTTAGCTCTATACCTCTGCCCAGAGGAGGGGTTAAGCCAATATCCAGGCAGAGAACTAAGTCAAAATAGTGGGAAGAGGAGCCATAATCTCATCCACTGGCAGCTGCTGTACAAAATGATACATACAGGGTATAAACACTATGTCATGGCCATCTATGTACAGTATACAAATATACAATATTGAGTGTATTCCACTACACTACAACACTAAAGATCTATGTGCAGTCTCTGAACTTTCTATCCATATACTTTCCAGGTTGTAAAGAAAAATGTGCAATTGACAATATATATATATATATATATATATATATATGTAATAAGCCTTTCTGCATTCATTAATATTAAAAAATATTATTTTACAGACTGATATTTTGCAAAGGAAGCCTAATAGTGACGTCTTCTGGTCTCCTTCAGCATTTGATGGGTTAACCATAATGTTGAGCTGAGAGCCTCAGTGCCCTGTCAGTGGGTTATGCACGGAAACACGAGACAGCGTGGCCCTCCAGCCTTGGATTCATTCATCTGGAAGTGACCGGAGGCCCAAGACACAGACACAATCCGCCAAAGACGGCGACTTCAGATTACACTTGTTATCACCGGTGGCCGCATCCAGCTCACAAATACATGCAAAGACCCAAGGACATTATGACACCTAACTAATGTGCACTGATCTGATGTAAACATGGCCCTGCTTGGTTCAAGACAGACTGCATGTTTTATGAATAATTCAGACTGACATCCATCTACCCTACTGACCTCTTCTATCATTTGTCATAAAGGGTCACTTCAATCAAATTTGACATATTAGTGTTTGGTGAATGTTGGCGAATTAAACCCTTTGACAGTTTGTATTGGTGAGATCTTCAGGGTCTACACACTGCTTGGCCATTAAAAGGGTTATGTACACGCAGAGCCAGTCTGCAAGTTAGGTGGGAGAGTAACTTGACTGGTGGGGGCTGGTCTCAGGACAGGTAGGATTGGTGGAGGAAATTTAAATTCAGGCTGAAATGGGTGGTTGTCACTAGGTAATATAAGGGGCAAAGTGGAAATGTACCCACCCTCCCTGTGTTTGTGTAAGGCACATGTTTGATGACGTTTGGCATCTTTACTTTTTGTAACCAGTTTTTACTTTGTCGCAGAATGGTGCCTTAGAAAGGAACGATATAATGGATGGTCTTAGTAACGTGTTTTAATGCTATGTCACCAAGTAATGGTCAGTAATATCACATTAAGACCCCAAAATTTAAAAGACATGTGATAATTAATCAAATATGAGTGTATATAGGGGTCGATGTGAACCCTACTCATTCCCAAAGGGTTGAAACAGAGCTGGCAATAGCCTCTAATTGATTAAAAAAAAGTTGTATTTTTAGCAACATTACATTTCCCCGTGTATTTAAAACTTGGTAAAAGTGTTTTTTTCCCAAGATTACTAATAAACAGGTCAGTCTTCTCCAGCACATCCCTCAGATGAATCCTGGCATTGTCATCTTGAAATATGTCTGTGCCATCAGGAAAGAAAAAATCCATTGATGGAATAACCTGGTCATTCCGTATATTCAGGTAGTCAGCTGACCTCATTCTTTGAGCACATACTGTTGCTGACCAACTGCAGCAACCCCAGATCATACTGTAGCACTGCCGTCACAGGCTTGTACAGTAGGCCCTAGGCATGATGGGTGCAACACTTCACCTGCCTCTCTTCTTACCCTGATGCGCCCATCACTCTGGAACAGGACCTTTTTTTTTGGGCCAGGCAGTGTAAATTTTTAATAAATATATATCCACTTTATATCCAAATAAAAATGTCAAATATACACAATTTATATTTTCAACTCTGCAAAGCTGTGATGTCTGCAGTATAGAACCTATACAAAACACTCCAAAAATAACAACAAACAAACTGCTAAAATAAGAACAAGAGCATAATACTCAAATAGGGGTTGTATATATATATATATACTGTCCTATAGAGCAGTGTTTTTCAACCTTTTTTGGGCAAAGGCACACTTGTTTCATGAAAAAAATCGGAGGGCACCGACGATACGCATAATCACGGCGCACTTCCGGTCCCCGCCGGAAGTACGTCATCAGCAGGTGCCCCGCTGGAAGGCAGATGCGTACCAGCAGAGCAAAAACACCGGCCATGGTCTGTGGGGACGCGTGTTGCTAAGCAACCGCATCCTCACAGAGCCGGTCCGTGTATAACACGGATCGGCTGTATAAGTCTTATAGCATAAGACTTATACAGGCGATCCGTGTTATACACGGACCGGCTCTGTGAGGATGCGGTTGCTTAGCCCTCCTATCTAGCTGCCTCTTATAGTATAAGACTTATACTATAAGATTCCCTTTTGGGAAATAGTATAAGACTGATACTATAAGAGGCAGCTAGATAGGAGGGCCGATGACCCACGGCACACCAGGCAACATCCCGCGGAACAGTGGTTGAAAAACACTGCTATAGAGAATATAGAAGGAAGGGGAATGTCAGCTCCTGAGACCAGCATTAAAAACACATATAGACATCCGTCTTCACCATTTATTAAACATTTGTATCCACTTTCAGAGGCTGTCGCATTGTATGTAAACATGTCAGAAATATTGATACTTATCTAAACATGGCTAATATCTTATATATTGATTTTCACATAAACAAAAAAAACTTTATGACGGGTTTCTATCAAATTGCAATTCCCCTGAACATGGTATCAGTACAAAATTACTGAGCAATTTAAGAAGATTTTTAGACAAATTACAAAAGAAAAGGTAAGACTGTACCATGTGTGGCTTTTGAATAAGTAATGTTTTTGAATAAACAAACAAGTAATGTCGGGATTTCCACATAAGGAAAACTTCTACCATTACTTAAAATGTACTTAATAGTAAATTACTTAAAAGTTATTTATTGAAAAACTACATAGAGTCATATATTTTTTTTTTTTGCAATGTGAATAAAAATCTTGCCATGATACCGTATTCAGGGAATTTGCAATTTATTAGAAAAAAATAAAACTGCATTCATTTAAAAGCCGAATATGAGTTTCCACTTGCAAATTCCCTGAACATGATATCATTACCAAAAAAGCTGAGCATTTTAAGAAGATTTTTAAAACATTACAGAAAAATAGCATGACTGTAGCATATGTCATAATTGCAGGTGTATTTTTATTTGTTTAAAAAAAGTTTTAAACAAATATTTGTTGCATTTTGTTTATCACATTTTATTTATCACATATATTTTGTTTTTATTAAAGTGGATGTATACTTAAAATCTAAAAAATATATATGTAAAATAAAAGTTTTCCATACCTCTGAGCTGGTAAGGCTTTCAGGGGTTAATACAGGGTGCAGTATTGCATGTGGCCACTGGGGGCGTTTATAATGGTTTTCAATGAGACATTTTTGTCATTCAGTTTAATGCAGAGCAGAGATTTACCTGTCTATCTTTGCAGTGAGCTCCAGGAGGAGCCACAGCAGCCTGTTATCAGAGCCAGGTAGAGAGGTGGGGTTGGGAAGGATATTGTTAAATTACTCCTTACAGGTAAGTTTTTAGGGGGTTTTATGCATTCCTCCCTATTACTGCCACTTCTAGTGCCGTTAATGAAAAGATAAATTTATGGTGATAGGACCGTTTTAAAGTAAAGTCAGCTTTAAAGTAAAATGCAGGCAGGGAAAGGCAGTGTCAGTGGTATTATAGTGCATGCCCCATAGTACAATCAGGTACTAATCTATAAATACTTAGAAAATTTTTTTGATACTAACATTTACCAACATTTTTTTGTCTGATATCGTTCACTTTTGGTCGATCGTACCAGGTGTGTGACTTAAAAATCAATTGTTTTAAGTTGATCAAATATCGAACTGTAAAAAAAAATATCAAACTGTGATATTTACTTCCTGAAGCTTTAACAGTCATTCATATGCAGATTAATTCATAATGATAATGTTAGTAGTCCACACGCTCTATTAAAGTAGGGGGAGCACAGACTTTAGATTGTTTGTGTTGTCTGAAGTTCAGGTAATCAGCATGCTAGCCATTACTTTAAAAATGAAACATTGACAGAATTGTTAGTAGCTGATATCGAACAATCAAAGTAGGTGGATAGCTATTAATGTTTTTACTTTAGACCAGGGTTTTCTTCTTAGGCTTTAATATACATAAAATGGCTGTAAGCATGAAAACTTGAATAATGTTACAAAATACTGTACAGGGGAGAGCCACTGTGGATTGGCCAGTCAAGGTTTCATGCATAGCATTGTCTTGTGACCTTCTGGGCCATGTGGGAAATTCCCATTGCCCCAAGGCACATAATGACGTAACAAACTAATTATTGGTAATGTCACACTGGTGCAACAAATCACTCAAATGGTAATGGAAGGTAAAATAAGATTTACTGTAAATAGGTGAATATGTGCTATCTTCCAAAATCTAGCAACTTCGGGCTTGAAAACCTTAGTACTACTACAAGTCTCAGCACAGTGCTGCCAGCTTGGCTTGTCTTCACTTTGTGACTTTAAATAGTTTTAAATTCATGACTGCTTATGTAATAGGTTTTCATGGCGTGAATAGATGTACAAAGGCCCCTGGAGCCTATCAGAGCTTTCATGTAACTAAACTTGAAATGGCAGCTAATGCGGAACCATGGCAAAGTCACATAAGTGTTAAAGAGAACCAGTCTACACTATACTACATAAATACAAGGCACAATGGATTTTGAACCTTTCCTGGAAACACAATATGGGCAAAGTACAATAGTTCAAAACATTGTTCGGTGCAATATATTAGACACAGGCATATTAAATATTAGGTTAATTGACTCGAATGTGTCTATCTTCATAGGAGTGTTTAATTAAAATCATAAGTAGACTTCCATCAGAGATCTGAACCCTGAGGAGATACAATGTGGTCACAGTGTGGTCCATGATGGAATCACATACAATATATGTAACTTCTTAATCAGTGCCATTGTAACATTGTATTTACTGCACATATGAGGGGTTTACATTTTTGGCAGATCAGTAAATATACAAGCACACTTATCAATATAAAATGGCATTATATACTTCAGAAGTGGGTACAATTCATAATTGCATATAGTGTAGACTCATCTAGACTATGCAACATACAAAACAACATATGGTAGTTATTACTAGCAGTAAATCATCTCTAATCCTAAATTATTGATGGTCAATGACAGTAATCCATCCCCACAATCTGTGAAGGTTAGTGAGGGGACACCCATCGTAGTATTATATCATGGATGCCCAATCACTGGAAATTAAAGACAGTAATCCATCCCCCCAGTCTTTGTTGCTTAGTTACAGACACCCCCTTCATATTATATACCCCCAAACATTGGTGGTCAATTGCAGTAAACAATATATGTTGGTTAGTGACAGATATTCCCCATCGTAGCATATAATGCACCCACAATCACTCATGCTGAGCGGAAGCCCCAATCTATGGTGGTTAGAGAAAGACACCCCCATGGTATTATATCATGCACCCAACAATCCCTGCAGTTGTGGTGGTCAGTGACAGATATTCACCATAGTAGCATATCATTGACCCCCAATTATTGATGATTAATGTCAGTAAACACTCCACCCAGTCAATGGTGGTTAGCTGGTTAGTTACATATATTCCCCCATGGTTTTATATAATTCACCCCCAAATATTGCTGGTCAGTGACAATATACCCCCCCCCCTACAAATTCCCAACAAGTTATTAGTCCTCAGGGGCAGAAAAAAAATTTCCTCCCTTCAACATAGTGATGGTAATGGAGATCTGAATCAATTCACTGGTCTTTTCTCATATATGAACAGATGACCCTTATATAAGTTTTATAATAAGTGTTTTCAGTGAGATTTAGCCACATTGTCACAGTGTATCAGCCATGTCTGCTGTATACAATGTGTTCTATACAATCTCTGTAGAGGGTGAAATGACCTCAGTATATGAACGACAAAGCCGCCTTTATGTTGTATCACATTATAACTTCTGTCAAATGTCCAATATTCTGCTGCTATTAATGAGCCTCCTCCTTCTGCTCCAACAATATATGGAGAAAATACAAGGACCTAAACAGACAGACAGAAAGACAGACAGTACCTAGAATGGAATTGTTCAGCATAAAGCCTATTATCCCCTTCAAACAAGAATGGGGATATTTGCCATTGACAACAACAGTTCATTTACAAGAATATGTGAATGAATGTTCTATGCACATTGGAATATATCAGTACTATTTAAGTGTATGATAACTATTAAGGATGTTGTGGGCGCATTACATTATAGGCTCCTTTTGTGCTGAAACTGATGTGTTTGAGTCAATGCTCTCTATACAGCTGTAATATGTTAGAGTGATACAAATATAAATGATTAGCAGGGTATGAATTTGGAAGGATAAGCTCCTCTGTGGATTATCCAGTGTTCTTTTTAAAGAAATGTGAGCTGCATATATGTCTAAATAATAATACTGTGTGCACATTAGAGTGTCGGATTCTCTAAGATAGTGGTCCCCAAACTTTTTTTTATTTTTATTTTTTTTATTTGGGATCATTATCAAGACCCCCTCCCCATTCAAACACAGGTTAAGAATGAGGACCATGGAATACCTTTGCACACCCTAGCCCCCCCCCCCCCCCCCCCCCCCCCCCCCCCCAGTTTGGGAACCACTGCTCTATGAACAGGACATTATTCTATGTACTGTGAAATCTGCAACCTCTGAAGATTGTCATCCCCAGCAGATTTGCAAGATAGGGAAACAAATTAATCACAAAAACTCCACACAGAGTCCAACTGTGCCCAGGCCATGACAGGTCAAAATTGTGTACCCTTTGGGATCCCCAGATACCATCCTACAGCCATCTGATAAAGTTAAGGTCAGTGCCTGATTAAAAGTGCAACAGACTGGAAAGATTAACTCCCAGAGTTTAGGGGACTCCATGATTATATAAAATCATCTTCTTCCTTAGCATCAGCATAATACCTATTGATCCACCATCTTTATCTGCACTGTAGTAGTTTCAGTAGAGAAGATAGGCTCAGTTTGATACTAGGATATATATCTGGTGAACCAGCTATACCTATACCAGTCTGATGACCGTTAGACCCATTTCCCTCTAAATAAACACTTTGAATGCAGAGCTATTTAAATTAATGAAGAAATAAAAAAGCTTCAGCTACTAAAATACCTATTTAATTGCCACATAAGGTGTGACCAAAATTGGCCATGTATTTAGGGTCTCAAGTATCCCTCTTCATAAGGGCTTATACTGACCACACATGGCAGCTTTTCAGTGCAATGATCCAGAAGTCCCTGGAGATCTAGCTATACTTTTTTTGATCAGATTAGCACCAAGAATGAAGTGTTTCCTGCAGTAGTTTGTGTCCTTTTGCATTGTGTGTGTCCATGCCTCCCAGCATACTTTGTGGCAGTAGTATGTCTCTCCACCTTTCTTTGATGGTGAGTTTCCTCTGCATGATGGAGGGAGTACTGAGCCATTTTGTCTCTTGGACTTAAGCACAGCCCATTCATACAAATAATATCGAAGACCATAATATACTCTTTGGAAAAGTTGTATATATAATTAGAAGTATATATATATATATATATATATATATATATATATATATATATATATATATACATACATTGCCCCAGCCTATATACAATCTCTAAACAGTTAAAGGGGGGTCCCCCGAGTTCCTTCCACCAACCATACCAGCCCTTTAATACCAGCTTGTTGGTACCTTATAGAATTACTTTCAATACTGTAACAACATAACTGGGGCTTAAGCCCTGCCTTATACATTTTCACCAGTATTTGTGACTGTCCTTCTTACACTGACATTTCACAAGAAGCCTTCAAAGTCCGATTTCCTCCTGCGGCACTGTCGAGCTTCCGCCATGCTGTGACAAAATAAACAAAACATGTTACAGAACACATAACTCCAACCAATCAGGAATAGAGGGTGGGTGCACATCCTGATCCGAAAAGCATCCCCCTGCTGACTCTTCCTTATCTAAGCTTTCTGAGCCTGCCCACCTAGAACACTCCCTCTTTCCCTACATCCCCTACTCCATTCCAAAACCAGCCCTCCCACCTATTCTTTTTGGTTCTGGGCATACAATAGTTTTAGTAAAACCATAAAAAGACAGCAGTAGGATGTAACTTCAAGTTCTGGTAGATAGATCCAATAGAGCAAAACACAAAATCTGATTTGAATGGAAATGGCGATGGCAAACATTGTTTTATATATATATATATATATATATATATGTGTGTGTGTGTGTGTGGTAAAGAAAAATAGAATGAATGATAGACAATTCTGCCTTAATCTGCTCTCATAATTTTTTGAGTGCTCCTCACAAGGCTCTTTATAGTTTACATAACCAGTATATAACCAGTAGATTAAATATAATGTGACTGGAACCTCAGATCAATGTTTAACTGAAGTCACAGCTACCCAATAGTTCTAACAGTCTATATTCTCTATTTTAGTATTCATAAGTATATCCAGAACGGGCGACAGTTTTACCCCAGCGAAAGGAATTTGCAGTCCCGCCATGCTCCATCCCTCAGGCTCCTCTGTCTGGACACTTGCAGGAGTTATATAACTGTGTCTCAGCTAAATATAGCTGCCTGTTGATCCATAGTCTCTTATAAGAGCCAGTTCTTCTATAAAGACCAGAGTGGCTTCATGTCAGCAATGTTCTACGAACACATCTACATGCATGTCACAGAAATATTCACTGATATAGTGTCGGTCCTATATCATCTCCAGCAGTAGGATTTCTCTTTCAAGATGGTATCCATACACTTCACATGGGATATTTTGATATTGGGGTAACATGAATGGTGTGTTAAAACAGATTCCAACAAATACAGAGCAGAACTTTTCATTTGATATGGGTGATGTTACCTTTGGAACATGGAATGAAGTCTTTGGGAACTTAAAATAATGCTGACCTGCTTAGAGTCCCTTCTACAGCCAACTTTTGGAGGACAGCTGATTAAGCTCCTGAGATGCTTTTGAGATGTTATAGGAAACCCCCATAACACAAGGAGAACTAAAGGTGGACAAGCATGGTTCAATCTTTCAGTTTGATTGACTTGATCAGTTTTCCATCTATCACACTGTGTGGTGGTACAATCGATAGCTGTTAAGCCCACTATACACCTTTCAATCACTCTGTACAATTGATCTACTAAAAACCCAAACCCAGTATAGTGGCCTCCCTGATAGAATACATAGTGATTGGAAGGTTTAAAAAAGTTCCCCATATTACTGACTACTGACTGTACAGAAATTGTATGGTAAGATTGGAGGTGTATGGTGGCCTTTAGACTTACAGTTGATTAAAGCAGATGTAAACTCAAAATCTAAAATCTAAATATGTAAAATGAAAGTTGGACTTACTTCTGAGCTTGTATGTTGGGGGTGTAGCGCTTCACAATCCTAAAAGAATCTACTAACCTTCTGTTCCCTTGAATCATATGAGAGATTCCAACTTTATTTGCCAAGCTTCCAGGGGTTAACTCAGGGTGCAATATTTCAAGTGGCCACTGGAGGCGTTTACAATGGTTATCTATGGGAAAATTAATCTTATTCATTGCCACCGCACGAGTCATCAGAGCCAGGGAGAGAGGAGGGGCTGAGAGACCTTTACTTATTACAGGTATGTTTTTTTAGGATGTATTACTCCCTATTATCTGCACTTCTAGTGTCATTCATGTAAAGATGAATTGGTGGTAGGTCCTCTTAAAATTGCAGAAATATTGAAATTGCACAAATCATCACTTTGATCGAAAAAAAAAGTTGTTTTGTATATTGCTTTATTGATAGAAAAAAAGTTGTTTTGTATATTGCTATAGATGGTCGGCGGCACCCTTGGTGTGCCGGCCATTACTTTAAATGGGGACTGATGCCCCCATTCAAAGTAATGGGATCAGCCGCGAATTAACCAGCACCATGCGATCCAACATGTGGGAAATTCCTGGCCACTCTCACCAGGTGGGCCCACTTGATTGGCCGAGCGACTGTCGGGCGATTGGCCGGAGCGCTCACGGCGGTTGATCAGCCGAGAAATTGGGTGAAAATCGGGCCGTGTATGGCTATCTTTAATCTACACAGGTAATGTCTTGGCTGAGATTGAAACCTTGGATGCCTGTGCAGCAAGGCTAGCAATCAGCCCCTATGCTGACAGATAAGCTTACACAGTATAGGGGGTCATATAAGTTCAGGAGCTTTTACAGCAACTTATGTGGAAAAACAAGATGTGCAAAGACTAATTGCTGATTATTGTTTCTAAATTTCTTGTCACATAATAACAGACGAACATAATTGTCCAACCCAGCTCTGGAGAAGGAAGACACCTTTTGGTGATGATAGTCCTGTATGTAACTATACAGCATTGGGGGATTGGGGGATTCTTGGAGATACTCCCAGGAACTGCATTCCATAACCAGCTGATACATTTTGGCTTTACTGCGCCCCTAGCCACTGGAACCAATGGGACTCACTGTTACCTTCAATGTGGGCACAGGGAAATGTGTCCCTTCTGTACAACGTTTCTTATCAGTGGTTTATTGGGGCATACAGTAGGCCACCAGGTGTATTCCATGTGACTAGAAAATGAATAAGGTAGAAGAATTAAGGCCCCCATTCATGGGTCGATTTTCCGTTTCCATTCCCAAACGATCGGTCTTTGTGCGCAGATCGATCAGGAAATGGAATGCGGCCCACCTTTAGCATTTGGTCCCGCTTAAAGAAATGTCGATTGAACAGGGATACAATATGTCAGTAAATTCCTGTTCGATAGCCATTATTTTGGATGGGTGCTTAGGGTCCCCATCCAAAAACCAGGTATTGATTGCCCAAGGTAGTGCACATTGATGCACCGAATGATAAATGAACAATCTTTCACCATGGTAATCGACTTGTGTATGACCGGCTTAAGTCTTTCCTCTGCATTAAACTCAAGTACTCAACTGATTAAGTTTAGGAGTAACTTGCAGTCAAAGGTTGGCTTATATAATTACTGTATATACTCGAGTATAAGCCAACCTGAATATACCCCAAGGTACCTATTTATACAAAACAAATTCTTTTCGATTTGTGTGTTAATCGCAGAGCCCCTGAACATGATATCATCACCAAAATTGCTGGACATGTTGAGAAGGGTTGTGGAAATATTGTAACGAAAAAAAGTATTGCCATAGCTTAGGTAGTTTTTGCATAAATTAGGTTCAAAGTTAAGTCAACAAAAAAATGTCCACTTGACTTTGAACCTAATTTATGCAAAAACTAAAATTCTAATGTTCCCACGACCCTTCTCTGAATCTCTAACAAATTAGGTGATGATACCATGTTCAGGGGCTTTGCAATTAAAGCTAGCCATACACGTGTCAGATTCCATGGCCAATTGATCACTCTCCCGATCGATTCCGGCGATTCTGCCGGGAATCGCAGGTGTGATCAATCGGCCAATTAAGAGTATCCATCGCTGCATACCACCTTGTCCAACGGATTCTGGGACGATTCCGTGTCCGATTGTCCACCTCACAAATGGCAACTCCCCCTGATCTGGGCAGAATCAATCTGATGGAACCAACATGTTGGTTCTCTGTCGGATCCGATTCTGGGCCCCTGAACGATCGAACCTGATCGATTGGACAAGGTGGGCTGCATGCGATTCCGGCACGATCGTTTCGCGTGCACGCGCCCGGAATCGATCGTGTCGGAATCCGGTGGGAATCCGACACGTGTATGGGGGCCTTAACTCACAAAGTACACCCATGAAACGCTGCAATTTTTATCTCTTGATTTGAGTATAAGCCAAATAGAATTTTTGCTAGCACATTTTGGGTGCTGAAAAATTCTGCTTATATTTGGGTGAATATAGTACTACAATCTAGTAACAGAACAGAGGTGTGAGGCACAGGCTGCCCAATGATCAGGGGTGTTTTTTCTGCTATGCAAAGTATGCTGCGCATAGGGCCCCCGCAAACCTGCGTGCACCCCTCCACTCAACAACTTTTCTGGTAGCAAAAATCCCCAACCCTCCGCTCAGCAGCTTGGGACCAAAAGGCAAAAATTTGGCATAGGGCCTTTTCACTGATAGAAACAGCACTGGTCATGATGCCACTCATTTCTATAACCTAAACAGCTGAAGTCGAGAACAACACAGAGTAACACTCAATGAGTAAACTGGTGGCTTGGTTTATAGCACAAGTGAAGGTATCCTTTGTTAACCTGTCTCAGCAGCCATTAGGAAAATAAACACGTCATTATATTCCTATTATGGCGAAAGCCTTTGCTGCGCATACATCTACCTAGAAACACATTAGCTGGGAAGAGAAATCACCGCAGGTATGTGTACAGTTTTCTGTCCCTCATGTGCCTGACACATTAGCATTTGGCAGTTTCCTGGCTGGTTTCTGAGAATGTACGAAAAATTTAACCATTTCAAAATATTGATTCAGCCCCAATGTAATGCTAGCCATACACTCTGAGATAAAAATTAGGATCCATTAAAACAGACCAATGTATCCCGACGGTTTATCGGTTTGGATCGTAATATTCAGCAAAAAAGCTACCACATTGAAAATCCAATTTAGGAACGTAATTTTTTTTTTACGAGGATGTCATCGAAATTCATCGCCGTTTATGTCGGCCATTGTGATGTATTTTTTTTTTTTAAAGGGGAAGCCTCGGCAGTAATTGGTCGGTAAACACTATGAAAACAGTATGAAGTTTCCCGATGTTCCCAGACCAATTAAAATTTTTGAACATGTCCAATAAATTACGATCGTAAAAAAACGGCAATTACGATCGTAATATATTGGTTGTACCATGTGGACATGTGCGGATTTCAGGACGATAAAATGCATTCATTGGTCGGTTTTAATGGATCCTAATTTTTATCTCAGACTGTATGGCCTGCATTAGACTGATGTTTGTTTGGGCCCAAGGAAATCTCCAATAAAGTCAATGTTCCCCTCTCATCCCTTGTCCAGGCATTTCCAAAGTCAGGCTTGGGGGCCAAGTGCAGATGTCAGCTTTTCACTGACCCGCAGACTCAATCATAAAATCAATGATATGCAGAGGCTGTGATATCAGCATTGAGGTGACACCATTTCACTCCCAGATAAGGGGTGACACCAAGCTTTCCAACCATTGCTTATTTCTTTTTTTTTTTTATACATGCATAAAAAGCTTCAAATGCAGCAAGAGGACTTCTATCTCTCTCAAGATTTGTGAAGCAGTGTGAAAACTGCAGCACGGTCTTTGGCTCTCCCCGAAAGGTACAGTTCCGAATTTACACAGAGCTTTGCCTGAAGCCATGTACTGTGGAGATCATCCCTTCTATTAGCATACGGCATCAAAGTGAGCAGTGCACGGGGCTCTTCTCACTGATTCTCTATATGACACAGTTAGGGGAATGGTCAGGACTTCTGGAGTTACTTTATTATATTTTTTGAAACACCAAAATATGCCCTAGGTCTTATTTTCAGGGAATGTGTTATTCTGATCACTCTGTGCCAATCATTGTCCCCTTCTTATCACTCTGTGCCATTCATTTCCACTTCTGATCACTCTGTGCCATTCATTGTCCCTTTTGATCACTCTGTGCCGATCATTGTCCCCTTCTGATCACTCTGTGCTATTCATTGTCACCTTTGATCACTCTGTGCCAATCATTGTCCCCTTCCCCTTCACTGACTCACCTTTTTTGGGTTCTACCGGTACAGCAGCTTGCTGTACCTTCCTGGTGCAGAGGTGGGGGCCTTTGTAATCACTTCCACACAGTTAACCATTGTACCACCGAATGGAAGATTCAGGCAGGGGCAGTTATCGGTGGGTGTCTTTTTTGTGGGGGAAACAGGGTATGTAAAATGTGGAGGGGACTACAAGTCCCAGCATGCCTAAGGGCAACCTTTAGCAGTGTTATGGCAGTGTTATGGCAATAATAAAACCAAGTATGTGCGAAGGAAGAGATTTTCCCCATAGTTTTGGTTGGCTTCCGGATAATTTTCACCTTTACAAACTTGGCCCTCTTTGCACAAAGTTTGGATACCCCTGCCTTACTCAAACAACACTGCGTATTTAATATCCACAGTGTAGTGCAAGCACCTCTATAAACATATTTTTTAGACTTCCCTCGAGTTCAGCTTCTACAAATCTACATGAAAGCACCTACCTACTGGGCAATTTTCACTGCCTTGGCTCCCACTAACAATCTTCATAAAAGAGTTTTCAAGGTAAACTTTGCAAGAAAGGAAAGCAAACATATCCTGGAGTGAGTAAAATGAAAACCTGTCAACACGATCTGAAGAGAGCGACAAGCAATACAAAATCATTAGAGATTTCCTCTAAAATAGGAAATAAGGTGTCAGGGGGATAAGCGGGTCACAGAGGTTCTAAACAGAAAAGACAGTGGATGCCGGCCTGTCAGATGAGAACCTTCTTCAACCGTATGAGAGGCAGCTTCACCTACACTTACTTGAAGAGGTTCTTCAGCAGCCCTCCTTAAGGTCCGGGGTACAGGGTAAACGAGCGGGGACCGACAGATGAGCTGTGGAGAGCAAATGTGATGACATCATCATGCTGCTTTCCATGGCTCAGAGTATCGGCTGGCACCCTTTGTGTGACGGCCGTTAGTTTGGATGGGGACGTCGGTCCCCATTCAAACTAATGGTATTGGCCAGAGGTTTACAGACATGTCCTTTCTCTGGCCGACTGAGCTTTGGAGCAACAGGGATCTGTCGACCCATGTGGGCACCCAACATCCGCGCTCGGTTTTGCCGCATGCTGCATGTAATATTGTTACAATCCATGGTTATAACATGCATCGGATTTCATGCATGATAAGGTGCAATAGACCATAATACTAAATACATAATAATACATGATAGACCATGGTTTTTGGGAGGAAGTTAAAGAAATAAATGTGTTATAGAAAGACTAAACTAAAGTTTATGTCTCTAGCAGTGCCGTTCCTCCTAAGTAAAAAGCATGCAGTTAAAAGCCTGAAATGGGTCTTTTCTATGCTCAAACTTGTATATTAGCTCTGTAGCAGTGGTGGCGAACCTCTGGCACAGGTGCCATAGGTGGCACTCGGAGCCCTCTGAGTGGGCACACGCTGTCACCCTAGCCCAGAGTCTGTGGAAGAGAAATATGAGAAGTGCCTATCTCCTCTCCCAACTAGCAAGTTTTGTCCTCCCTCTGCTGACTGCGCACAGTGTCTCTACCAATGCACGCCAATCAGAAGGCTGGGGGAGGGATCTGTGTGTATATATATGTAGTGTGTGTGTATATTTATGTATTTGTGTGTGTGTGTGTGTGTGTATATATGTAGTGAGTCTGTATGATTCCATGTTTTTTTTAGGTTTAATGGCCATGTTGGAACTACATAATAAATAAGTAGGTTTTTTCATTTCGTTTGGGCACTTGGTCTACAAAAGGTTTCCCATCACTGCTCTATAGGATGCCACATTCCCCCCAATTTGAAGAGGAATAAGTGCTACCCTAAGCTAATCATACATGGTTTGATTCGTTTAAAAATGATTCCTTTCTTCAGTACAAGTATATGAAAGTTTTTAGATATTTTGATGGATGTGTATCTGATCAGATATTGGAGCATGCACACACATTGTTATCTTCATAACTGAGAAGGAATCGAGTTTAAGGAATCGGTTTTGCATCTTTGTGGTAGTACCATCTATTGATATTAAATTGACAGTCAATATTTAGAAAGTCAACTGAATGATACAAAAGTTGATGGGTGCATGGTTACTAGTGTTGAGCACCATTGGCAATATTAAAATGTGCGACAATTTTCAAATTATCCTCCAAATATTCGAAGTAAATTCGCAAATTCAAGATTTCCTTCCATTATAACAGCATTTGTAATGTGATTTATTTAAAAAACAATGTGTGTTGTCACAGCGACATCTAGTGGCAGAATATAAAATTGCACCTGCAGTGTAATCTTAGGAAACAATTTAGAAATAATTCGCAAATTCTTTGCGAAAATCTGCATTTATACATACAAATATTGCATGTGCAATACATAGTACTTTATATTTGAATATTTGAGATTATGAAGATATAGCACTATATTTGAGATGTTTACGAATTCTCAAAGGGCCGATATTCACAATAAAAATTAGCGATTTGACTATTCACTCTCAACACTACTGGTTACTGACTTCCTTGAATTCCTTCCTAAACGCTTCCCACTGGCCACATCCTTCTCCCATGAAGGTTTCCTTGCTGGGCATCCAGATAGTGTAATGGGATATGAAGGTGATTGGTACCCCCAAATGATGGAAGTTAGGCTTCTATGAAAATAATGATGCCAGGACCTGAGGAGCCAAGGGTTTCCAGCTTCTGCTACCTCTGCTTTGGAAGGACTGGAAGGACTTTTACTTTCTAAAGGTTAAAATGGTCAGATGGGTTTATATTAAGCACTCTTCAACTTTTCCTTTTCTTTCTGTCATGCGGCAGACTTGTTTTTCTTCCATTACGTGTTCAGGCTTTGTACATTAGCAGCCAGAGAAAGCGGTGGTGAAAATAGAAATAGGCTTTTAGGAGCGTGGTCCGAACCTTTCCTAAATGCAACATTTTGGATGCAATTAATGTGTGTTCCTCTAGAAAAAAAGAGAAGAAAAACAAAACTTTTCAACCACCAGATCCACTCTGACAAATTTCCACTTTCACCTAAACTGTTTATGAAGTTGGTAAAACTAAACCAGAGCTGGGGCCTTGCTCTAAAGAAAGGAGAAAAAAGAGCAAAAACACGGCACGCATTTCCTTTCCTGCAGAAAACGATTCACATTACAGAGCGGAATATTGCAGGCCGGCACATATACATCTGGTTTATGTTTAAATACATATCTATTACCATAATTTAAAAGATTATTACACTGGGGGAAGTGATAAATCTGTTTTATGTTTAAAATGCTCTTTTCTTTTGAGTCACTTTGTCAATGCTAAAAGGGTTAGGGGCGAAATTTATTAAGCAAAAACGCCATTAGCGGCTGCCTGCCATCTTATGCGCTGACTATGGTACAATGTGTACTGGTATATATGGGATGGAAGGGCTTATGAGTTTTTTTATAACACAACGTCTACTTTATCAGGATGTACTGGACATGTCTAGGCAGACATGGATTGTTTTTAATGAAATCAATGACAGTGTGTACCTTGGTTCCATTCTGCCTTCTCTTTTCACCCACTGAAGCCACCCAGCACACGTATAAAAAGTACAGTACAGTCATAAACAGGACTTGCAGTGAATGGACCTCACTTTAGCACAATTGAAACATTTTACGGTCACGTGTTATATATTTGTACCCCTCCTAACATGGCAATGAGGTTATTGTAAATTGACATTTTAGGCAGAAACAGTGCCAATGGAGGCTGTCCACATGAAATAATCAGGTTCTAGTTCGAGGCTGGGGTATAGAGCATTGCCTGAACATGTGTGTGTAACACTTATGCTGGGCATACACATACCAAGTAGGTCAGACCGACCTACTCCGATGTGTGCCGAGATGCTAACGTGATGACATCATCACGTTAGCACCCCGGTGCATTATGGGGCCCCTTCAGTCGGCTGGGCACCCTTTGTGGGCCAGCCATAAGCTGCAATGAAGACGCCGTCTCCATTGCAGCTTATGGAATTGGCTTGCCTCGGCTTGCATCGGCCAGAGAAGATCGGACATGTCCGTTCTCTGGCCGGCCGAGCAGTGGGGCGACAGGGATTTGTCGCCCCATGTGGGCACATGCCGATTAGCGGCCGATTTTTAACCTGACCGATGGCGCGAGCGCGCACGCCCGTCGGTCAGATTAAAAATCGTCCGCTTATCGGCATGTGTATGCCTAGCATTAGCAAACTTTTACTTTATTCCACATATTTCTTGAATACATAGTCACATTTTAAATAAAAGCTCTATGCTACCTGCACCTACAATGGCCATATACCCAGGGGTGCACATAACCTTTTTAGTGAGCTCCTTAGATGAGTACCAAGATGGTGTTTGGTACTCACCCCATATGTAGGGTGGTTTTCCTCACTTTCTTCCTCACTGTCCTCTGCGTCAGCTTCCTGCATGGTAGATTCTGCTGCAGATGGACCTCCCTGTTCCTGATTGATCCTCCGATTAGCTGTTTCCATCCACAGGTCACCAGCTGGCTTTGGGTCACATGCAACTCTCACAGTACAACACGTTTGAACCCCCAGATCTCATACCTCAGTAGTGTGACACTTTTCTGGGTTAGTAACTAACCCCTGAGACTACCCACACTCCAAATGTCCTGCTTTCATAGTCATATTCCAGCTGTCACACAGTGCTGTTCTCTTGTCATATGTTACCCTTACATATGCCTACTGCAACCTTTTATAGTTATTTATGTTTCCCTGCAGTTATCCAAGTGACATAAATTGTATGCATGTAACATTTAGCTGCAGCCGCTTAGACACAGAGTGCCTCAAAAGTTGTTAGTACGCATATGAGCTTTGTAACAATAATGCAGTACAACAATAACAGTGCAACATACGGTAAGATCAGCTAAAATGAACAAACCTGAACAGCCTGAAACAGCTATCTGTGTATGTATGTATGTATGTATGTATGTATGTATGTATGTATGTATGTATGTCAGTGTATATATACATGTTATATGTGACTCTTCAGCCAAAAGCACAGTTAGAGGCTTACACTATATAAACTTTTATAGGTGATTTCCCATAATGTATATTGAGATATATGTAACTCTCCAGTAGGGGGAGGTATGTATATAACATAATAATATTGATAAAAGTAACTATAGCAGCAGAATAAGAGGGGGCTATAAAACATAAAGACATAAGTGACATAACAGGGGGAGGAGGATAGTTAAAACATTTTAGATATAAATGATAGAGGAATGCTACATATAATATATACTGCTAAAGGTTTAGATATAACAATATATGTAAATTAAAGACCAAGATAAAAACAAAGAAGGGTTGTATATGGTGAATATATAATGTATATATAGGAAAAGAGAGGCATGAATACAATGCAGATTGTGCATTGTGAAATATAATGTATAGTGCTTACAGATGAGGGCTAAATACAAAGTATATTAAGAATAAGACTAGTGTGACAAGGTAGGGCCAAGTATGGAGCATATGGAACGTATACAATGTATAAGGGGAAAGAGGAAGGGTGCCCATGTTGTTTATAATAGGTGACATAGGTAGCCTGTCTATGGGGACAGAGATGTTGGATTGTACATCATCCACGTGAGTGACACAGGGTCTGTATACAATGAGTATTGGTGACACAGAGGCTATATACGATTTGTAACATAGGGGTCTGTTTTCAATAAATATAAGTAACAAACTGCTAAGAGACAAAGGGGCAGTTTAGAATGCACATAGGTGACAGAGGCTGTTTGCTTCATATCTAGGTGACACATCCAGGTGCATCTTTTCATTATTTTCTGCATATCGGTGACACTAAGCTGTATACAAGGTATACATATCAGTGTGTATCAGTATACGATGTATTAATGGTTTATGAAAGTTAGGGTATAGTGGTGACAGAGTATCCTATGCACAATGTGTAAATGAGGCCTTTACACAATGTATACACAAGTAACCCAGGTACAGCAGACAATGGATTAAGGTGATCCGGGTACTGCGATTGGTGTATATCTGACCCAGGTACTGTATACAATGTATTAAGGTGACCCAGGTACTGTGCATAGTTTATATAGGTGACCCAGGTACTGTGCACAGTTTATATAGGTGACCCAGGAACTGTGCATAGTTTATATAGGTGACCCGGGTACTGTGCATAGTTTATATAGGTGACCCAGGAACTGTGCATAGTTTATATAGGTGACCCAGGTACTGTGCATAGTTTATATAGGTGACCCAGGAACTGTGCATAGTTTATAATAGGTGACCCAGAAACTGTATGCAGTTTATGTAGAACTGACCCAGGTAGTATATACAATATATATAGTGTGTCCATGTACTGTACACAATGTATTGAGGTGGCCCTGGTACTGTATGCAGTTTATGTAGGTGACCATGGTACTCAATGCATAGAACTGACCCAGGTACTATATACAATCTTCTCCATGTACTGTACACAATGTACTGTACGCAGTGAATATAGGTGAATGGGGGGCGTGCACAGTGTATATAGGCGACTCAGGGGCCACGCACAATGTATATAGGTGACGGGACATCTATGTGACTCGACGCGCGCACGTTGTATATATGTGTCTCGGGGGCGCGCACCGTATATATAGGTGACTCTGGGGGGACGCGCGCAGAGCGTATATCGGGGGCCGCGCACACTGTATGCAGGGTGTCCGTGCAGCATGGGTATGGCTGAGTGCAGCGCCTGCCGTCTGTCGCTCCCCCCCTGGCGGGGCCCCGGCATTGCAGCCAGCGCTGCGCTGGAGACACACAGACTTCACTTACATTGTTGGTGAGTTTGCAGCAACTCGTCCGCCTCGGCCTCCCCCAGCCTGGACTGTGTGGCCCCGGGGAGAGTGCACCCACAGGGGCCCCAGGAGCCGCCATGGACACCAAACATTTCTTGCCTCTGGGTAAGTCCAGAAATGAGTGAATGCAATCTGTGCGGGGTATTTACTGCCTCATCCCCCTCCCGTCCGCGGGGCTCCCGTGCAGAACTTTTCTGCCCCCTGGCATTGCCCCATGTTCCCCGCATCCCGCTCCTCCCTTCACCCTCCACGTGTGCCCGGAACAGGGTAAGGGGTGGTTAGTTTCGGGAGGGGGGCAGCGTACAGATCCCCGGGCTGTGACTGCGGCCGGGCATTGCAATGGCAAAGGAACTTATGTATTGGCAGCCTGAGCTGTGCGGAGTGCCCGACGCTTCAATAGTATGTCACAGTGCTTGTCACTCTGACCCTATAACATACTGTATGACACCCGGGCAACGTGACCCCTGGCATGACACCTGGCCAGTGTGACCCCATGACATGACACTGTGATACTGTGTACCCTATTAAATGGCTCTGGGACTACGTAAACCCTATTCTATGACAGCAGATGCTGTGTGACCCCATAGCATGATTATGGGGATGCTTGTTACCCTAATGCATGGCAGTGAGCTAAGTTATGATCTATAGTATGACATCGGGATGCAGGTGATCCCATAACATGGCACATAGTATTGTGTGATCCCATTGCTAGCACCATGGTTATACCTGACCCTATAGGTTATTTGTGTACACAGTGACCAGTATGCATTGTGAGCAGCAAACACATAACTACAGATTATAATATTCCTGTTGAATACATATTGGATTTGAGGAAGCCAGGTTGTGCAGCAAATAGCAGCATTTATTGGGATTATCAGACAGTTTCGAGTGTGTTTTGTATAGCTACAGAAGTTTTTGTGTTAATTGTAGACACCTGTGGCATAGGCAGGGTTAAAGTGCAGGGACTGAATGATGGCAGAGACCCCCAGGGTCTGTCAGATGACACTCAGCCATTCTCACCAGGACAATGTCTCTTCCACTTAAATCAGACATTGCCTATGAATATCTCTGTCCAGGTCTATAGAATTTATTATTCTTAGTATATTTTTAAAATAAGCAATATTATTAATATTAATAGAAAATCATTGTCTGTACCCCAGGAGTTCCTTATGGTAGAAGAGTCTAGGGGTGAGTGATGAGGACATCTGGATTTGGGCTACCTGTGTGGCTCACTTTTCTTTATTGCAGCCGTGGGGTTTGGCACAGTTCTTTTGCCAAGTGGTTGAAGTCACAAAGTTATGTTTTTATATTTTGGTGTTTTGGGTTTGCTATTTTTTAAGATTACTTCCTGTTATGACATGCCAGATTTGTGTTTACAAGTCAGACTGTATTTTCTATCCATATTTATAAATAGATATACATTCCAATGTTGCATTTGAGTGCTTGCATTTATTCATTATGCATTAAATGTGTGTTTTTATTATTCTGTATAAAACAATATATTTGCATTTTAACATTGCTAGTCAAAAGTAAAAGTGGGCATTCACAGTTGTTTAACCAATTTACATTGATTGTTTAAGTTAGTAATTTGAAAATCAATTCCTGAACTGAATCGATCAAAAGTGATGAAATTCAGCATAACGTGGAAAGAGCTGTGATGGTTCATTTTGGGAAATGTCAGTCGATTGTACACATATCTGATGGGTTGTGTATGTATTTAAATTTGTATCAGATGATGGAGCATGCACACAAGTCTTTTGGAAAGGAATCAATTGATCAAACTGTACAATTGATATTGGACTGACAATCAATACCTAAATTGCACAAGTTGATCTAACTATAATTGATTTGATGGAAAAATAATTGGGGAAAATAACAGATGACACATCTTTTATATTTACCTGAGGCTCTATATAAATCTGTTTACTTATGCATTTATTTGAATTTATTTGTTTAGTCCTAAGTGATAGCATCCATGTCCCCCTGCTGATTCTCCTCAGAATTTATAAACTTTTCTTGTCTATCACCCTGTTTTCTGGAGTTGCATCCTGTACCATTCCTGGGAAGTGCAATGGCTGTTGTTTTCCCTCTTCTCTTCTACAATCTGATGGTAGCAAGCTTTAAGTGTTTAGATTCGGGGGCTATCCAATGTGCGCTGTATAATTCCAGTATTTCCTAGCCTGTGATTTTCTTTATTGGACCAAGATGTAAATATTATGAGGGCTTGTGGTGTGTAAACTCAGAGAGACCGCTTAAGTCTCGACCATCAGATAAGTTTAGGCCTTGGAATCAGTCTTCTTTGTGGGTTTAAGTTGGCGCTCCTGAGTTTCCCTTAAACTCTGTTTCAGCCTGTGATGCTGTGCTGTTTCATCAGAATTGGGTGAAATATAAAAACAACTGTGTCTGAATAAAACATTTTCTATAGTGAAATAAAGTTATAGAGGTGAATTCTAGGGAAATTATCAGATTTGAAATGTAAGATCTTTGTCTAATAATTTGTGGTACTTACTTTATGAGGATGATGATCAGGAACCATCACAAACAAGTCAACACTGGTGCCTACTTAGTTACCTATTTGACATGCATTTTTACAGAACAAGAAAAGGCTCCCAAATGAGATAATAAGACATTCATTCTAAATGACAGTTATTTGATGTCAAAAGATTTTAATAGACCTGAGCTGAGAAAAAGGTCCACCATTGGCCGTACCATAGAGCAAGTACTGCTGATACTGGCTGATCTATTCACTCCATTCTGTCATGTTAATTCCATATTTCAGCAAGGTTGACAATATCCAGGATCATATTGATATCCCAGATCAGTATGAGTTAGGTCTCCATCTGGGTGAAATAAGGGAGGACTATTTATCTTACAGTTCATGCAAATTTATCTATGCAGCATGCAGGTACTGTAGTACCTTTATGTTAATAAGCTTACCTGTGCCTTCATTATGGCAGCTTCAGTTATTTTGAGGTCACATTAAGACTTCTATATGAAAAAATATTAGTATACAAATTCTTTTTTTTTTTACCTGGTTTAAAAGTAAGTAAAATACCTGCTGCTCAAAATGTTGACAAATGTGGAGCTATTTTGTGTCCTGTACATTTAGTGTTATCTCTGGTCAGACCACAATTTAAACGATATAAAGAGACAAATGCAATTGTGGCAGATCAACAGGTTTTATATATTCTTTAAACTCAAATGAAAGATGTAAAACTTCATGGGCCAACCTTGATATTTATTCATGTCTATAATATTTGTATTTAAAAATGTCTACAATTGTGAAAGTTTGTCCTTCACATCATCTATCTTTTGATATGGAAACAAACTTAGGTTTTCCTTAATCAGTGAATCTGCAACAAGCAAATTGTAATACTATAGCACATGTGAAATCAAATGTCAAATAAAAGACACATCTGTGGCATTAATAACCATTTTTTTTAAATGTCACCAGTTAAAAATAATTACACTGTGGGCCAGATTTGGCCCCTGGCTACCCCCTACTTTAAAGTATTGCTCCACCGAGAAGCCTGGGTCAGGAGTTATTGCTCTCTGTGTTTACTGTGTAAATGTATCCTAAAACGTGTATCCCTGAAGAAAAAACAAAAACATATAGAAATGTGTACCTCCTGGGTATTTGGCCCGTGTACCTCCCGGGCGGAGTTTCTATCTTAATGAAACTCAGCCCGAGTTAACTATAGAAAAACTTACCTGCCCTGCCGATTGGGTCTGCCCCTGATCGTATCACCAGTGACACGAAGGGGGGCGGGGGAAGGCCATTTGTTTTTCTCCAGTGACGCCGGAGTTTTTTCCGGAATTATGCACAGGACCTCTGGGCGGGTAGGAAATCGCGGCAGAGCATGTTGTAAAAAAAAATGGTGGTGTTTTAAAAAAAAACGTGCCACGTGTGTAACGTCCAGGAGGTTAAGGTATACATAGGTTAATTACATAAGATTCTCCCTCAATAGATGAGGGACAGACTGACGTCATCATGCTGCAGTTGACCCCTTAGAAGATCAGCGGCCACCCTTTTTGGATGGGCATCCAGCATGCGGGAGATTCCTTGTCGATCTGGCCAGGTGGGCGCACCAGATTTTCGCTGGAGAAACCGACGGGCAATTGGCAGGAATGCGCGCGTCGGTCGATCGGCCGAAAAATTGGGCAGGAATCTGTAATGATGTGTATGGCTATCTTTACACATGGTTGGAATAAGGCTTGAACAGTTGTATTCCGGCAGAGTGGTCATTTGACTCTTATAGTAAAACAAGAATGATTAAGCTACCAGCGACACTTACAGTTTTCTATCTCCGAACACAAAAAAGAAAATTAAAAGTTCCATCTCTGATTACGTTTGCAAAGCTGCACCAAGCGTAACTCTACCCCTGTCATTTCGTCTCTGATGTAGGTTATGGAGACGACGTTGTGCATCTCTATACCCATTCTCCCTCTTCCTCTATGCATTATTTAGGATTTATTTGGCGGCTGCCAAGTGTGAGTGCCATCTGATAAGTCTCATTCTGAGAGAGTCCGGAGCTCATTCATGTAAACTTGATTTAAAGGGTACGTCACCGGGAGGAGATCAGGCCTAGCTGAGCCTTCAATCGAACGCTCTAGCTCTGATATTGGGTTGCTTTTCAACAGCTCCGTGTCCTGTTGCGCATCAGAAGTATAAATAAACTATTAGCGGTTTGTAATAGCAGCAGGGGGCTCGGGGAAAGGCCGGTTCTAGGAGGACCAGTCACTGGTTGGTTTATCTGGTGCTGAACTCTGTACAATAGCCATAAAAATTAAAGATTTTAGAAAGAATGGAGGTGGTGGGTGTATAATAACCTCAGCACCTAAATTTCCCTGGGGGTATGAGCCCGAGGGCGGAGGGACTTTTTAGGCCACAAACTTATGGGTAAGTATGGAGTATTGTATTATTATACAGTAAAAGAATGAATATTAAGCAGTTAGTGCAATAATGCAATTTTTAATTAAAAGATAAATCTGCACAAGGTGGAGTACATTGTATCGTGGGAAACCGCTGATATGCCGCATATAAGTATACAATAGGTAGGTTACAATAGGTAATACATAGGTTAATTACATAAGAGTATATTCCATACAGGTATTGTAGGATAAGGATTGAGCTTGAGAATCTACCCCAAGGGCCACTTGCTATACCCACTGTGTGGGAAATGGCAGACCTGTTTATGAGGTATTTTTTTTAAGTATTCTTACCTTTAGGTAGCTGGTTCCATTCTAACTATTAGGGTCAATTTAATCTTCCAGAATGTGTTCCATATGGGCGCATCGATTTTTAGGACATGCATACAGAGTGGCAACGCAGTGCTTGGCAAAGGTGGCTTTATGTGAGTCTCCGTCAGCATAGAACATATTATTCACACCTGCCTACCAATTCTTTATTATTTTTCATGGCCGTTATATAAATATTTGAGATATTTTTGGCAATCGTGTGAAGGAGAAGTGTCACCGTCAGCTGACTGATATGTGGAGTGTTTTATGGGATTAGCATCACTTAAACAATCTTTTTTTGGAGATTTAAACATAGTATAATTTCAGATATACATAGACATTATACAGCAGATGTGGAAACTTTAAAGCCAAGCTCCAGTTAAGTAATACAAAGATATAGATGACGGCAGCTTTTAATTATCTGTATTTACTAATGCAAGCTGTAGACAGACTCTTTTAGTTCCTGTACAGCAGAGCTCAGACCAGCAGGAGAAAGGACAAGACAAGCAGCAGGCCAATTGGAGGAATTGAGCAAAAGGAAATATGAGTTTATTGTTTCTTGCTTCTCCTTTCACTGTACAGTCACAGACAGGGGGACTAATCTGGTAGGATTTAGTCCATTGCAGCATAGAGAAAGAATCAGGTCTATCTCTATGCTACCGGAGCTGTGTTTTACAGCCGTTTGTATCTGGATAGTCAAAAAATTCAAACCCCTTGATAGGTAATACAGCTCCCATATATGTATTTTATCAGTGTATTGGGCCTGACACCCAGAGTTTATCTTTAATACAGAAGCTGACTAAAAGCCCCCATACACCTTACAATCTTTCCATACAATTTCTGTACAATCAAATTTTGTTCTACTAAAACCATGTAATATAAGCACCTTTCTAATCCTTCCAATATCTTTTTATTCTATCAGGGAGGCCACTATACTACACAGTTGTTGGTAGATCTAATGGAGATTGTATGGGTCGATCTTAAGGTGTATGGGGGGCTTTATGCAGTCAACTTCCCATACAGAGAAGATAAATTAAATGTCAACATTTATACGAAACATGCAAATGTAAGCACATTGTATGCAGACTGAAACAAAGCCATTCAGGCACAGGAGTTGTTGTATATGATTGGCTCTGTTTCAGTCTGCATACAATTTGCATGCTAATGTTGAAATTATCTCATTGACCATTTCTTCTCCCATATTGCTTATTAAGACTTAAGCTTGCCATACACCCACCGAGCGGTGGACGATTTTGCCGGTGGCCGATGGGCGTGCGAGCTCACGGCTGTCGGTCGGCGGAAAAATTTTCCGCCTATCAGTAGTGCACACATGGGGCGACAGATCCCTGTCGCCCCACAGCCTGGCTGGCCAGAGAACGGACATGTCCAATATTCTCTGGCCGATGCCAGGCGATACCGTTACTTTCAATAAAGACCGGCGTCTTCATTGAAGGTAATGGCCGGCACACAAAGGGTGCCCGCGGATTCTGTCATCTCTGGAGAGCAGCGTGATGACGTCATCACGCTGCTTTACAGAGCTGATCTTAGCAGTGGCTAAAGGCCCCCATATACCTTACAATCTTTCCATACAATTTCTGTACAATTAACTTTTCTTCTACCAAAACCATGTAATATGAGGACCTTTCTATACCCTCCAATCACTATGTAGTCTATCAGGGAGGCCTCTATACTATACAGTTGTTGGTAGATCTAATGGAGATTGTATAGATTGATCTTAAGGTGTATGTGGGGCTTTACGGTGTATGGCAGGCTTAAATCTTTTTAGATTTACTCCTTCTTTCATACCCTGTAATGATCAGAGTGACTTTTCCTTAAAGGGAACACTATCACTGTTCTAGCGTCTAACTCTCAACACTCTATCTAAAGCTAATAAAACGTTTCCCTAACATTTAAGCTAGCCTCAGTTGGTTAGATTTGCGGCAGATTTTGCCGCCGATCGACCTCTGTGCAAAATAGGTTGCAAATCTAATGCTTAAATGCCGCCATGAATTGGCCATTAAATCGATATAAAATATGTCTGTAAATTTTAGAACGATCCTATCACTTTGGATGGGGACCAGCATCCCCATCCAAATTAAATGCCGGTACACAAAGGGTGCCCGGCCGATTCTCTGCACGACTAGTCGTGCGTTATGAGGTAATCATGTACAGTAGATCAGCCGACATATTGACGAGAGAACAAAACGTCTATGCCCAGCTTTATCTGTATGCGAAATAGGAATCAATATTATACCTTTATCAATAGCCCACCTAATGTATTTTTATAAGCTCATGAATATATTGTTCTGTTTAATATTCATGCAAATTTTCCCATAAGCGTTCCAAGATGGCTGCTGACCTAAGTCGATGTTTTTGCTGTAGTTTTTTCCCGACTTTAAAAGGCGCGTTGCCTCACGTCAGGCAGGTGAGATTGTGCGTAATACAAGAGGGGACGGACGAACTTTGCCTCGAACACGTGAATAATAATAAGAAAAAAAATACGGGTCCAGGGTTCAAAAACATCCTGCCCGTTCAGCAACCTGCAGTAGCACTTGTGTTTAACCCTTCCTGTGCATGCCTCCAACATTGATTCACAATTTGGGGGTGGGGACATCGAAATCGTGACTGTGCCATCCGAACTGGTCAGCTAGAAGCTGCAGAGGACTCCATTGTGTGTTTTTGCTCACGCTGTTAGTTTGATCGACATTTTTACAGCCTGTTTTGCCTTTTCTGGTTAAAAAAAAGCTCACTGAGCGGAAGCGGTCCTCTAGAAAAGACGGCATTTAAAATCGCACTGCATAAAGGACGCGGTCAGTGACTTGTATCCCAGTGATGTGCAAAAATCTGCCATATGTTGTTCACTGGGGATAAAGATGTTTTATTGGCATGTAGAAGTGATCTGTTCATGCCTCCATAGTGGGGGATTGAAGTTATTAACCCTAAAGAGTGTGAGACAACCTCAACCATACATTCACACTTTGCATTTCCATGTGTGAGTAAAAAGAAAACACACTGTGTAGACATAAGTGAAACTTAACCGATTATCTACAACCTAGGTGCCCAACCTGCGGCCCGGGAGCCGCATGTGGCCCTTTGGGTGTTGTTTGGCGACTCACCTGTGAAGTGGTCACACGCTGACCCAGCTTTCCTAATCAACTTTGGCACTC
>CM070040.1:44059605-44080133 GCA_036250615.1 Ptychadena robeensis
CTGGTGCACCGCCTGCTGAGATATGTCGATGGGGGGAGGGTCTAGATCGATGTTATGTTGTGGCCCTCCATTTCAACTCAGTTGCCCACCACTGATCTACAAGTACAACTGTTGGCAAAATAAAGAAAAGCATATTCTCACTCTTCTATTAACATAACATATGTAAAATTTTGTTGATCCTGATTTTTTCATCAGTTACCTATAATATACCAAGAGTAAAAGTAAGAGGTTTGACACAAACCATTTAACATTGACAGGGGTGTTTTTATTGATACACTTTTAATCAAAAGGAAAGTATACATGGTTTAATGAGCCATATATAGTATTGTATACTGGCTATGCTGGTCACTTAAAATCCAGTTTACCAATGCTGCTGTCTAAAGGTACCCATACACGTTGCGATTTTTCAGGGACCGATGCGATATTCGACGCCCGATTTTTGCTTTAGTGCTATTTTAAAAAGTCAGTCGGATGCCCGATTTTTTGGCCTGGTTGGATTGGGAATCTTTTAAAAGTGGCCGACCGACTGAAAATTACGGGCATCCTCATTCCGGACCCGACCCACTTTTCGGCCGATTTTTCTAAAACAGCATTGGTCGGACTACATTTGCATGTTAGGAATCCCGAACGATCGACCTACCCGACCGACCGGATTGGTCAGAAGGGCTAAAATCGCACGAAAAATCGCAACGCTTATGGGTACCTTTAAGCTGGGAACACTCACGGCCATCTATCTGGCCCATATCTAATGAGGCCATCCCTGTTTATCAGGGATATCGGACATGACCATAAATCGTGGTCAATGTCCATTGCTGTGCATGGGGACCGCGGGGTCTCCATGCAAAGCATCGTCAGAGCTGGAGACACAGCAGTGCTGCACCTCCAGCTCCTCCGATATTCGACATCACCTCGAACAGCTCCTATATCGAGTCGCGTGTTCCCGACTTAAGGGAAGTATAACTGGTGTTTTTTAAGAAGAAGTGTAGCCACCTGGGAGGATGCTAGATGAGAACAGCCAGCCACAACACTGTGTGGGTAGGTTAAAGGAACAACCACTGAATGAGCTATAATGACATGGACAGGAAGTTAGATCAAGGTCTAAAATTGAATCAAAGATCGCTTGTGCTAAAAATCGAACTGTGTATGCCTAGCTTTAGAAATTGTTCCCCCAGGACTTACCTAACTTATCATGTTATAAGTCTTATTATCTCTCCTTATGTGATTCAGATTTGCTGCACAGTACAGTTGTGTTTCCCAACCTCTTAAATTGTATGCTCTATGGGTAAGGGTTCCATAGAGCAAGTAACTTTGTGTAACTTGTGGTAAGCTTGCTCACTCTGCAAACTCCTCGAATACTTACCTATCCCAGCAAGAATATTGGTTGGCTCTCCATTCTTTTACAGGTCCATCTCTTCAGCCTCATCGATGATGCCAAAGAGGCAGGGGGGGGGGGTACCATTGACCTCTATGTTAAGGAGGCAATGTTGGTTTTCTGCCTCATATTTGAAAGGGGGAGGAGGAAGGGTGGCGATGGTCTGTAGCGCACGAACCTCCCAGAGGCCCAATGTACAGCACCGCATGCTATGTTGGCCCTTATAATAAAAGGTTAACAATTACGAGAACTGATAATCTGGCCATACATTGTTGGGTTGATTTGATTGTTAAAAATGTTGATAGAAATTGATGATCATAGTTTGGATGTTAAGGCAAAGTTGGTGACAAAATAACGTGGTGTATGTTTTACAGTAGTTCAGTATGTTGTGGTTGGTACAACATGAAATCATTATTCAGCCTTTTGGCATTTCACCTATTTCTCTTATGTCTGCTCCAATCCTGGCAGTTTGATGTTATTTACAATGCAGAGGGAAGCAGGAATCAGACTGGAGTTCCTTCAACCAGCAGGTGCATTGGCGGTCCATACTCTGTAACTGGTCACATCTAGGTGGATAGGTCCAGTAAACAGAAGAAGGTTGTTTGGTGTTTTTCTATGTAACCGGTTTGGCAGTTCTTCGGAACCGCAGAACATTGGTGTTGACGCTTGCAGTCTTGTTTTTGGTTTTATTAGGGAGTGGGAGTACCATCATTTTCTTAGTATGACTTATTTTCCACAGTTGTCACTTTTTCACTCTTTCCAAGAAGTAATTTTACACGTCATTCTGCGACTCTTTTTCTGTCTGTGAAAAATTCCCTTCAATATAAAAGGGAAAATACAAAATATGTCTTTTCAGACGTCAGTTATAATCAGTGAAATCCTTACTCCAATCTATGATAATTACATATATGACATTTGTATTGTCCCCTTCATACCAGGTGGTAATATTGGCATTCAGGTTGCTATGAGGGGAGTTATGAAAGAATAAAAGAATGTATGAGAAGCATTCTTAAGAAGAGTTGAAAAAACTAAAAACATTTTATTTGTTTAAACTGTCCAGACGACTAATCGACGTTTTGAATGAGTGAACGGTTTGCCTTCTTTCAGAGCTGGCTGTGCTATGTGTATGCCCAGCTAATCTAATGTATGGGTTGGTATATTTGGAGCCCATTTCTCCCTTTGGAATCTTCTCTGTGTTCTCTCTTTGCAGGCTGCAGCAGGGATTCTGCAGGAAATACATCGAGAGTCACTCCTTAGTAAAACACGCCAATTGTCAGATTTTTGTGTCGGAGGAAGTGTAGCAGTTTCACAGCCGGTTCAGTCGGTGGCAGTGATTTCAGTGATTGCTTTGCACGAGGTTCAGGCAATAGTCAAAGGAGGCTGAGAGGAAAGGCTGAGCAGATTGAAAATGCTGAGAGTCGGTGTGATCAGGAAGAGGTGCGGTTTGGTGGTTTAAGCAGAGTCTTGTGACTTGAACAGCGGCTCTGCCAGAGGAGCGGCCCAGGCAATTTAAAGGGACACAACTCATACTAAGGACATTCCACAACTTCTTGTTGCCTTTGCTCAGTTATTTAAATAATAACTCTCCTTAACTGGCGTAGTCAAGTTTTCTATCCTCAACCTGCAAATCTATGAAGATAAATGCTAGAGATACTTTGTTGGTGAGCCCATTGTGGCCTGGAAGGCTGTGGGGTTCTCTCTGCACAATAACTTTATGGTTTATGGAAAATTAATTAATGAATATAAATGTATTTTCTCTAGTTTGAAGAGTTTAGTTCCAAATAGCAGTGTTGTAGTGACCTCAAAGGAAAAACTTTTATATTGTACCATTTTATTTCCATGCCTGCTATGTCGAACAATGTTTAGAGATGAGTAGGAGGTATGTCTGAGTTTTTTTGAGGGTTTCAATTGTTTTAATTTTGAAAGCATCACATGTGGGTATTAGAAATAGCTCCACTGCTGACATCAACCAATCAAGGTGTTCAATATTTACATAGGCCAGGACCACTGTTCTCATAAGAGCTAAGACCTGTTGTGAGAAGTATTGAGGCAGAATACTGTACCAGATTAAAGGTCCCCATCCACGTCCTTACCGACGCTTGATAGATTAACTGTTCGAGCAATGACGTCACTACGCAGAGCTCTAATCTATTTAAAATCAAGCCATGGATGGAAGGGGGGTTGTGCAGAATGAAGAAAAAACAGCCGTCTCGTTTCTCTGTGCTGCTTGTCAGATTGACCGGGATTTACAGACATGTCTGTTTCCGGTTCAATCAACTTTTTTCGAGTGGGATCAATCACTGCTCGATTTTGTTATAAATTTGAGCACAATTGAGCACCATATACACGCACGTTGCTCAATTGTGCTCAAACCTATTACAAAATTGAGCCATGTATGGGCACCTTTAGGAAACTGTGTTTCCTCTGACTAGCTGAGATCTGCATACATTGAAAAGACAAACATAGATACTAAGTTATGCCATCACTTTGTTTAACCAATTTGGAAGCTGATAAAGGGGGAACAGAAGCAAAATAAACGTAATATTTAAGATAATAGGTTTCAGTGAAAAGTGTGACGTAACTGCGCTCCACTCCAATCTTGTAATATTTCAAATCCATGAAATGTAAAGGAGTTGACATAGTGAGGAGTAGATATGGGGTGGGGGGGGGGGGGCTGACATTTCTGACCTCCTCCTTAAAAATGCATTAAATAGTAATTACCAGACTGCTGATTCAATAGCTCTGTTACATTTAGAAAAAGTACTGGATAAGTATGCAGATCAGGAGTTTTACCTGCAAGAGGGAGCCAGGCAATGAATGTTTTCAGTGGTAGATCAACTGTGTTAGCTATTTTCTTTATATAAGTGCCCATAAAAGCAGTTTAAAACACTCAATGGTACATTTCATCCCTGAACCCCCCCTCCATAAGAAAAAACAAAGAACAGTGAAGAAGATGCTTTTATCCACCTAATGGTAGAGTAACCTTCACACAGACCTGAACAATCAGGGCTCCATTAGATTGCACCACAAAAACAGATTGTGTCTCGTGCTTTCCCGACTCCCTCACTGAGGTCAGCTGCTTGCTTTCCACAACGTTTCTGCACATGCGACAGCGAATGGGGACTCTGCCTGCTCATATTTGGCTCATACATTTGCTATTTGCCAGGAGCCAGGGGACATTAATGGCTTTATGTTTATTTCCTTTATTATTTCTAGATGTACTTTATAATGAAGAAATTGCTGCTATTCACAGCCCTGCGAATGGAATGTGCTGTATTTATCAGTATCTTTGATTGCTGTAGCGGTGACATGTCTGGTCGATTGGCGTAATTCTTTCTCTCCGAGGCTGAATAAGGGTACAGCTTGCATTCATTCAAGGCTTTTCTCACGGTCTTCCAAGACATTATGTCTTCTAACGCTGCATTTACAAAGAAGGTGCAATATTGAAAACTTATCTGTAAAGCTATGGGAGAAAAGTCCTTTAGAACTGAAGACAATCTTAAAAAGAAAAGCATGTTTTACATTTCTGTGCAGCTATTACCACTAAAGCAATGTATGATTAAAGTCTACATTACATGAATAACATTACAGGGTTCCCAGATAATGTAAAACATAATAATATGCAGAAGTGATTACAGACCACTATTGTCAAACAATTAAAGTGTACCCCACCATGCTCCTTAGGTCCCAAGTTCCGTGCAGTATTGGGAACTTGGGAAAGTAAATGCATCCCTTGTATATCTGATATGCCTGAGTTCCCTGTAACCATAGCCAATTGCTGTCAGGTATAATGGGGGTTCCCATCATTTGGTTTGTTGTACTTCATTTGCTAATAATACAGATCACCTCTTATATGTTTCTGTTGCACCAACAATGTGAGATCACTCATCATTTGAGACTATGTTCCAGGATCTTAATTCTGACATCAGTTTTGGGTAGACTGGAGCTTGAAGCTATCTTGCAGAGAAGAAACCTTGCAGTAGTGTTAGCCCATTATTACAAGTGGGAAGTGCAAAGGCCCTTTACTTACCTCAATCTCCTGGTACCTATCCTGTCCTCTCCAGGACTTGGCACTAAAAGTCGTCCTTAAAGCGGACCTACCACCATAAAATCATCTATCTTGCCTCTACATTAAACCAAATTGCACAAATTTCCCTATAGAAGAACATTATAAACACCCCAGTGGCCACTCACGATATTGCACCCTAAGTTAATCCCTGTAAGCTTGGAAAATAAATATGAAATCTGTCATACCATTCCAGGAAAGAGCAGACACGTATATTTTTTTAGGATCATACCTTCTCAGGTAAGTCAAGTTTCATTTTACATATATATTTTTTAGATTTCAAGCATACATCCGCTTTTAAACTCATGGAGGATTGCATTGAGCAGCTTTGGAAAGGTAGCCATTGGAACCTTTGGAGAGAACTGCTCACCTTCCCAATAGAGATGGTCAATGAGACGCTGCAACGATGACATTGGCGTATAAATCTATGTGAATTGTATGCAGATTGAAGCAGATTAAATCAAGCGCGGGAGCTGATTTAGTGGGTTGGCTCAGTTTTAGTCTGTATTACATTTTTAGGCATTTGCAAATCAATGTTGTAATTTTGGCATCTCAATGACCATCTTTTATCCCCACCATACAAAAACAAACATGTATTCCTTCCAATGCTTGGCTACTGCCCCTGCATGGGGTATTTTTTGCCTGAAGTTAGGGTTTAAAATAACCATACATACTAAAACTTCTTTATTAAAGCATGGAAAGTTTTAATCATCTTGATAAATAAGGTGTACTAACTTCTGTCTCCAGTGTTGTACAAGCAAAGCAGTTTTTATTCTTTTATGTGATTGGCCTTTGCAAAGTATTATTTTTAAACCATATTGACTAATGTGAATAATATTACCTTTGAAAAGCTGCTGTCCTTTGGTTAGTTAGTCGGAATGTTTCCCTGGCTTTGTATCATCCATAGTGACTCTCAATGGCTGTTGCTTATTGTCACAATGATTATGAATTTAAAGAGCGTTGCAGAATGGTCTATTAAGCTGTGTTTTCTCTGCTTATTGTGTTCTGTAATTGGTCCATTCTCCTCCTTCTAAATGCATCCAGCGGTTGCTATGCGGATACAAGTACTCGATGCATTTGCGATTTAAAAAAAAAAGAAGAAAGAAACAAAAGGCCGTACAGATGCGAGACGATGGATGTTGTATCTTCCGCTTGTTAGAGTAACTGAAAACACTTTATGCTTTGAAAGGTTATTATTTTTTATTAAAATGCTTTTAGTCTTTGTAGCCCATAGGAAGATGGAAATATGTATTCACAGAAGTAAAATGTTAGATTGCATATGAAGTTGTTGTTCGTCTTGTTGAACCAATGGCCGTCGTGTTTTATGTTATTAATGTTTCGCGTTCCAACAAATATTTGTCTGGGAACAGTAGCTTGGGTTAAAGTTGCATTCGGCAGGCGTGGTGCTTCAATGACGAATCTGAAGAATAATAATCGCTTTCCCAGATTCTGGATCAGTGTTAGTGATTTGGCTGCCCCCAGAGACTCTGACTTGTAATGTTAACATCTCCTGTAGTGTAATGCGGTGAGAGGTTCTGGGTTCCCGTAATGTGTCCAAAACGGAGTCTTCGACAGCTGGAAATTCAACGGCTTCAAAAACGTATAAAACAGGCTAAAAGGACATGTAATGATGCTTGGAGATGTTTGGAAAATACCGGCGGGTTGTGAGTAACTTATCTGTGTAAAAAGATATTGGAGATAAAACTCCAATAAGGACCTTTATACCTGTACTGCACCTTAATTTGCCTTTTTATGTTATTATCTCTTGGTGAGCCTGCCAGTAACACACATCCTGTCCTAGAATGTGACATAGGGAGAAGATCTTTTGTAGTTCAAGGAGAATAGCTGAGAAAGCTAAAACATAATTTGACATGTCAGTTCAGAGTGCAAAAGTTTCAAAGACATCAATTGGCATTTTTCTATATGAGAAATACAGTTTTATGTAGCAACAACATGCGTACTGTCAATCTACAATATATTCCAGTAAGGCTGGCCATACAGGGGTCGACTGAAATTTGAGCACAATTGATCAACGTGAGCGTGCACGTTTCTGAGTTTTGGGCCCACTCTTTGTTTCAGGGGGAAAAAACAGGACTTTCTTTTACATCTTGGTCTCTGGCCATTGCTGGCCATCTTCATTCTCGTGTGCTCCAGCCTCTAGGTGATCCTTTCTCACAATGCAGAGCCAAAGGCCTGACCAGACCAATACCCAGACCACTCATGAGATGGAGATGTTGGGAAATGGTCAATTGGCAGAGGAAGAATGGTAATCAAACATTTTACACCTATAATATAGTAATTCTTTTATTGAAAAGATCCGTTAAAAAAGTGTAAGTTCAGTTAAAGGTTCAGCCTGGTTGCGGAAGATGTCATGTATTGACTGTTGTCCATTAGTCACTTTCTGTCTTACCTAATGTGACCTAGTATGACTCTGGACTTTCCGTGACTCTAGGAATTGTGCAGGCTGCCTGTACTCACCATTGTATAATCATTTCACTATAAGGTCAGCAATGTAGACATTATGGAAGGTTGCAGTTACACACACACACACACACACACACACACACACACACACACACACACACACACACACACACACACACACACACACACACACACACACACACACACACACACACACACACACACACACACACACACACACACACACACACACATATATATATTCAATTTGATACCATTTCTGTATACAGTTGGACATCATTTAGTAAAGTCAGAATGGGGGGAAAGTCCAGGAAATGTGTACACTGTTTCCAATATGGGAATACCAATGATCAGCATGATGGCCATCATCAGTAGATTATAATTATTTTATGTTACAGAATTTCTTGATGAAATGTTAAGTTCAACTAGCTACTTGGATATGGCTTTCCCTTGTTTTACTAATCTGAAAACAAAGTATAACATCATATATATGTATATGCAGTATACTGTTTATAAGTGCTGAAGAGGGATAATTTTTGCTTACATCAGATTGTGGAGCATGAGCACAGACTTCCTTAAGCTAGCCATACACGTGTAGGATTCCATGGCCAATTGATCACTCATCCAATTGACCTATCTCAGCGGGTAATGGGAGACGCGATCAATCTGCCAATTTAAGGCCCCCATACACGGGTCTTATTCCCGCCGGATTCCGGGCCTATCGATTCCGGGCCTCGTGCCACTTTCATCGAGTCAGTGCCGGAATCTCTTGCAGTCCACTTGTCCTCTTTTGTGTGAATCACGTCCGATCGTTCGATGGGCCCAAATCGGACCGTCCCGAGAACCACAATGTTGGTCTTTTTGATCCCCGATTCTGCACAGCACTCAGGGACGTTGCAATTCTGGACGGTGAATAACACGGAGGTGGAATCGGACAGGAATAGTCCCGGAATCGCGCGGAATCCGTTGGACAAACCCCCCCCCCCCCCCCAGTGGTATGCACCGATGGATAACAACTCTAATGGCCACAGATCTGATCACACCTGCGCATTCCGGCAGATCGCCCGGAAATCGACTCCACCCGGATGATGAATCGATTGACAGAGAATCCGACACTGTTAGACTAGACTAAGATATCCCGATCGCCTGAACAACACCTTGTCCAATGATCACGTCCAATGATCGGGGGCTCAATGATACGACAGAGAACTGCCTGATTGGCCTGAATCAATCTGATGGACCAACATGTGGTCTCTGTCGGATCCAATCTAGGCCCCCGATCAATTGGACGTGATCAATTGGACAAGGTGGTGCAAGCGATCGAACTCTTAATGGGGTGTGGTGGGCGAATTGATTCGCAGTGCTCCCTTCCGCGGGGGGGCTGGAGGATCGCCGGGAATGGGCAAATTTTTTTTTTTGTTTTTTTGGGTTAGTGGACCATGGCCATGGAATCCTACACGTGTATGGGGGCCTTTAGGAACTTACTGGAAAAAGTAATCATGTGTTACTGTGTGTTGTAGTATAATTCATTTTCTTTCTGGGGACAGTTCATATTTACATTGCAAAAGTCAAGTTTTTTATGTATTGTATTGATGTATTCCTGTACTTGCAGTTTTTGCTCTGATTCCACAGCACACTGTAAGCTTCTTACAGTGTGCATTAATAGCTGCTGATGGTATAAGCATGGTTGATATTGTAGCTGGGGGACATCCTGTATTATCTAGCCCAGGGGTGGGCAAATTAAGGCCCGGGGACTGGATAGGGCTCGTTTAGCTTTCTTTTTCCAGCCCATTCTCACTTTGTTGAAAAGATGCTACCCTCCGTTTGCTCTCTGCAATGAGTTCACATAATGCCTAGAGGTGTCCAAACATTGCCTTAAGGATGATGCAGTGGTGATCATGTAATGACATTGGACAGATCCTCACAGCAATCATTAGTGATGCCGGCGATGCATGGAATTAGCACACTTATGGCTGGTCAGCCATTACAGGCACTTGGTCCGTCCCCTTTATCAAATTAAAGAAGCCAATGTGGTCCAGGAGTCAAAAAGTTTGCCCACCCCTGATATAGCCCCTTTACTCCTTTACCTGTGTCTGGCTTGCTGCTTTCAATTATTGAATCTAAGTTATTTCAGTCATTAAGGATTAATCAAATCACTTGTTGACATTGGCAAGGGTAGCCTGCATACAAAGGTGGGCCTCCTAGAACTCCTCCAGAGGGGGCCGCCACAATCTGCTTACATTGCATAGAAAAGCACAGATACCCAATGATCTAAATCAAATGATCTACGTCAGTGGTTCCCAAACTTTCCTTGCAGGGCCCCCTTTTCTATTTAGGAATACATCATAATCTAGCAAACGACTTCCTCTGATCAATGCTTGTAGTTCTCGGCCTTTGCATAGCATTGAATAATAATTCTAGGACATTGCCATACATCTTTCAGGGGTTTCCGGATAAGCAGGAAGGCCCTTCGGTTCCTCTATAGAGGTAGATGAATGTAAGCTGCTCTCTGTATTAGCAGTTGTCCGACTCGGCAGCTGAGTGAGCGTGAAATGGACCAGAAAGTCTTGGAAAGACTTGAAACGGGCAGGTGTGAGAGCATAAGAGTCAGGAAGAGAAGATGAAGACATCACTGCACTCCCTGAGCCATCTGAGCCTGTATCTGCCATCGAGGAGACCAGCACACACATGGAATCTTAAGAGGACTTTCTAGTACTCGTTTTAACTACTTCATTGCCAAACAGACTTTATGGAGTTTTAATAAACTTTGTCAATGTACAACTTTTGTCAAGTGTTTGATCTATGAAAAGAAAAAGTTTGTAAAATAATAAATTTTGATTGACTATAAAAATATCAAAATATAAATCAGATATTATTTATAAGTTATTAAGAATAACATAAAAATAGATAAGAGTAAATTTATGGGCATAGTAAGATTTTAGTACTTGGAAAACTTTAAGATGATATATTTTTAGGGAAGAAGCAAATTATCTTTAAGGGTGTTGGAGCAGTGAACAAGTTTTTGTTTGTTGCTGGATGTGTTTGCAATGACCATGAATTCTGTGGATGTAAGGACATACCAGGGGGCACATAAAACCGTGGCCTGCTTGACTTGCTGACCTCTTGCTATCCGGAGATCGCCTTGGCTTTTCCTAACATGCTTTTATGACACTATAAAGTCCTTGTGGATGGTTGCTGTGCGGCCCACTGTTCCTTTGTCTTCATTGGTGACCTCAGACATGACCTTGGAAGGACCTGCGTTGAAGTGTACTTGTACAATGGGAAAGTCATGGGGCGCCATCTCTCACATGCATGGCATTTTTAAGACTGGGGCATTTTTATGCCTGCATGATTGTTTTGCAGAATGCATTGCCCCGGTGGGCCTGCTCAGATATATAGAGGATTATTTTATCATTTTACATTTTTATTCCATAAAATGTAGTCATATATATATATTTATTATAATACATGTATATATATTTTTATAATAAGCGAACGTATTTACTTTAAATGGATCAAAATTGTTATTATTATACAGCTTTCCAAAACGTTCAATGTTTTTTGTTCTTTCTCATTGGCAATCCTGCAGTATAAATTGCAAGTTATTCACACAGTACTGAGCCTTAATTTTACTGACCTGATAATAAACTCCTTCCCACTGCAGTTTTGATTTTATAGGTATAATTGCTGCAAAAGAGTCAGCAATGGGTAATGGAAATTTCCCAGCAAAAGCATATGGTCAGTTTTACAGATCCCTCTTTCAGAGCTCTGCATTCCTTGATAGCGCTGCATGATTGGGCATCAAATACTGCTGCCTTTTTTTTTGCATTGATGCATAGGTTTGACATGTATTGATGGCCTCTTGTGGCCAAATCCATCCAAACACCATAGAGTTGTGCAGTTATTGAAACATTTTTCGAACAGTGCTACATTCTTGGCACATCAACAAGTCCACATTCTTCCATCCTCTGCTCTTGTCAGGGTTTGTACTTGTATGTTAGCTTGTGTTGCCCTTCAATTAATGTACATTATTATTTAATGTACTGTGTAATATGTTGGCGCTTTATAAAAAAAAGTATTAATAATAATGTTTCGGTTCTTGAGACACTATGCGGCTATCTTCAAACCTACCAGATGAGTCACAGAACCATTACACAGAAAAAGGAAACTGCTTTTTTTTAAGAGCAAAAAGGGAAAAGAACAATAAAGAAGTGAAGCAATTAAATCAATTTATATGTTAATGGAAACCCTGTTTCAGTGTTAAGGGCCTAAACTAAATCCTATTGTCTGTGAGATAATGGGAGAGACTGGGAGAAGAGTCAGGTCAACCCCTCTCCTGGTGGGCATCAAAGCACTTTATAATCTTATCATGGAAACTATATGTCAAACAAAGGCCTGGGGCCCTCTGAAGCCTCTTCAGTTTTTTTTTGTTTAACAAGGGGACAAGAGCAAGTTGACAGCAATGTCACTGTCAGTGTAGATTCAGCTCACAGAAAACAGGAAAATCTTCTTTGCGTCCATTCACCTGCCGTGGTGCCTGCTGCTTCCATATCCAGCTTCAGAATTAAGCTAGCCACACATGGTGCAATTTTTCATTCAATCGAGGTTCGATTAGATTTTGTAGTTCGATCCAAAAAATCGAACCTCGATTTTAGTTTAATCGATGTACACCACATGGGGAGTACGATTATGGTTCAATTTCGACTGAAAAGTTAATCAAAGTAATCCAAAATCGTCGATTGAATTCCTCTTACGATTTTAGTTTCAATTGGAAGTAGCCAAAAAAATCGAGCCAAAAAATCGAGACACAAAATCGAGCCCAAAAAAAATCCTCCAATCGACGATTTTACAAAAATCGTTCACCGATCGTCGATTGTACTATGTGGGCAGTACATCGATTAACGTTCAATCGATCGTTTTTTTTCATCAAAATCGTCGATTGAACGGTAAAATCGAACCATGTGTGGCTAGCTTTAGACTGGCCATACGTGTGTACATGTTTGGACGATTGACCATAGATTCATTTAGAGTTTTTGATAAATTGATCAAACATCGATTGCAATAGAATCTAAAGCTATACCACATTGAATGTTTGCCATTCGCCTGATCCCAATCCAAAAATGGTTTTCATGATACAGGAGATTGTGCCATGAAAATGTATTTGATCAAACAAAAATCAAACGTTTGTATTTAAATTCAAACTGATTCAATATAAATTTACCGACATTCACTTTGTTCACTTTTGGTCGATCGACCAGGTTAGGTGCCATTGATTTCCATTCCATCAACTTAAACAATTATCGCTATAAGTTGATCTAAAGCATGTATGGCGACCTTTACACTTGTGTAAAAAAGTGAAGCATTGATTTCTAGGGAAATATGAAATTTAATGTTTCATTGACAGTAGATTGAAAACCAAACTGTGTGTACTTTTTGGTTTTTTTGGGTTCTGTTTTAGAATCGGTTCTGTGTACAAGTCAAACTACTCTACGGCAAATCTCAGAACATTCATCCAGTTGCCAACCATAACTTCCATAACCAACTTCTTCGTATTGGCATTGATATCATATCATCATCAGACAGCAAGGAACTGGCAGTGGGGGTGTCTAGCAATTATCTCCTAACATTGCAAGTGGGGTTTCCACATCTGTAGTATATTATTGGAAGGGAGTACAGTGGACATGTGTACTACATCATTTGTATAGTTATGCATTTAGAAGATGGCATAAAGTATTTCCACTTTGTGAGTGATGACTGCGGTATAGTTGAATATGGCACATCTTTAACTTATCTTTCCACCTCAGCAGCCTTCATATGATTTTTGTTTACTGGGTTGTGTTATTTTGTTGTGTTGTGTTATTTTGCAATCCAAAATTTGTTAGCTGCCTTGTAATTTGGTGTTCACTCCTGGACTTCCACAGTAATAACTGACGTTCTGCTTGGTTATCCCCAATAGATATTCTTCTATTCTACAGTGAGGCCAGTTGGTGATTATTAAGATATTTCGCTTTATCTTTTGTTGCCTGTGTCATGACACTGCAGATTGTGGTTTACAGATAGGAGGTTGTTGTGTACCAGAACAAGTTTGTCATGATGGGTTTACCACAGCACTATCTGCTTGCTGAATGAATATTATAAACATATCCAGGAGGTCATTTTTTACAATGAAGCCTTTTTAAGTTAGCTTGATACTGTGATTATTTGTTGTGCTGGACTTGATGCAGGTGAGGCTCAGAGACATTGTTTATGAAAATGATGAGCACTTCTTTTCTATATTAGCTTCTTGCCCATTTAGAGGATAAGAATAGGGATACGTTAAAGCTTAACTTCAGGATAAGCATACATTGAATGAATTCAGGAGGTATTTATACTGTTGATGTACTTTGTGCAACTATTTATCATTAAGGCTACCCTTATCCTTGAGTGTGCATAATGGACAAGTTGCCTTGGCGTGTCTATGGTGCCTGTCCGTAGTGTGTGTTTTCAGGTGCGTTTTGTCACATAATGCTTGGCGATGAACACTGTCATTTTTCACTGCACAGCGATTAATGAGCTTGATTCACCAGTGCGTATTTGCCAATTTAATAAAATGGGCAGCATTAATCACGCTTTAAAAAAATTAAGGACAAAACTCCAAGTTTTGCTGAAATGCGTCAAAATCATAATGACCACATCTTCTGAACCTGCCTCATTAAATTTAAATGGGCTCATACACAAAATGTGCACATCCCCTAAAAAACACACCATGATGGGATGTGTGCACATCTCGGGTATGCCCCCATTCAGAATGAGTGTAAAAGACACAACCACTAGAGTTACTAGTCTTGCATGGGCCCTGTCTGTATACTAATGTCTTTATTGTGAGTATTTTAAGTTGTATGTGTATGTTTTGGTGTCTCTTTATCTGCTGTTTACTAAAAAACAATGTCATCATTTAGTTGATGCCATAAAGCGCTGCATGTGACATATCATCCCTTGTATTGGATAGATATTATTGGTGATTTCTCTCCAGCTCCCCATATATATAAATATATATAACTTGTTACTCTGTCACACATTGTGACTCAGCTTCCTGGAACTTTGTGATTCACAGAGAGCTGCTGAAAGAACCCAGCCCAGCCCTCGCCAGGCCACCGGCTCAGTATTAGCTGAAGCTGGGAAACAAATGTTTTGAGGATGAAGCTGCCCAATGATTTCATATTCCAATTCTGTATCAGGCTACATTGCCAAGTGACCGTCCAGTAATCAGTGGTAGGACAGGGAGGCAGCTGGATGTGACAAGTCCATGATTACAGCTATTTCCTCAATAAATACAAACTTGAGGTCCAATTGTCTGCACACCCCAGTGTTCATTTATATAAGAGCATAAGAGCATGAGTGATAATTTTGTTTTGCATTTTCAAACTGATAACCATAATATTTTATGAACTAACTATAATTTACATTACATTCCATCACCTATACGGCATCTCAAATGCATGGCTGTCATAATGTGATTTGTGTGTTTCCCATTGAGCATTACCTGGACTCCCTAGGCTTGTACTTAGTACTTTAATGAAGACTTCTCTCTTTAGCTCTGTTAGCAGGGTCATTTCTCTATGAGTAATATGTATGCGCATAGGGTACCAGTGCAAGCATATCTGGCACCCTTCTCGACACGGCCACCCACCCTCCCAGACGTAAACAGCGCAAACGCTGGTGGGGGTTGGTGGGAAACAGACGGGGTTGGAGGCGGTTTGTGGGGAGGGGGGCATGGAAGAAGAGGTATAAGGAGTGGCGTCTTCTTTCTTCTTCTTCGCACTACCACCCCGGTCGACAGCTTCTCAAATACCACCCCCCGGTCAACAGGGGGCCCTAGGCAAAAACCTGAAACGGCCCTGTCTGTTAGTCTCATATTACAGACTCTAAAGACAGTAGCTTTATGGTGGATAATTTTCATGCCTATAATGGCACAGCAATTTTATATTAGATGAATGCATTTATTATGTACCATGTGATCTGCATCATTCACCACCATCATAATCCTGAATGTCTATGAATGTTCTCATTCATCCAGCTCAATTCAATATCTGCAGTAGTAAGTCAAACCAACTTGACTGAAGGTTTCTTGAAGAGATTTCTCTAGTCCTCCCGACTTACTTTCCTGATTCAGAATTGATAAAATCAGTCTGGTGACCAGCGAAACATTTTCAAGAAATATTCAGCAAGCCCAGTTTTTTTGGTTTACGACTGCAGACACTGGTGTGAATGTTTGGCCTGGGTGAATGTTTTTGGCAGTGGAGGTTCCGAAAATTGGTGTTCCAATCTTTATAAAAGGACAGCCATGTAGCACAGGGATCTCTGATGGAAGGAAGGACTAGCATAATTGCCAAAGATCTTCCAGCAAATGTCCTTCCTAACTTTTTTTTCTGTAATGGAGCTTCAATTGAAGTGGAGCCCCTGAGACTTCTGAGAGAACAGACACAAAAGCCACGAAAGCTGTGTCCAGAACACAGCACAAATTCCATTTATCCGATTGGCGCCGATAGCAAGCAATGGCAGCCCTGTCATAGAAAGTTCCCTGTAAGCTGAGCAGCTTCATCGATCGGAGGCTCTCGGGTTCCGAATTGGTAACGAAAAAGTACTCTTGAATCTCCTCAATATCTTAATGGCGTTATTAGCCGTGTTACAGGATTGCGATAGCTCGCAGCTGACGGGGGATTTAGATGCCGTAACAGATACTGTGATGGATTAGACCTGTGTAAATGTAATTCAAGGCCTCCTGCGGCTTGGGTTTCCATTGTTTGCCAGGAAATTGTGTACACTAAGAAAGAAACAAACTTATCAGTTCTGGATCAGCTCTACTGTACACTCCAGTATAAACACTGATAGCAGATAGGAGAACGTGAGGATTATCAGACTCGCTCCCATATCCTCCACCGCTAAAGTCTCCACGAGCAGCACTTATTGGTGCTAATGGGGCTTCAACAGACAATTAACAATTTTCACATGAGAACCATCTTCACCAGAATGTGTGTATTATATAATTTAGGCTTCATAACCACCTCCATGCTTTTATGTACATATAGAATGAAAAAGATTAATTGATTGCACATACCCTTCCTAACCACCTATTATCACTTTTGTACGTTCTGATGGTCTACTTTGAAAAAGGCCCAGAATGTGTGATCATATTTTTTATTTAAAGGGAAGTCCTCCAACAGGGACATTCGATCTGGGGGACAGGACGTGAAAGAAAATCTCCCCATTGGAACACAGGTTGAGCATATTTAAGTTTTACAAAGCATCATAACTATTAATTTCTATGCTTGTTGTGTATCAGTGACTCAAACAGTACAGATGTGAAAGCATCAGAATGGCAGCCAGGTAATTAGCATTGTTAGACATATTTACTAAAGCCGCTGGCTCTTTACCACAGCAGACACAATGTCTTATCATTTTTTATTACAACAGAAGCTGGCAGAGAAATTTCTGTAACTTTGAATGTTTTTGCCACCCTCCTCTTCTTTTTTTTTTTTTTTCTACCTGCTGGTTTGTTTGTCCTTGCGCAAGTTACTTTATAAGGTTAAAGTCTCTCCATTGCACGCCAACTACGGACTTTAGACCCGGAGAGCAAGTTTAAAGAAGCCGAAAGTGCTGTGCGGAGCCTGAAATAAGTTATTTTGCATGCTGTGATCTTTCTACACACTATAAATTGTAATTGTTCTGTCTACTATATAAAGTGATTATTAAATTGCCTCTTTGTTTCTTTTGATAAAAGATTAGCTGCTACATATCATTTAAGGTTAATTGATATACAATCAATATCAGTTGATATTGCTATCACACACTTTATAGTCAATATTTATTATTTATCTGAATTCACACTAGACTTTTACTTGATCATTGTTTCAATTTATAAAATGAAGCATGCGAGTATAAAATTTATCAAGAGGACTCAAAAGCCTGTCTCATACTTAAGCAGGGTACAGACGGCTCGATATTCAAGCCTTTTGATGTACCCTGCAGCAGCGTGATGACGTCACACTGCTGTCAAATATCGGAGAAGCCGGGGAGAGCAGAACTGTCTCTCCCCGGCTCCTCCTCCTCAGCTGAGCTTTGCCTGCAGACCCAGGTAAAGCATCAGACATCACCATATTAACGGTCATGTCCGATAAGGACAAATCAATCCAACTCGAAAACAGCGATGGGGGCAGATTATATCGGTCAGATAGATGGCCATGAGCGCGCATGGTGCTCGAAACAGCCATCAATTTGACCCATATCTCCACGTCTGTATATAGAAAAAAAAAAACGGGTTTGGAAAAGCAGAAGGAGGGTAACCTGCTACATCCCTCAATCTGCCTACCAGTTAGAGACTAGGTCTCCAGGGGACTTTAAGGGCACTAATGAGTCAACTGATATATAAAATTAGTCATTTATTGAGACAAAAAATGGTATTGCAGTACATCACAACATTATGGATGATTTACTGCAATACCATTTTTTGTCTCAATAAATGACTAATTTTATATATCAGTTGACTCATTAGTGCCCTTAAAGTCCCCTGGAGACCTAGTCTCTAACTGGTAGGCAGATTGAGGGATGTAGCAGGTTACCCTCCTTCTGCTTTTCCAAACCCCTTTTTTTTTCTATATATAATTAATGGGATGTTGGCACGCTTTGAAGTATACAGTAGAGGATACGGTATTAGAGTTTGTTTTCAATCTCCACGTCTGTACCCTGCTTAATATGATCAGTGGAAATTGTCTGTCCTGACTGATCAAGGGTCATTGATTCTGATCATGATTCTGATCCTTTATGTTGATCAGATTTAAGCTAGGCATACACGGTTCGATTTAAGCATTCGATCGACCTAAAATGATTAAAGTTTAGATTGATCGGATTTAAATCGTATACTGCACACATGGTTCGATCGGCAAAAATTGTTCGATACCGATCAAAACATCGATCAGAAAGTGATCGTACATGTTGGAAATTTTTCATTGATTGTACAATGATTGAACTAAAATCATAGCATTGTGTTTGTTGGTCGGGTTGATTGTATTCGATGAACATTTTTATATATGACTCTTTCCTGTGTTTTGTGAAAACTAAAATTGGCGATTTTGGTCGATTCCGATCGAACCTTCCACATGGATCTACTTTGGATTCGCTTACGATCGTTTTCCGAATAAAATATCAAGATCTAAAATCTGATCGGAAATCGATCGTACTAAATTGAACCGTGTATGCCTAGCTTTAGAAATACATGTAATAAAATGATGAAATGGACTGAACAGGAAAATTACTTAAATGGTAGTTCTTCATAAAATAAATGCTTAGCCAGAGTTCTGGTTGACTAGACGAAACCAAAAAAGTTAAGTTGGGGAGGTAAAGGGAGTTGTCATTTGTAGCAACCAGTCAACTTTCATCTGTAGGATGCGGTTGCTATGGGTGATGCGTCCAGAATCTCTAACATGTGTCATCTTTGGATTCTGTGCAGACTATGGGATTTGGCTCAGGATAATGCTTGAGGGCAGTTGCACTAACAGCGAGGGTGCAGGAGCGCTGGCTGCTGATACAAGTCTGCTCATGCTGGCTTCCCTGACAAAAGGCACTCTCACTACCAACAACTAACATTCCCAGGCCAACCCTGATTAACCCTCCCTGTGCCATCCAATGGAGAGTGCAGTCTGCTTTGCAAATATCTCCACACACCATTAGAGAGATCATTCTGCCTATAAAAGGCGGTATGCATATCTCCCATGGCCTTAATTCTGTCGGCCATATGTTTCATATTTCTCCAGAAAGATTGTGTAAGGTCTAAGCTTTGCAACCTCTGAAATGAGTTAAAACCACAGTTGTACTTTTATATCTTTCAATATTGGCCAACAGAAAGTGATAGACACTTTTCTTTTATTATCCGTCTATTATTAGATCTGACAGGTCTGTTAGAACCATTCTTTTAAGGTAGATTTGTCAGTTTGACAAAAAATATCAAATAAATTTTATGACTTTGGGTTCACGAGGTTCCCTAATTATACTGCTCCATTGTCATTCAACTGCCCTGAAGACAAGTAACATATTGTGCTGGCATGGTCCACTGCTGTTACCATCAGGAAGCTGCCCTGGGAATGCCATGTATCCATCTCTGCAGCACTTGCCCATAGACAGAAGTTTTTGTGATCCACACAATTAGTCAATTTTTACATGTTGTTTGTGATAAACATTCTCTTCAGTCGGTGCCTAATCACATCTATGAATGGCAATGGCAATATGCATACGGCAGACCAATTGTCTCATCCATATAGTTCCATATTGTACTGATAAAGTCACAGTCTTCAAATAACACCATCATTCTCCCTGCATGTCCCCGCTATGTCATTTAATGTTAATTATGAATGTTTAGTACAATTTATTTGTATAACCACAGAATTGTGCAGTCTTCAGTAATATCAGCACTCTGTACAATTAGAAAAAGCTGGAGCATGTTACATACAACACTATGAACTGAATGGAACATCCTAAGTGTGTAATATACACTACAGTGTTCAGAGATGGATGGTCTACTGTATGTAATGCAGTTTAGTAGAACTTAGTAGTAGTGGGATGGCCTGAAGTATGTCACACACAGCACAGTGTACAGAGTGGGATGGCCTGAAG
>CM070040.1:44084181-44096770 GCA_036250615.1 Ptychadena robeensis
GGGATTATCTTGTTCCAAAATGGCAGATGACCGCCCTTCCTTTTTCTTCATCCACCTGATCTTCACGTCACTTACCTTGACGCCTCTGCCAATGCTGCACCCCCCCCCCTGCGCGTGCGTCAGGCACCTGTACGCCCATGGTGCCCAGTGCTACTTGGTTCCTCTACCATGTGCATAGAATTGAATCTTCAGTATGTTGGCCATCCTTGGTTGTATTTGGTGATCCCATCTGCTGATGTCTAGCAGGACTGGTAGATAAAGTATACTTAAAAATAGAAACCATCTTTTATTGTTCTAGTTTCTATGCATGAAGGCTAAAAGTAGTTGCTAAGGGACAGCTCAGTGTTGCTGTCTGTACAAATAAGCTTGATTTAATTTTTTCAACTAGATGGACACATTTTATTATCCTTGGTGACATTCCTTCCAGCTGACTCTTAAGGTCTTTTCTAGAAAGTTAAATTTACATGTAAAGGGCAAGGATAACTAAATTTCTATGCTATAACTATGTAAAGCATCAGTTTTTGTACAGAACCTGCCTTCCTGCAGTACCAGGAACTGTGGGGAGGAGAGAAGGTATGGGACAAGGCTTCTCCAGAGACTGTTTGCTTATCCCATGCCAGACAATTGAGCTACAGACATGCAGCAGATGATAAGATGCCTTATTTGATCTAGCTATCCATACTGACAGCCCAGAGCTCCTGGAAGTTAAAAAAAGGAAACTAGAAGCTGTAGGCTCCTGATGACAGATCTCAGAGGATAGGGAGAGAAAGGTAAAAGGTGAAAGGTTTTGTTTGCAGACTTGCTTTTTTTGCCATGAAATGCTAACATAGCTCAGGTACTTTTACAGTCCACTGATCCCAGTAAGTGCTTGTAGACCACTAGACTACATGTGCTGGCTCTTGAGTTTGTTTGGTTAGTTTGTTTTAACTATCGAAATTGCAGCATAATGTTCTGGGTGTTACATTAGTTTCATTTTAAATTCAAACCTCAAATGACATAATCACAATATAATATTGCACTGGTATGTCAGATTCCAGTCTGCTCAATAGTTGGATATGGACTTGGACTGTGTCAGCAGATGTTCCCAGCATTACCATGCTGTCTTGCTGTGTTGCACAGGTTGGATAACCTCCGGTCCAGGCATTTCATTGGTGACAAGAGATATGATGGAGACTGGATGTGGCCCATTTACTCCAGCTGATGTGCAGCCTCCCTGCCAGCGAGACGGTTCTCATGTGTATGCGCAGGATAATGATGCTGAAGAGGTCACAGAGTTGCAGAGGATTGGCCCAGCTGTTCTAAGACACAGCACAGTGTGGAGCATCACAGGAGCTAAATTTAGCTTCTTCTCTACCTATCTGTCTTCCACACCCACTCCTGCCACCATTCTGTCTATCATAAAGTACATGAAGTCTACAGGGAAGGGTCAGCTGCAGTTCAGTCTGCCTGTGACCCTTGAAGTGTAGGTGGCTCTCATATCAACTCCTAGAAAGTAATAAACCTCTAGACATAGTGAGGGTGCTATTTACCTTATGTCTTTACCACAGTGGTTCCCAAACTTTCCCTGCAGGGCCCCCCTTTTCTATTTAGGAACATTATTGAGCGCCCCCCCCCCCTATTCAAACACAGGTTAAGAACGAGGGCCTGCACCCCCCTGGAATACCTTTGCGCCCCCCCAGTTTGGAAACCATTGCCTTACCATGTGATTATGTGAATTTTAAAGACGGTTTTATGTTCACATGCCTTAAGATGCGCAATGAGTTATAACACTTTATAGGTTTATTCAGTGGACCTCAAAACTTGTGTGCTAAAACATGCATTAGAATGATGAGCTGATTGCAGAGATTCTGCGTCTGGAAACATAAATAAGGATTCCTGTGTGAGAACCCTCTTATGGAAGCTGCTTTAGGCCCTGTCTACACTGGGCATCCCTGTCTACACTGGGCGATTTCACTGTAGACACATTTTAATTCATTTTATTTGGGATGGGATTCACTGGGGCAATCACTTACTTTGTCAAATATGGGGCCACTGCAACACAAAAAAACATGCTCAATGGCCTTTACAAATAGTCAAATGAATCTCATGCGGCTATCCTCCCACAATCTACGGCAATCTGGGTAGTTGTAAACGGGTTGGGTGTTGTAAACGTTTGTCACAAGCCCTTGGGATGTTAATCGCCCTATTGATTTGTATTGAAAAAATGCTTCTGAAAAACATAGGGACATTTTTTTTCTGTGTCAGAGCCCCACACTGTGATTGCCATAGCACTGAGGTGGGTGGGCTATGACAAAATAGTTTTCTATATTTTAAATTGTGATCAGAACTATAGGGCTGTATACTTTGAGGGAGACAATTAAAAAAGCTGTGGTTATATCTTGTGGCTTAATCATTGGTCCCTGTGGGCCATGTCACTGTGCCTGGCCTTTGTGTGATCCTTGTCATCACACCTTTCCTATCGGTGGCATGAGCTCCCGAGATTGCTGGCGTCTTATGTTGACAATAAGCCAGCGCTCCCCCGCTATTTATCGTCCAGCAAAGAGGAGAATCTGCAGATAAGAGGCCTACAGGCCCAGGCCGAGAGCCAGATCCTACTGAAAGCCACTTCTAGCCTGTCAGCGCCTCCGCTCTGGGTTTCAGCAGCCGCCTTGGCAGAGGGGTGCAGATCTGGTTGTGCTGGGGTCTTTAACCCTATGGGAACTTAATAAATATATTCATCAGATAAAAATTCTTTCGCCACATTTTTTTTCTTTTCTTTGACATTTTTGTATATTAGAACTGTTTTATTAGCGTTTACTAGTTGGAGTTAAATATTGTCAATCATTACAAAGTTGTTTGTTTTTTTTAGCCTGCTCAGATTCATCTTTCATGTGTTGTTTTCAATCATGTAATGATCACCGTTCCTCATAGGATCCATTTCTGGTCTGCTCTATGCCTCCTGAAAAAAAATTTGGGATCCTGGGTTGTGCTCTCTGGTTTAATATGAATTTCACAATAATATGTTGACTAATTTTTTCCTGTTTTACAATTTTGGTGGCAATTGTCGGAACCTAAAGCCTTATGTAGACCAGCATGGATCTTTAAATAAATCAATTTCAAAGTGAATTCAAGCAGATGCCTGTCAAAGAGAAATCTCCCCACCAGGAATGCAACCAAAGAAAGAAAGAAATGTGCTAGAGTTCCACTTTAAGTAGTAATGTCACCAGCTAAGCTACTGAAGACTATTCTCTTGAATTTTTATTTATACCAACAACATAATTTTTTTCTACTGTTTTTAACCAGTCTCATGAATATATATGTTTATATTTTGTTGAATATTACCCCAAACAACAGCTTATCTGCGTCTGTCTTTTACCATCTGCTCGGCTTTCTTTTACAAAACAGCTCTGTATGTCTCCAACACATTCACGACGTGCGAGATGCCCAGGACACAAAGCCTCGGATATTTCCAGCATGCCCACAGCTTTGGCTGCAGCTGCTGCGGGTAAAGTTACGTTTCAGGAAAATTCTATATGTATGGGGATGTATGGGAGACGTCTGACAGGTGTAGCTTGTGTTTAAACATGAACAACTTTCAGAGATTTAATGGAGTCTGAGGTTTAAAGGAAGATAAGTAAAAGCTTTTCTTTCTGTACACTGTATGACGGCTGCAGCCCTCCTGTCATTTCACTTTTCTGTCACCAATTTACCCAGGAGTGTTTTACCTGACTCCATTTTTTATGACTGCAATTGTTATCTAAATGCCTTTGATAAATATCTATTCTTTCCTAATGCAAGCTGATAACTAAAACCATAGTACTGTCAGTGTTTGTGTGGCTGGGATTGCACATAAAAGTATATCTCTAAAGCTAGCCACACATGGTTCAATTGACTGTACAATCAATGTAATTCGATCAATTTTTTTAGTCGGTCGATTGAAAATTGAAGCATGTCCACATGGTACGATCGTTGAAATTCGATTTTAATTGTCATTTTGCTCGATCGAAATTTGATCGGACCAGTTGGAAAATTTTGATTGATTGTCCCCACATTGTGTCTCATTTTTTGTACTGTTGTTTGACCTGTCCAATTGAGATTCGATTCAATCAATTAGCATACTGTAACTTCTGGGAGGAGGGAGGAGGGAAATGCAATACAGTAATTTAAACCATGCAAGCATGCATTGTAATGGCTTGTGTGTCTGTTCACTGATGCACCCACATTGCACACTGATGTAATGTGTGTCCATTGTCCTTTTGCCACGATTATTATAATGTGCTGGATTAAAATGCAAAGATATGACCTATGGGTTTTTGATCACTCTGTGACCATCATTGGTCCCTTTTTGATCACTCTGTGACAATCGCTTTTTGATTACTCTACGTTTAAAAACGATTAAATTCAATCGAAGTTGGGCTTTGATTGCATACTCAATGTGGTGTGTACTTCGATTCAATTACAATCGAATTGATGATCGATTTGATTGAATCATGTATGGCTAGCTTTAGGGATTTCTTGCGCTGACTTTAACAGTGTTTCTTTAGACGCAGCATTACTTTTTTAAGGCTGCCCTTAAAGCTGCTTCTCTTCATGGCTCTGTTGAATGTAGGCTCTCTAAAGTCATTGGGTACAATACTGGTTCTGCGGTCTTGCATTATAAAGATGTCCATTACTCTTCTACAACCCAGAATGTCAAGATTGAATGTTGACAGCCAAAGGTGAGGGTTGGAGTAACTCAGGCATGTCCAAAGTCATAAAATGAATGAGATGCACAGGTGATCTGCACCATTTCACTACTGGAGGGGGGTGATACCAAACATCCAAACCAGTGCTGTTTTATTTTGTGCACATAGTTTAAAGGAACCACAGAAGCCTAAGTACCACAGCTACAATGGCAGTGTGAAAGTTGTAGCAGGGGCTTTGGTTTAAACCCCCCCCCCCCACCTTGATTGGTACAGTCAGGGGTTTACACTGTGCTGTGCTGTTGATATGCCGGAGAAGGGGCAATGGTCATGACTTCTTGGGTGAGGTGAAATGTGACTGGACAGCTGGGAGCACAGCAATACAGCCCAGCATACATAAGCGCAGTGTTTATCAGTGTTATGGCAGCAAATGGCTAATGCTTTCAAATAATAATGCCAAGTATGTGTGATCTGAGAGATCTGCCCCAGATCTCTCAGTATGTGTGATCTGAGAGATCTGCCCCATGGTATAGTTCATTTGCATTTATTGTTAATGGTTCAAAGAATGTCAGACTGAATGATGGGCTTCCGACACATTTCACTTCACATAACCTGGCCCTCTTTGCAAATCGTAAAAAACTGGTAAGTTCAAGGTCCTACCAGTCTCAACCATTAGCATGGACATGCCCTATCATGGGTCCCTTCTCCATGATTGCAGAACTTGCTCTTGAAGAACATGCAACTTAGTAACCAACTCCTGCCAGTGTCAGCCTATACCTTAAATTGCTATTATACTTGTTAGTATAACTACCTAAAATCTATGTTATATTCTCTTCTTTCTAACATCTTATACACACCGTTGTGTTGATGTAACTTCATAGTCATAATATGAGGCAGAGGTGACACTGACAATAGTGAAAAGTGGTGTCACTCACATCCTAGGGGAGTGAAAATGAAAATCTAAAATATTTTTTTGAAATCATTTGCATTTCTGTCGTTGTTCACCTCTGCTTGGTTGGAGTTCTGCTTTACTGAGTTTACATTGGTGTTTAGTTTGAGCAACATCTATCGCCCCGCTCAGACTAGACTTTTAGAAGATTAAGATGCAGTAATAGGACACTGGAGGATTATGGGAATTCAACAATCATGTGACGCTATGTAATTTTACTGGCGTTAAAGAGAGAAAGGCACTTGGACAAAACTAATTTGTTTCCTTTTAAATCCCTTCGCAGTCATATTGTATGCCTCCTCTCCGCCCCCCGCCAGCCATTTAAACTTATTACAAACAGTTTACATTTATTTTTACATTCTTTGCGTCTCTCCTGAGTGTGACTGAGTGGAGATAAATTGCCGCACTCCTCCCTGCATATCCAGACAGCCATCTACACAATTAATTTCCTCTTTTGCTGCACATTTTATCTGCTGGAGGCAGACACACAGATATGATACAGCTACAGTTTTATAATAGAGAGAACAAATCAATTTTAAAGAGTTAATTATGTTCATATCAGTACAATTCTCTGGCGCCAGGCAGCTGCCTGTTACATAGCCTCAAGGCATATGCATAAAAATGTATATGTGTGTATATAAAATGTGTTTGTTATAGATTATAATGACCCTTATAAATGAAAAACTATAGATCTCACATGCTATATGTTACAGGAGTGACATCATCAATCTCAATATATAGTACATATAACAGAAGTGACACCACTCTTCTCCAAATATGTAACATGCAACAGAAGTGACATCATTCATGCCCATATTTATTACATGTAAGAGTAATGACATCATCACTCGCCAGATATGATACATATAACAGTAGTGACATCATAGATGCCCAGATATGTTATCTGTTATAGTTCTGACATCCAGATAGGTTACATTGAATGGAAAAAGCATCATTGATCCCCAGATATGTTGCATGTAATAGTGACATCATTCTTTCCCAGATATCTCACATGTATTGGAGTGACATCTTTGATCACCAGATATTTCACATGTAGTAGTGAATTTATTGATCCCCAGATATGTTACATTAAACAATAGTGACATAGTTGATCCCCATATGTTACACAAAAAAGTGCCATCATTAACTTCCATATAGATTACGTCTACATCTACTACATCGGAAGTGACATAATTGATCTCTAGATATGTTACATGTAACAGTAGTGACACAATTAACAAAAAGTAGTGACACCATTGCCTTTTATATAGGTTACATCTAAAGGCCACTATACATGCCCCGATTTTCCGTCCGATCGATTAAAAACAATCAATGTTTTCCGATACGAGGAAATAAAGCAACCAATTATTGTCCGATTTTACCGACTTCGATCAAACATTTTCCATCGGCCGATTTTATGTTTGATCGGAAGTGGAAGGGTTATGGCAGGGATTAGCAGCTTGAGGCACTCAGTTTTACCACCCGAATGGGAGTTTTGGCCAGGGCCAGGTATCTGTGGGTGTCTGTTCTGGGGGTGGGGCTTATTTAGAATTTTTGTGAAACAAATTTGGGGGTTCCTTTGATGGGGATGGCTAATCATAGGGGAAACACGGTCTCAACTTCGGTTTAGTTCACATGAATAAAAAAAAAAAAAGAGAAATACAGGAAAATGTTAAAACATATGTACATCCTAGCACAACCTGGCAGATGATTTTACACACACCACATGTTTGAAACAGGAAGTAAAAGTATGATTATTAGTTTGATCGGACCTAAATTGGTCAGGTCATAAGAAATAGTAGCCGATTGAATACAATTTAGATTCGATCGAGAAAAATTTTCCAACATGTCCGATCACAGTCCGACCGATAATTCCCAAAACTTCGATCGAAGTTACTCGGTCGAACCATGTGGGCATTGACCGATTTTTGGTAGGCCGATGCAAAAAATCGATTGTTTTTAATCGATCGGATGGAAAATCGGGGAGTGTATGGGGGCCTTTACCGAAGTAGCAATTAATCTCCAGATATAAGATAACATATGTTATACATGGCAATAATTATTTTTAGACAGTGAAATGTTCACTCTTCAGTTGTGTTGTACTTTACAGAAGTCAATCATAGTTCTTAAGATATATATATACAGGAGACACATCACTGATTTTCCAATATACATACAATTATGCAGGAATGGATCCCTGCAGTTCAGATATTTGATATCTTACAGATCTTCTTAGGGATGGCATCACTGCCTTGCAGCTATGGAATATTTTTTAGAATCATTGTACAATGTATTTTACATCAATACATTGTTCTTTATACCCATGTCAATTGTGTTCTGTATTTGGCATTTATAAGTATTCTGGTGGTATTATGAAATCACATGTGTTGTACTTTATTTGTTCCAAGCTACACACTGATTTTACTTCTCTGCTTTTTCTCGTTTGTGCTCTTAACTCAATTATCCATGCTTCACGTTGATCCGGCTTCATGCTCCCCATCATTAACAGATAATCTGCTTTCTGGCATAACAGTAAATCGATGTGATTGGTGGTTGTCAAAGCGTGCAGGCTGATGGAAGGTGCGCAGATTAGACAAGTAACAAATCAATTAGCGCAGGAGAATGAGAGACGAAGGTGAGAATGCAGCATGACAAAGGCAAGCGGGTGTTTGTGCTATATACATATGGGAGAAATTTTGCCTGACAATCCGTGTACACCCATTGTGTATCAATATTAGAAAACATATCAAATCAAAGAGCAAACTAGTAACCTAAAACAGAACTGCCTCCAGACATTCTAATCCAAAGAACTAATTGTCTGACTCAAGGGATCTTCTTCTCTGTGAAACAGGTCCTATGGTACAGATTCCTCTAAAGTATTGTCTTAGAACAGTGGTTCTCAACCTTTTTGGATCCACGACCCCGGGAGTGAAGTCACAAAGCGTCACTTCCTGTATTTGGAACGCGTAAGTGTGTATGACTTCCAAATACCGGAAGTCACACTGCGCAGCGTAATTTCCGGCACAATCAAGTGTAATGTCCCCTTCCTTAAATGATCCCACCCCACTTGTGAAAATGATGTACGCGGTGGGTGCGTTACACCCCATCTCTACTATGTTATGAGGGAGGAGGGCCCCGACTGTTGAGAACCACTGTCCTAGAACGTTTATGTACTGTACAATGTACACTATAATGGCAAAGATATTGGGATGCCTTCAATGACGCACATGAAGATGGAGTTTCCTCTACTTTTTTAATATAGCAGCTTTAACTTTTCTGGGGAGCATTTGCACAAGGTTTAGGTGTGTGTTTTTTTCCAGGACTTTTTAACCATTCTTCCAGTAGAACATTTGTGAGGTCATGGGCCATGTTAATTTGGGGTCAGGGATCTGTGCTGGCCAGTCAAGCTCCTCCATGCTTGTTTAGCCATGTCTATTTAGATTTTAATTTGTTCACTGGGACACAGTTATGCTGAAACAGTAAGGGGCCATCCCCAAGCTGTTCCTACAAAGTTAGGAGCATGAAATTATCCAAAATGGCTTGGTTACCTATAGCTTTTATCAGTGGCAGTTTTACATATGGGCAGTATGGGCAATGGCCCAGGGCGGCATGGTGGGGGGGGGGGCGGCATCAACCCATACTGCCCTATGTAAAACCCATATGCTTCGGTCGCCTCGCCGCCGACACAGGGGAAGGAGAAGCTCGCCACCACTGTGTTCCTTTTCCTTCCCCCGAGAGAGAGAGCGCTCCCATCCACTCTGTAGCACAACCACCCCCCTTCCCTGGAGATGGGCGCCAGTCTCCCTAGGACCACCCCTGGCTGTCAGTTCCCAGTTACTACTATGTTAGGGCTCATTTACACTGGCAGTAAACGAGCAACGATTGCAACTAACCGGTGGACAACAAATGGTCAGTTTTTTTTTTGTTGCTTTTCGGGCTTACCATTATCCTTCCCATGCGGCTGCGGGAGTGCCTGGATGACGACCATGTCAATTTAGCCTTATAATACCACTTTTAATTGTTAGAATACCACTTTTCTACAGTTGACTTTACCTACAAGGAAATGTAAATATTGGATAGGTTGCATCATCCTATGATGGTGCCATGTTGGAATTTACTAAGCTCTCAAGAGCGAGCCATTTGTAGAAGCTGTCTGCATGTCTAGTTGCTTGAATTTATACACTTAGAGGTGATAGGAATACCTACATTTAATGATTTGGAGATGGATGTCCCACTACGTCTGGCTATATAGTGTATCCTACATTTAAAGTTTGTGTAAATCTCAGTGCAGTTTGAAATATAAAATACTCCTGTCTTCTCATAACATTGCTTTATCCTGTATGAGATATTGAATGTGTTGGCAGCATTGGAGGGCACACCTGTGAAAATCTACTTGTGGCACGTTTTGTTCTTTCCTTTTACAGGGCTTTTTTTGTTTTTTCGAACATGTATTTAAAATATAACTTAAACCTGTTTAAACAATTATTTGTCTGTAGAACAGTAATATTTCTTCAAAGATAACTTATCTAAAGAGTGGGGATGTCACTTCTGGAGAGTGTTGGTGGTACTTCTGTTAATATACGGTAAGATGAATCTGGAGAGAGGGGATGTCACATATATAAAGTATGGCTTTCATCCTGTTAGACAATGTTGTGGTCTTATGTCCTTGGCCTGTGTAGTGTTGTCTGGAAGTTTGTGTTATGAGGGGCTTCTGTGAGCGGCAGTGTGAATTCCTGTGTTGCTTTGTTGTTGGGAATAGTGTCAGTTTATTGTAGGGCTGTAAAATGCAGCCTGGGGGTCATTAAACTTGAAACTGCTCACACTTGGGGTCTGTTCCTGGCTTCGAGCTGTTTCCTCTCACCTTCCGCTTCTCACTGTTGTGTTGCGAGGGAAGACATGGCTGTTATAACTGCAGAAGTCTTTTATCTCCCTTTCTACATGCTCAGCTGTCTCCTATCATAAAACTTCAGCCTGGACGCTATAAAAATCTCCACTCAGTCGCTGGGGGCTTTTTGTCGCTTCTCAATGCCAGAAAACAGAATTGGTGACAGACGCACATCGGAGAATTTGGAAACAGTGTATTGATGGATCATTGAAGGATTGCAAGACACTTTGGGGCTGAATACACTACTGAAGATTATACTATTTATATCTGATGGATTATTTGTGAAATAAAGGTCCTCATACAGGGGTCCATACACGCTTGATCAGTGAATGCTCGTGCACAGCGTGATGATGTCATCACACTACGTTCATCGATTGAATTGACTAATCAAGATACTTAGTTCGATACTAAGTAACGGCAACCGAACATGGATTTACCAACATGTTGGTTTCTTATTCGGCCGAGCCAATCCATTACACTCAAAGAAAGGGTGGGCGCGTTCAATTCGCAAACAATTGACAACCACGAACATGCAAGTCGGTCCATTGTATGGGAATCGATTGAAAAATCGACCCATGTATGGCCACCTTTAAGACATTTTGTACTTTCAGCCCTAGGATTTTAGATATCAGCCACATAGCCTTTCTCTGCTTCTGTTATCATTATTGATGAATACAGAAAATAAACCAGGTATATCTAATAAAGATGTATTGGTGTAATTCATCAAAAAACCTATACATCCATTTACCAATACATCTTTATTAGATATACCTGGTTATGTTCTGGACTCAGGATGGCTGTCGTTCCCTGTTACCTGGTAAGGACATTATTACACCCCCTCCCCCTGATTGCGGTGTTCACCATATGATGGTTCTCTGGAAAATTGCGTTTGGGCCTGTAAGTATACATCTGATAGGTCAAATCTACATTTGCCACCTAAATTATGTGTCTGGCTGGACTGATGGTCCACTACTCTGTTGTTGGTGTCTTATTAGAAAATTGGCTACGCTGAAATTATTCCCCTTTGCAAACCCCTGAAGAAGTTGTGAAGAACGAAACGTACGTTGGGTTGGGAGTTATGTCTTTATTGTCAATCTGCGGACTACCACCTTGTGTTTCTGTTTTAATTTTAATTTCATATTATTGTAACCACCAGCAAGGTCATTATTTGAGGCCTGTGGCCTATGAATTATCTGTATATTGAAAGCTGTAATAAATTGATATCATATTTTACATCATGTACTTGTTAATTGACATATATCATTGGAACCTTTAAAGTCCCCTTGTCCCTGATCACTTTGATCTGGGTCTGTGGACCGAGGCTCACATTCTCAGTGATATATATTTTTGTAAGTATACAATTTCCAATTATTTGTGGCATCATGGCAGCATATGCTTCGAAGTAATAGACTGCACAGGTAGTGTATGCTCAAAATTTACTACATTTATAGTTAGCATGCAAACCTATAGTTTTCAGACTTAAGGGGTCTGTCCTAGCCACATAGTGGCCTTGCCAATTATGTCCATTGGGGTTAGTAGGTACAATGGTTAGATTTATAATTATATAGACCCAGAGTATGTTGCCATGATTCCAGGAAAGAAGTAAAATTTTAAGGATGTCCTTTTATAGTAAAGGGACTGTTTATTTCATAACACATTAGCCTATGAAAAGGCTAAAAACCATATATACAGGGAGTGCAGAATTATTAGGCAAGTGGTATTTTTGAGGAATATTTTTATTATTGAACAACAACCATGTTCTCAATGAACCCAAAAAACTCATTAATATCAAAGCTGAATATTTTTGGAAGTAGTTTTTAGTTTGTTTTTAGTTTTAGCTATTTTAGGGGGATATCTGTGTGTGCAGGTGACTATTACTGTGCATAATTATTAGGCAACTTAACAAAAAACAAATTTATACCCATTTCAATTATTTATTTTTACCAGTGAAACCAGTGATGCTCCGGTTGATCGGCCGCCGATCATGATCTGCCGATATTGGCTTTAAATAGCATGATCGGCGGCCACCAAAAGCGCCGATCAAAAAAGCCGATCACGGGGGGCGTGGCCTGACGCGGAGCTGCATGGAAGCCT
>CM070040.1:44096870-44110833 GCA_036250615.1 Ptychadena robeensis
TGTTGTTCCACACGCTTCTTGCGACCCTGTTGACTATTTTGAATGAAACGCTTGATCACGCTTCATCAGCTTTGCAATTTTAAGAGTGCTGCATCCCTCTGCAAGATATCTCACTATTTTAGACTTTTCTAAGCCTGTCAAGTCCTTCTTTTGACCCATTTTGCCAAAGGAAAGGAAGTTGCCTAATAATTATACACACCTAATATAGGGGGTTGATGTCATTAGACCACACCCCTTCTCATTACAGAGATGCACATCACCTAATATGCTTAATTGGTAGTAGGCTTTCGAGCCTATACAGCTTGGAGTAAGACAACATGCATAAAGAGGATGATGTGGTCAAAATACTCATTTGCCTAATAATTCTGCACTCCCTGTAAAACTTCCAGACTATTACTTGCAGGAGCCAGGACACATTTCAGCAGATTATACAGTTGAAAAAATGGTGAGTTTAGATGAAAACCTACAGCCAAATGAGGTAAAAAATAATAATAAATAATAAAAATCACTTAATCGTGTGATGCTGGAAAGGATATTCATAGCAATATCTCAGGAAAAATCCAATGCGTAAATTTAGCAGCGTATGCTTCGTCCGGTTTCCTGGTTCTTTGGAGAAATGGCCAGCAGTGTAAAAGGATGTTTACAACTGACAGGAAACTGTTTCATTGAGAAAAAAGTGAAACTTTTCTTAGCATCTGGCTGAAAAAGTTGGCCGTTCCTTGGGTGGTTTTTCCACGTAGTGCATTTGATTACATATTATCTATTATTGTACAGGAAGGATATGGTAAGGACTGTGAAAAGGTAAGTAAGGAACAGGGGATAGTTTACAGCACTCTCTCCATTACTGCTATCTTTTGGGTGGAACCATTGGGTACACTTACCACTGGTTGAGAAGCTCTGCTATTACCTGTTTAGTCTCTCCATTGATGCTTATCAAACATCTTAACAGGAATGGGCTAGTGCGCAAGCATCCTTGTAAATGAAGCAACCATTTTTGTCATAAAGGTCACAGAATCTTCTCATCTGTACCCTGCATAACGGAGTTTAGTAGAGGATTACATTTCAGTTACAATTTAATTATCTTAGATAACGACAATTATTCCTGACAAGGGTAGCAGTAGATTAGTTGTGATATGGGAATTCGGGTGTGCACACTCATCTCTTCTACAGGAAGGCAACTGTGGTGTGCCATGTCAGCAGAGGTGACCCAATACAACATGATAGGGTTAAGCGTCCTGGTATTTAGAGCCCCTGCCTTCCTCAATGCCCTCTGGGCTGCTGACATTTTTTGTGTTGTGAATCTTTATTAGTTGTGAAAAGTAAAAGTGTGACATGGCAGCTGGCTTGGGGCCGCAGGGTAGGATGGCAAGGTTGTAGGGAACGCATCCTAGTGACAACACAGATTTTCCCAGCTCATGGGATCCACTGCAGTGAAACTTTAATGGATATATATCTTTCTCTTGTTTCTTTTTAGAAATTTGTACAAATTTTTTTCCATGGTATTAGTATAAATGTGCTGTGGTGCCATTAGTTCCCTTTACAGAACTTTACAGAAAGGAAAGGGATGCCATGGACACTGCACAGCATTTTTTCTGAAGCAGAACATTAAGGTCTGGTCCCTTAGGTAGGAAATTTACACTTGGCCGGCCACTTTGGGGTGCTTTAAAGTACATCAGGCTTGTGAAAGATTTGCCCTCTAGGTTTTTCATTTTTTTATACAAATAATAATTTGAAAAATACACAGCCACCTGCTCCAGTTATTGTTAGAATATTGAGGTACAGAAAATGGCAATCTGTTTTGGTGTTTTTCTGAACCGTTTGCCAAGTTTTCGATAGTCAAGTATTTAGGCTGCTGCAAAATCCAACAGAGCCCAACTTTAGAGTGATTAAGGATATTTGCAAATAAACATGATTGGGACAAGCAGATTGATGTGGTAAAGCTAAATACATGTTAAAATGTTTGTGTTTATATCCAGCATTTGTCAATTTGTATACTGTATATATGTAGGGTAGACTTGATCAACCACTTGGTCTAACTCCATGACTGCCATCACTTTTCTATATTTCTATATTCCTACTTTACTATCTTTGTATCAATATGTTCACCAGTATAATGTTTGTCATATTATTCCTATATATTTTCCTTTTATATTTTGGGAATGGGTAAAGTTTTAGAGTAACCCAGAGGTAAACATATAGTTCATGGGTAGAAGCATGGAGGGAGCTGTATCTGCATGTGTGCTTATTATATCAAAGATATATAAGTGTGATATGGTACATATGGAATGAGTATAGCTGGCCATACACTTTTAGATCTCTCTGTCAGATATCCTTCAGATCTACCAACAACTATGTAGTGCCGGGTCCTCTGCGATTGAACACAGGTAGACTTGATGGTTTAGAAAGTCCCTCATATTACATGGTTTTGGTAAAACAAAAGGAGATCTAAAGGAAATCGGACAGAGAAATCAATCTAAAGGTGTATGGCCAGCTTAAATGTTTATACATCCTATGATATTTTCATGTTCATGGGTTTGTATGTGAATATCTACTTTCTATCTTCTTCTATTCTGTTGTCTGATGAGTGCCTCCTATTTTGGAAGGTTTAGCTATTCTATTTCACCAGCTATAAGGACAGGATACAATTAACTAATTACCTATAAATCGAAGTCTGTAATTATCCGTAACTAACAAAGTGACCAGATGTAGTTCATACTAAATAGACACTTGCTGTTCTCTGTGTAACAACAGGAAGTGTTCCTGCAGATCCAAGATCCTCTAAATTGCTTCTGTATATAATGGTCCTTGCAGGCCAGCCCACCATGTATTTTACAATGCAATAAAAAAGTCTGGCTTGCATTAGGCTATTTCTGGTACTAAATATAAATATATTTATTTATGCACAGAAAAATGACTAAACGAATTTGTAAGGCTACGTTTCCATGGTGTTATGAGCTCCTAGCGGACAGCAGAGGTTGACTTAGTGGCCTACATGGAAACAGGCATTTATGTACTGCACTGCGTAATATGTTGGCGCTATATAATTAAATGAAAATGGTTTATATGTATGGGCTGCGTCAACATCCCCATCAAGGCATGCGATAAAGGCAGGGGGTATCGGTGCAACCCATAACGCCATTGAAACATAGCCTTACCTGTAACCTTTATTTATATTTAATTTTCCATCACTTCCTGTCTTCTGGTACACATTTCAGACACACCTTCGCTGAAGATAGGCGCTATTTCTTAAGGTGGCCATGCATGGTTTGATCAATCGTATTAAGTCATCGTTTGAAAATCTATTCCTTTTTTTGGATCAAAATAAAATTGTAACAAAAATTTTAATTTGAACATTAAATCGATCAAGCCGTGATCGGGCATGATGGTACATTTCAGTCAATCATTAAAGTATCTGGAGGGCTTTACAGTCTCATGCTTCAGGTACCGAGAGAGACTCTCAAGCCTGTGGGCAGAACTATTGTATACTGACTAATGAATCCAATTTTACGAAAAGGAGTTTTCCCATCCAGAAGAAGTTAACTTTGTGAAACAGATTGATTTTACAAATTCACCTTGAGTTATTCTTTCTACATTTATTGGCAAAACTGGCACCGACAAATGAGATGCCTCTTGGAGAAATGACTGATGAGATATGTTACCGGCGAAAATTTTGTTAGCTTTGTATGCTAGATGAGACCGTGCTGTCCTTTTCCTCTATGGCTTGAGTTTTCGGAGAGGTCGCCTTCACGGCGGTCATCTTTTTTCTGGGAAATGTCACCCCGGAGAGAAGATTAAAGTTTTATGGCGGATATATAGACACTTTCATAAAGAGCATTGTCTCCCTTCTTTCTCGCTTTCCTTTTTTATCTTCCAGCGGCCCAGAAAGGAGCAAGCGTAAACCGCCTCGGTTGGATAATGCGATTGGCCAGAGGCATTTCAGAGCTGTCAATTTGCCACAATGCGCCGTAAATTTCACCGTCTTAGAATTGTGCTGGTGAAAACAGGATCAGGGGACGTATATGCCATTCTCTCTCGTCCGTCTCTTTCTTGACAGTCTGCTGTAGTGGAACAGAGCATCTCGCAATGAAAGTGCCTATGTCATGATTTACACAGCCTGTCCTTCCCAAGCCAAAACCAAGCCAACTTCCCTGACATATTTAATTGGTTAAATGGAGCTGACTGACACCTTATATGTTGCAGGAAACCGCCCAGAGCAACGTGTTGTATTCTTCATGCAACTTTCACTTTCCAGCTGCTGTCCACAAAGCAGTTCATTTTTTTAATATTTAAATGTACTTTTTCGATGTACTAACAACCTGAAAGTATTAAGAATGTTGAAAACATAAGATATGCATTTCATAAAATATTTTGGTAGTTGTACAGCAAGGTTGTCCATCGCCAATCTTTAAGGGACACATATAGGCCATAAACATGCTGTCCGTTCTTGTCTGGCATTTTATTTGGTCATTTCTTACAAAACTTGGCCACAACCTGGTTTGTTGCTGTTAATTGTCTTTTTCCATCCTCCTTCTGTCCACTGTCCAAATCTTAACAGATTAGGTCTTCTGGCCTCAACTCCCCTGCAGATTAACCTTCTAACTCCTCATCTGCCCACTGCCAATCCCAAGTTTAACCCAGATGTCCGTAAATTGCCATTTAATACCCCATCAGCTTTGGAAATCCTTAGCGTCCCCCAATCTAACCCAGGTTGCCCTAATTAGCAAATTACATCCATTTGTGTAATCGTTTTTTTGCACAATTAAAATGGTCTTGTGTGATTTTTTTTTCCTGGATTTTTTCATAGCCTTTTGTTCTTTAGAGTATGTGCAGCCGATTTTTTAAAGCAGAATCACATTGGCCGAAATATTCCTATCATATAGCAGTTGCAGCATTTGTAAGCTAGGCAGAGTAGATATCCAGAACAGAAGGAGTTCAGTGTGGTCACTTTAAAGGGGTGAGCAAACTAGGACCCGGGACCTCTGTCACCTGGTTGAAAGGATGTTCCCCTCTGCTTGTTCTCTGCAATGAGTTTACATAATGCCTCAAGGAGTCCAAACTTTGCCTTGGGATGATGCAGTGGCGTTATCATGACACTGTGGGTGCATCCTCATGGACAGATATCAACGTCACCAATTACACATCACTGCCATCATAAGTGATGCTGGCGATGCATGGAATTGGCACATCTGTGGCCTTTTCAGGCTCTTGTTCCGGCCTCCTTATCGAATGTAAAAAGCCCATGTGGCCCACGAGTCAATAGGTTTGACCACCCCGGCACTAAAGGTATAAAGAACAGAAAGAATGTGGGGCAGTGGTACAGAATCAGGTTTGCACAGTGACGTCTTGTATGTGCACAAGGGTTTCCCATCTAACATTTTCTCATATGAAGCTTCTTTTTATTTAATGCCCACACAAACAACTGAAGATTCTTTGCCTATAGATTTTCCACCCTTGACTTTTGCCTAGCGATGAGGAGCCAGTGTTCGGTCTCAGGCGTAAAAATCCAAAGACGAAAGGATGAACGTTCTCCCTCGTGATATATGTCTGTGCGCACTTTTGTTCTGGATGAAATGGCGGCCAGCATTTTTCATGGGAGACAGACACGTAGGAGTCGTAAATCTCATTGGGTTTTCTGAAACGGGTTTTATTCTTGGGTGCTGTCTGTCTCAGAGACGTTCCCAGGCCTCTGTGAAAAATACAAGACCATCATTCATGGTCAGTCAGTCCTAGCTGAATAACGATGTGACCCCCTCTATACTGTCATTACGTTACTTCGTGATATGCCAAGTGTATACCCTTAACCAATGCGTCTGAACATAAATCCATGATTCCTATCTATTCCTCCAAAACAAGCTCTTTCCACCTTTTTCAACATAACATTTGGAGAAAACTCATCCATAATTATTAAAGTAGTCGCAAAAAAAACCCCTTTCTATTTAGTAAATTCATTGTGTGCAAAATTGTAATTTGGTAAAAATTTTCAGACATTTACAGTATACGTAAGCCAAAATCTTATTTTCAGGGGTGCACATAAAAAACCTTTTTAGTGTGCTCCTCAGATGAGATTTGTTTGGTACTCTCCCCATATGTAAGGTGGTGTTCCTCACTGTCCTCTGCATCAGCTTCCTGCATGGTATATTCTGTTGCAGATGTCCAATCTTTTTTTTTGGATTATTCATTTACATTCCCAATTTCACACCCCTAACTGCAACCTTCCATAATAATCAATGTTTCCTAGCAGTTATCCAAGTGACATTTATTGTGTACATTGAACATTTAGCTGCAGCCACCCAGACAGAGTACCTCCAAGTAGTCAGTATGCATATGAGCTTTGTAACAATAATGCAGGTACAAATAGCCAGTTTTTGGCCTCTTTTGAGTACCAGAGTACCACTTATGTGCCCCCCTGGTTATTTAGGTGCGGAATGGATCATGGGGCTGCCCTGAATATTATAATCAGCTGGTAATTTTTTGCACTTACTTAATTGTATTTAACAAAATGTATTTGACCAAAAGGTAGAAAATCTGGTCAGGGTAGGCTTGGTTTAATATGAGGACCCCATACAGACTAGAAGTAATACTGTGCCTTGTGCAATACCTACCAGTGTACTAGTTTAAATTGAATATGTGAAACATGGTGGCATGATTGAAGTTTTAATCTTGTTGGAAAGAAAAATATTAAAGTATGACATTCAGATCATAAACAGGAAAGTAGAAAGTTCAGCTTAATGGATGAGAATGGCGTCAGGAGGAAAGTGTGCACCTCTCTTGCTCTATGCTACTCCAGAGTAAAAAATTGGATCCATATGAAAATAAAGGTTGACCTAGCGAAGGCCAAACTTTTCCGACCAACTGGCAACTAAATCCCTCTCTTTCCAATCCAAGCATGGGCACCAGTCACTCTCCGGAAACAGAATCTCCCTCTTCTGAGCGGCTGAATATTTCATGGCAGAGAATTAAATATTGAACAGTGCGGTCCGGCTGTCATCGCAGTAAGAGAAAGGAGACTGTGTCATGTTGCGCGCATGTCGTCCTCTTTGTAATGTAGCTGTGTCATTTAGAAAATGACATGCCTGTTTAAAATGCTCTTCCGCGGGCCACTTTAATTAAAGCAGAGACATAATACTAATCTGCTGTCATTAATGAATTTTTAACCGCTGCAGCGAGAGTGACGCAGGGAGGGGGGTCGCTCTCATTTTCTGGATTGAATTTTGAGAGGTTTTAACTCTTTGCTGCAAGCTGCACTAAAGAGGCCCGCACACTCAGACTGAATTCTGGATCTCTAAATAGGCCATAAAGCACTGAAGCCTAAAGTTCAGCATAACAGGCAGCTCCCACTAGAACTGGCTTGGGCTAACTAAGGCCCAGGGGTCAAAACCTGCGCTTTAGTCCTTTAAATCCGGCCCTTTGTTACCTTGTTCTCGAAATGCTCTGGCTTACTTCCACTCGTGCCCTGCAGTAAGTGGAGATTATCCCCAGAGGATGATTGTTATGATCTCTTCTAGAGGACATTGTTTGCCTATGTCTGCAATAGAATGTTTGAAATTACTAACCAAAACTATTCTTTTTTTAATATAGTAAATTTTTTTCCCTCTCTGGCAGTATGATTTTTATTTTTTATTTCAAAGCATTACAGAAAATGTATCAATTTAGCAGCATTATCTCGTTAAATTTCCACCCAGGCTTGGAGAACCTGGGACTGGGGTGTCCTTACAGGCTCTTTGTCCAGCCCCTCTGTCAAATTTAAAAAACAATTGTGGCCCACGGCCCACAATATTTGACCATTTGCGCTAGAAAGACAGTTCAGCAATGGCAGCCCCATATTATTTGATATAAACTGAACCAGGTTATTGGCATTAAAGTGATCCTTGACAAGCAGCAAATAAGCGTTAAAGCAGACTGTCACTGACATGCATAGTTTCAGGCAGCAATTAATGTACTGTAAGTACACAAATACAGTATGTTTGAATATGTGTTAATATTTGAATAATATGAATAGTTAGTATTCCATTTTTAGATGACCATTCATGTTCTTAGATAATAGATACTTGCTTTTGATAACGTCTTAGGAAATCCAATACCAACTTAAGTTTAAATGATATCAAAACATTTTGTTACATTTTATGTATTATAGTTTTGATAGTTACTATGTATTGTGAAAAACTAACAATCTGTTCCTTTCCTATTTAGCTAATGATCCTTTTGAATCAGTTTAGACAGTTCAGGTACTTTATTGTACCTTGCTGAGGTGCCGTCCTAATTGAACAGAATGCCAGTGTACCAACACATCCCATTATTTTAGTTACTGCCCCATTGCTTTTTGTCGTTGATGGCAAAATGAGGTAGCATGTTTTTTTCTCTGTAGCTTCTCTGTTTACTCATCCATCTCTGATCTGTGTTTTTATATTCACATTGCACAATCTCTTCAATGCTTTTATGCCTGTTTCTGGTTGTCCAGAGGCCACTACGCCCTAGAATGTCTGAAGCATGATTGTCCTCAGGTTAACCACTTAAGTTCTTGAGGTGCATTAGAAAAAGTACCCGAGCTGTTGATATTCTAAGCATTCCTGCTTTCTGTACAGAAATTTATCACTGTGCAAGTTTATTATGTTCAAATACATTTCCAAATGGTATTGTCACCTGGATAAGTCATTATTCTTCCAGGGACAGGAACCGGATTATAATTTTGTTTTTTCTGTATACCCCTCTTCCTCTGTAGGACTGACTTGGGCAGCAGTGTGAGTTTCTAAATCAATACTCAATATATTATCATGACCATTATAAAATACACATTAGCATAAAGTCTGAATGAGCTGTTTTCCAACCTTGTTTAGGCAGGAGTAGATTTTTGAGCACAATCGATCATTGTGCGTGTTCACGGTCATCGATTCTTTTTTCGAGTGTGATCCATTGAATGCTAGTTCGGATAGGGAACCAACATGTTGGTAAACCCTGGTTGATTACCATTACTTACTCTTGGTTTCTATCCAAACTATCGAACAGGATCGATTGCTCAGAAGTGCTCCATTCAATCAACAAAGGTTCATGGTGATGTCATCATGCTGCGCTCGATCATTGATTGAACGGGTATCAACCCATGTTTAACCAGACCCAGTGATGGTGGCAGTGGCAGTACATAGAATATAGTTATTGAGAGCTGGGGCAGGTAGCGGGAGGGTTAATCCTGCTGCCGTGCCCTGCAGAAACTTGCCTTACAACAGAGACTAATAACTGTTTATTTCACAAGGCTTAATTGCTTTCCAAGTATTAAATGGTTCCAAATGATTTGCAGCATTTGATTCTTTAGCAGCCGGAACAATTCCGAGACAATGTCTGACAAACCCGTCTGTAGGCTTCAGTGTTGTTATTCACTATGTATCCGACTATGGAATCTATCGGCACTCTGCACTGTGTCCCATATGAATGGCAGCAACCATCTCCACCATTTCTGTAAAAGGCTATGTTCCCACTCATCGCTGGTGGGCCATCACCATGCGATTAACCAGGCGATTTTTACTGGCGATTTAAAAAAAAAAAAAACCCCGCCACCATTGTACAAAAAAGAAAATAGCTTCCATAGAGAATGAATGGAAGCAATTTTTGATCGCCTCCACGTGCGATTGCAAATCGCCACCATTCATGTATATGGCCCTATCAATGGGGCCAAGCCCATCAAAACTAGTGTAGGCGATTCGTGGGCGTTTCCACCGGTGCGAGCGCAGGCGATTAATTGCCTAAGTGGGAACATAGCCAAAAAAGGATCTGTTCTGGGGGAACACGTTCCCAGTTAGCCAACAGACAACACAGCTATTTCCTAAAAACCTCATCATGATTGAAAAGAAATCTCTGTCTGAGTGTAAGCTCTTCTGGTGCAGGTTAAGGTGATCAGTGTTCTATGTACAGTACCAGACTATTTAAATAAGTAACAATAATAAATAATATAAGGGTATTGCAGAGTAACTGGTATTATTTTGCTTGTGTTCTGTGTACAGCTCTGAAGATTATGTCAGGTCTATATGAATGTACAGTAAATATGGTGTAAGACAGTGGGGAAAAATTGGAGTGTTAGTGCCTCTGAAATAGAATATGAGAGGTTCATTGTCTTCTTTATGGCACTCTGGGCATGTTATAGCTCTAAAAATGTATAATATAAATAGTGCAAACTGTATTGGTATTTTTTTCAAATGGTTCAATTCTTTGAAAGTGGAGTGTCAGCTCCTTTGGTGCAGAGCCTGATGTTAATAGTTTGGGTAGTAACAGAGCATGCTTAGATTACTGATCTTGATTGACACTATACAGTATATGAAGAGTCATGACAATCTCCCTGCCAGTTTGGGGTCAGCCTGGTTATATGTGTGCATGTTAGAAGTGCCATTGAAGTGCATTGATGCTCAGATGTCATACAGGAATGTTTACAGGTGGTCTTTACCTGAAGATAGCAGAGGAATGGCAGTCTGGAGACGCTGAACATTTTAGTCTTGTTCGTTTCCTGCTCTGGAGTGATCATTTAAGCGACTTTTTTAAGCTGTGCTGGACCACCACTGGTACATAAGCTAACCTATCAATTTATGGAACTCCCTAGCTCTGTTTAGCTCTTTCTTATGCCTTTTGTCTTGCTGCACTCCATGCCTCTGTCTTTCTGCAATCCATGTCTATGACTTTCTTTACTCCATGTCTCTGTTTGCTGCTCCTTAAGTCTTTTGTCATTTTCATGCACTCCATGTCTTACTGCATACGTCTCTGATTTTCTGCACACTGTGCCTTTGCCTTGCTGCACTCCACACCTCTGTCTTGCTGCACTCCTTATCTTTGTCTTGCTGCCTTCAATACATCAGCCTTGCTCTTGCTGCACTCCATACATCAGCCTTCCTCTTGCTGCACTCCATACATCAGCCTTGCTCTTGCTGCACTCCATACATTAGTCTTGCTCTTTCTGCACTCCATACATCAGCCTTCCTCTTGCTGCACTCCATACATCAGCCTTGCTGCACTTCATACATCAGCCTTGGTGCACTTCATACATCAGCCTTGCTGCACTTCATACATCAGCCTTGGTGCACTTCATACATCAGCCTTGCTGCACTCCATACATTAGCTATGGTGCACTCCATACATCAGCCTTGCTCTTGCTGCACTTCATACATCAGCCTTGGTGCACTTCATACATCAGCCTTACTGCACTCCATACATTAGCTATGGTGCACTCCATACATCAGCCTTGCTCTTTCTGCACTCCATACATCAGTCTTGCTCTTGCTGCACTCCATACATCAGCCTTCCTCTTGCTGCACTCCATACATCAGTCTTGCTCTTGCTGCACTCCATACATCAGCCTTACTGCACTCCATACATCAGCCTTGCTGCACTCCATACATCAGCCTTGCTCTTGCTGCACTCCATACATCAGCCTTGCTGTACACCATTTTTTGCTGCACTTCATATCTATGTCTTGCTTCACTGCATGTTTGTCTTTTTGCACACCCAGATTCTGTCTTTTTGCAAACTGTCAATCTGGCAATCTGTCTTGCTGCACTCCATACTCTCTGTCTTACTACATTCTGTGCATCCTTCTTTCTGCTCTCCATGTCTTTATCTTGCTGCTCTACATGTCTCTGTCTTGCTGTATTTCATTAATTTAGAGTTGAATCAATACACTGTGTTAATGACATTCAGGTACAAGTCGGTTTATATTATAAATTTATATAAATAAAACACAGGAAATTTCATAGACCAAATCTTGCCCCTTTCTTTAGGGCTTCAGGGCAGCATGAAAAATGTACCAAAATATAATACACTATTATGTTGTGGTCATAATCTGCAGTGAAAGAATTAAAAGCAGGTCTGGCCAAATAAAATCCGTATTTCCTAATGAAAACACCAGAAGAAATAAAAATCTGTGCTGCTCCAAATATTAACATATTTTGGCTTTAGGTATCCTTACCTACCTTCAGTTATACCTGGGGTATTCAGTGCAGTAAATGATTAGTCTTACTTAGAATTGATGAAGACAGATCCTGTTTATTGTGAAGCTTTTGCTGTTGTTGTAGTCCTGCATTTTTAGTTCTTCAGTACATTACGACAGGAGGATGGGTTTGTTTTAACAATAATTAGGTTTAGATTAGAATTTTGTCAGATTGTATTGTATTATGCAAATGTGTTGTGTAAATTATTGTTTGAATTCTTACAGGCTGTGTGTGCTATGTTTGACTTCCCTGGTAGTCCAATATTTAGTGTATTGCCTGCCGTTAGCTTTGGGATGTGTATTCTGGATGGATATATTATAATAACATATGCAATCAGAGCATTTCCCATAGCCAGCAAGGTGACACATTTCAGCTGCAGCTTCCATACTCATCTCTCCAACTCTGAATTGCATAGTTGGTCCTCCATTAACATTATCATTATGGTAAGACCTCCATAAGTAATATATACTCGCTTCTCTCCAACCCCAGTGACTAAACGTTTTTTTTAAAGAAGTCTACAAAGCAATATTTTGATTGGTCTATGTAACAGACCCCCCTCAGGCTTACTTTTGGTACAGTAGACCCTTGACTTATAACTCAAGTCAAGCCAATTATTCCAATAAGAAATAATGAAGATACCCATAATGCACTCTAAACCTCCCAAAGCGCCCATTACTTAACCTTTTCATAGTAAAAAGTGTTGTATAATCTGTGTAGTTTACATCTATTGATTTTCTGGTGTTCTCATCAAAAAAGTTCAAATGGGCTTAGTTTACCAGAAACAAAATTGTGTAATTGTCATTTAAGCTAACATTTTTACCTTTCAGGAAGAGAGAATGAAATGGAAGGTGTTATTGTTTGTCCCCTTCCATTAGAACATCAGGAATCTGGCATTGTAGACCTTTGTAGATTGTTGAGATGTTTCATTGACTAATGCCTGGCATACACATGCCGATAAGCGGCCGATTTTTCACCGACGGGCGTGCACGCTCGTGCCGTCGGTCAGCGGAAAAATTGGCCGCTTATCGGCATGTGCCCACATGGGGCGACAGATCCCTGTCGTCCCACAACTCGTCCGGCCAGAGAATGGACATGTCCAATAATCTCTGGCCAATGGAAGCCGATGCCTTTAACTTCAATGAAGACCGGCGTCTTCATTGAAGCTAAGGGCCGGCACACAAAGGGTGCCGGCCGACTAGTGCAGCCCCATAATGCACCGGGGTGCAAACGTGATGACGTCATCACGTTTGCATTCCGGAGCTCATCTGAGCTTGTCTGTCTGCACCCGTCGGGATGTGTATGGCAGGCATTACTTATTAGTGACATCAGGTCACATAAATGGCACCATGCAAGCAGAAAGATGTTTGGCCTTGGCCATAATTCTGGTTGGATGTCAAGTCTTTTGTTAAACTCAAGTGTGTCTTAGGTCAAGCCAGTTGCAACTCAAGGGTTCACTGTATTTATGGCATTGTGGAAAGATAATACAATAACAGATTTAATGTAGTTATATTAGCAGCTTATCTGAGGTTATTAGAGGGAGGGGAGCCCAGAGAGCAGTTGGGAATGGGGGCACTACAACTTCCATTGAGTTGGGAAATTGCAGCTTGTTGTTAAGGAGGTGATGCTGCCACTTATATTCTTACAGCCTTTGTAACTGTGTTTTTGTCCATCTAATTCTGTATTGTGTAGTTCCTCTGGTGTTTTAAGGGTCACAGAATGACCACCCTATTTTTTATGGTTGCATGAAAGGACTGGCGGAGATTGGTGTCCTGGTGGTGCTCTGCTCTCCGGGGGCTAGTTCCGCCCTGCGGTCCCCCCAGCAGCTTGTGTCTTCCAGGGGTCTATAGGCAGACTTTGGCTCATATTCAGGAATTCCCAATTATCTTCGGGCGATCTCAGCTTCCAGCATGCAGGGAACAAGCCTGCTTCTGTCTCCACATCTGGAAAATGTTACACCGGGGTGTGCTGAGTGTCGTCACACACAGAGACTGACAACTCCC
>CM070040.1:44122442-44141065 GCA_036250615.1 Ptychadena robeensis
CCCCCCCCCCCCCCAAAAAAAAAGATTGGACTTCTAAGGGTGTTAGAGATCTGGGGGCTAAAAATCAGAGTAGGCATATGTAAGGGTAAAATCTGACAAGAGAAAAGCACGGTGTGACAGCTGGAATATGACTACGAAAGGTTGACATTTGGACTGCAGGTAGTCTCTGGGGTAAGTTACTAAGCCAGAAAATGTCAGGTTTGTACTACTGACATATGAGATCTGGGGGATCACACTGTGTTGTACTATAAGAGTTACATCTGACCCAAAGCAAGCTGTTGACCTGTGGATGGAGACAGATAATCAGAGGCTCAATCAGGAACAGTTAGGTCCATCTGCAGCAGAATCTACCATGCAGGCAGCTGACACAGAGGGCAGTGAGGGAGACATTTATGTGCACCCCTGGGTATAACCACACATTGTGATCAATCAATTTCTTCCTTTTGTAAGGATCAACTTAAATGGTCAATTGGAAAATTTTAACCATGTATGTCCGCTTTAGGTTGTCGCCTTGAAGGTCCACAGCTACCAAAAACTCTTCATCATCGTATATGTCAAATGACATCCAGTCTCTGTGCCCTGTGATTTGTTCTGCTAATCCCTAAAGGACACAATACTGGTTTATAAGGAAGCAGAAGAAACCTTAATGTACGGCGGCAGACCAGGCAACCAATGAATACTCTCAGAAGTCCCGAGGTCTATAGAGTAGAGCTCAGACTATTCTTGTTGCATTTGTACAATGGCCATATTATAAACTCTTTAATTATTTGTAAACCTGGCATTGAATACATATAATAACTTCCATACTATGGACAAGACTGGGCTTCCATCTGACAGGTCTTGGCATCTTTGGCATCTGTCAGGATAATTCTCTATAACGTGTACGATCAGGAAGATGTCATCTTAGGACACCTGAAGAGTTTCTAGGGATTTGTGAGGGATTAAGTGCTCTCAAAGATGCGTCTCTTCTTTTGTCATTCAAAGGCGTGAAGTGAGTGTGTAGTCACTATCTGCTCTACAGTCACTGGTGTAACCACAAAAACATGCGCTGATTCACCCCGATGCCTGATCCGGGGGCAGGCAGTGCCGCCCAACAACTTTGTGCCATAATATCAACACCACCAAATTAGAAAGAGCAAACTGGGCCAGTATGCATACATTCCTGTATGTATTAAGTCATTTATAGTCTAGGCCAGTGGTTCCCAAACTTTCCCTACAGGGCAACCCTTTTCTAGATAGGAACATTATCATACCCCCCTCCCTACCCACATTCAAACTACACAGTTTCAGATTGAGGGTAATTTCTCACTAGCTGTGTTTGCTTTGCTGAATCGTGTACTAGTACAAGTGTGAAATGGCCCTCAAACTTTATTTGAAATACAACTCATACTATTCTATTTGGTTTTCACACCATCATGCAGAGAAATATATCATACTGTATATACACACACCAATCATGCAGAAACATTCATCAATCACACAGAGACACACACTACACTCTTGCAGAGACAGTGACACACTCATTACATGCACTCTGCTTACTGTCTGCAGCTAGTTCCTCCATGGTTAGCTTCCTGCTTGTCCCTCTATCTGCCTCCTAGCTGTGCCCCCCCTGGAATACCTCTTCCCATTCCCAGTTTGGGAACCACTGCCCTAGTAGGCAAAGGTAAAAGACAAATAATTGTAAACTCATTACGAGTACTTGAAAGGATTGTGAAGTTGCCATTTCCTCAATCATTTTAAAAATGCTCATTGCTTGGATCTAAAGCTTCTGTAGTTTCAGTCACACTGAAGCATTCAGATACCTGCAAGACAATTTGTTCTGCAATTACACCGTATACTCATTTGGGGTTAATGATTCATAAGTAATTAAGGGCTGAGTGCCAGAACACCAACAAGTAAGCGGCATTATTTAAGCCAGGTCAGCAATGGCATGTTAGATAATATTCCGTGACAGGGCTCTTTAATCAGCAATATTGTATTTGTGTAGTATCAGAGCCCAGATTTCACAGATGTCACATTCTTGTCCCAATACCATATATTTATGTTTTGGGTTTTGATACAATTTAAAAGTTGATTTATGGGGATAAAGATTTAGCTTTTCTACAACCTTCATTTTTGTTTATTGTGATTTGTGAGGTATTGATTGATACAGACTTGTAATGGTTGTTAAAGGGCAACTTCATGTTTATTCTTCATCTGATATTGGTATAAGTAAAGCCCCCCATAGACAGGCAGACTCCTCCATACAACTTTCATGAGACCTACCAACAACTATGTAGTATAGTGACCTCCCTGATAGAATACATAGTGATTGGAAGGTGTAGAAAGGTCCTCCTATTACATGGTTTTGGTAGAAGAAAAGTTGGTTGTACAGAAGTTGCATGGAGGAGTCTGCCTGTCTATGGGGGGCTTTAGGATATATCTCTACCATGTTGAAAAAACGCCAGTGGTTAGGGTTAATGGTCTATACTCTTTTTATAGGGTTTCTTAAGCCCCCCATAGACAGGCAGACTCCTCCATGCAACTTCTGTACAACCAACTTTTCTTCTACCAAAACCATGTAATATGAGGACCTTTCTACACCTTCCAATCACTATGTATTCTATCAGGGAGGTCACTATACTACATAGTTGTTGGTAAGTCTCATGAAAGTTGTATGGAGGAGTCTGCCTGTCTATGGGGGGCTTTAGACCCTATTCATACCAATTCACCTGAACACATATTGGGCAATGCTTGTCAATGCATGTCCATCAAGTGCACATTATATCTCATTGGTCTTTAAATATACAAAAAATGCAAATCATTGCTTACAAAATAGACAGGCGTTAATCCAGCCTAATAGAAATCCCAATTTGAATCATTAAAGCAGATGTATGCTCAAAAAAATTAAATATATATCTACAAATTTAAACTTTGACCTGCCTCTAAACTGGTACTCCACAATCCTAAAAATACTTATCTGGTTCTCTGTGGAATCATATGAGAGATTCCATTTTTTTCTACCATGCTTCTGGGGTGTTAATGAAGTGCATTATTGTGAGTGGCCACTAAGGGTTCTATTTAATGGTTTTCAATTGGGAAACCAAACCGGCTGTGTGTGTCAGCGGTCGAACGGGTAATTGATGGTTCGCCTATCTATATGTGTATGGGCACCTTTACAGATTACAGATAAGTTTTTTTTTGTTTTTTTTTATTCTGCCCTATTATGAAGTCGTTTACACCAATTACACCAAGTGCAATAGCAGGCAGGTGCTAGGTCCACTTTAAGACCGAGCATAAATAAACAAATTATTGAAAATAAGGAGTTAAGGTGGGTTTACACGTGTAGATTTTTTTGTTTGATCAACAAAGAATTAAAAATTTTTTGGTTGATTGAACAAAAATCATCAAACATGTTGGAAAATTTTTATCTGTCGTAATTTCGAATGTATTTTCATTTGAAATGGGCGAAGAATATACAAAAAATCTAATGTTACCTTCGATAAATGAACGAACGGTGTTTAACAACGACATCGAACATAAAATCGGATTGGCAGTTGATTAAAGAAAAACTCTACACATGTAAACCCACCTTTTGCTTAAATTTACATGGTGCTGAAAGCCCAAAAACCATAGTCCCAACAACACATGTAAATGTGCTCTTATTTTTGAAAAACACTTACAGCACTTATACAACACATATAACACTCTCCAACACTTCACTGATTCAATCTGATCAGATTTAACTTACAGTTTTGCATCCCAAAAACATTGTAAAAGATTTATCATGGAGGAGTTAGAACTCAGAGACTTCTTTGTACGGCTTTTGTGCGTCAAGAGATGTGATAATTGCATCAAACAAATAGCATCAAATTGCAGCAAACAAGCAGACCTATGAAAATTGGCAAGTTATTGTTGGTAGTTCTTTAACACTTCAGTGTGCTGGGTTGACCAGAGTTACCTCAAGTTTTGCATAAGAAATATATTCTGAACGGTTTATCATGGAGGATGTAGAGCTCAGGGTTTTTTTTTCTGGGGCTTTTAAGTATAATCTTAGAGACAATCTGCAGAAGATGCGATAATTGTGGCAATTCAGCGATTTGTAAAGTGCTGATAGATCGAGGGGGCTTAAGAGATGCTGAAGATCTCCAAGTTCAGAAATGTTAAAGTTTGTAAACTTTGAAACGCTGACATTCTGTAAAAGATGCTCTCCTACTCCTGTTTTCATATTGAAACGTTTTTACTGATTTAGTAGCGGACAGTAGCCAAGGGCTTGACCAATCTGTGGAGCTTGGGAGCCTTTAAGCCTAAAATCATACAGCTGGTTCCTGAATTTCCAGAGCTTGTCTTGTTGCTGGAAGCTTTCAGGCTTAAAGGGGCACTCCAGAAACACTTATAAATGAACACCAGGGCAAGAGTCTCAATTCATTTGCAGTGTGGCTTTTCCCTCTCAGTATATTCTGCAGCTAGCAGCCCCCCTTCTTAAATACGTGTAGTTATCGATATTCATATCTTCGGAACTACCCTTATATTGAGCCTGACCGTGGACTTGGACAGTGGGGGTGGTGCCAGTTCTCATCTGTCATGAACCATTCTGCCATCTTGTCTAGTCTACACACACTAGATCATAACATTTTGAGCATATAATCATATGGCTTCAACCCAAGATTGATATAATATAGGTGCTTAAGCAGGGAACACACAGCTCGATATTGGAGCCATTTGAGGTTCCCTGGAGCAGTGCGATGATATAATCACTCTGCTGCCCAATATTGGAGGAGCTGGAGACACAACACTGTGCTGTCTCCATGCAAAGCAATGGACATTGACCCTGATTTACGGTCATGTCCGATATCCTTGTTTTCGAGTGGGATTGATTGGTCCTGCTTTAAACAGGGATGGCTGCATTAAATATGGGCACTCAAAGCGGCCATCGATCTGGCCCATATCTACACATGTGTTCCCTGCTTTACTGTATGTTATAGTTACAGTGTTTCATTTTATTTTTTTCCCCATGCAGACTATTCTAAACTTCAAACTTATTGCTCAAAACTTTAATCCCCTTAACAAAATTAGTTCTCTCTTCCATTTTTTTCTACACTTAATGTATTTTCAGATCTGGTTTTCATTTCACCTTGGTAAATAAAAAATGCCCATTTAAAGCAGAGGACCCCTTTAATTACTCCAACCTCCCCGCATTTTTGTAACGGCTGAGGTCTGCTTCCTGACTACATTCGCCTCCGAGTAATCCATTTAGTTAAGCGTGAAGAATGCATTGGAATCGTTTTTGCTATTTATTATGTTATAAAGCAGCGGCAATGCGTTTAGTAATTGCGGAATATAAAATGAGCCTTTCAGCCGTCGCCTGACGCCCCATTAGCGGCTCAAAAACATTCGCTAAAGGTTTGTTTGGAAGAAAACCATCGTAATTATTTTCTCATTCCTCTTCCATATAAACGGCAGCAGTATACAGTTTATTTATGTGTATCAAATTTATTCAGTATCTGGTAAGATTCCGGGAATGTGATTGAGCGGCAAGTCAAAAAAACCCTTTGTTAACTGCAGTCTTGTCTGTAGTTATGGTGAGCTGATAAGAGTGGATGTAGAACTACTGAAAGTGGTGACTGAGGGGTTAACATTAATGTTATCAGCTTAAGGTTGGACATAGCAGACATATGCTTTGCGCCTAACATGAAATATGGAGTATTTTCTAAAAAACAGCAAATACAATCTTTTTTTACCTTGTTACTTGATGTCTATCACCATTTCTACCCCTTCATCTGGATAATACAAAACAGTAGCGGACTCCCAGAATGTCATGGAAGCTGCACAGTCTCTTTTCTCTGTTCCTTATGTTAGCCATACACAGCCCGATAAATAGCCCGATCAACCAAGCCCGATCAAAGTTTGCCGATAAAAAGATCGGGCGTTTTCTCGGATGATCTAACAAAAAATCCCCACATAGAAAAAATGATTTTTGAATGATGTAACAGTTTTGATCGTACATCATAGTCGGAGTTTATCATAATTTTTGACATCCAATCTTTCATTCAATGGGAAGTAATAGTAATATCGGGGATGATCGGTGTTCATTTAGTCGGGCGCTACAAGAAAAGTAGAACGATGTAACCGGACCGATTAAAATTTTCCAACATGTCTGATCATGTGATGCCCGATTTTCTGCTAAATTTTGATCGGGAAAGCTCTGTCGGACCATGTGGGCAAAACCCGATTTATGCCCGATTAACCAAAAACTTCGATCGGGCTTGGTTGATCGGGCTATTTATCGGGCTGTGTATGGCTAGCATAATTCTGCTGAGCTGTACCATACTAATCAGAATGGAAAATACAAATTGTAATTTACGGACATGGCAATTTAGACTTAGGACATAATGACTGAAGTTTCTTATTTGGGCCACGTGACCTACAAATGCTGTATAGTGGGGTACTTTTTACATTTAGTACTTTTATCCATAGCATCTGAATATAACCAGCCCCTATAGATGCTGGGAAGAGCTCCATCTGAGTGGACATGTCAACCTTCACTCTCTATCATTTATGTACAGTTTAGAGTCAAGTTTTCTTTTCCAAAAAAATCTTCTATTTATATTTAAGCAGGGAACACAATGATATACGAGCCGGTTGAGGTTCCCTGCAGCAGCGCGATGACATCATCTATCTGGCGGCATTAGATATGTGCCAGATAGATGACGTGAGAGCGCACGGTACTCGAAGCGGCCATCAATCTGGCCCATATATACACTTGTGTTCTCTGCTTTACAGTAGTGTCCACAAATTGCCCCTTTTCAAGAAATTCGTTCTGCTCCCCTTTTCTTTTCTTACTTTTCCTCATACTTATATTTGTTGATATTAAAAGTCCCACAAAAACCTAGGGTTTGACTGTGCTTAGCTGGGACATTGCTTGACTCAACATCTCAGATTTACTTGGGAAAAGAGAAGGAATTAGATTGTTCACATTACATGCTATGGTATGATTTTACTTGTTTTGGTGCCTTTCAAGTCTTTGGGTTATGTTTACTCAAAGATTGTCACATTTCTAGGGACAAAAAATGAAAATGTGGCACTTAAGGATTTACCCATCTGCTCTCTGTGTTGGTTTTTGCTGTGAAATTAACTTGCCCATTATATGATGCTTTGTGATAAAGTTCAAGAGCACCACTTAGCCAAACATAAGTTGAAGCGTTCTGAAACCCCTCCGAACTCCTGTTACTGGACATAAAAAGTGTATATATATTTATATATACAGCCTGCGATATTTGGCACCATATTCACTGTTCCCTGTTTCAGCTACTGTAGGCTATAGGAGGCTGGATGTTGCGTTCTTTACCGGGATTGCTGAACTTTAAGATTGCAGAAATTTGACACATTTTGTTTGTTAAAATCTTCTTAAATTCTTAAAATATATTAATATATATGAAAATATATTAAAAGCCAATGCTTATATTTCATCATAAGCAAGGAAGGGTCAACACCATAGGATTTGCTATTTTTGACTTTAAAGAGATTTCCTCTATAATACTGTTCTGGTAGGGCTCCCGAGATCGGCGGCCGCCACTCATTGTGTGTGTAGGGACCCGTACTGCTTACTTTCATAACCACCATCAGGGCAATTGAAGGGTGTGTCTTTTCTTTATAGGGGCGCAGTACGAATCTGCTTCTAACCTTTCCTAATCTTTGCATTATAATCTGTTAAATAGCTTTTTACAAAACTCTATTAACTCTATTAACTCTATTAAGCAACTGGGTGTTCATACAGCAATATAAAGATCCTAAATTTGTGTGGTTTTTCTGCTGTCTATAAAAGTAATGCAGGCCATACACTCTGAGATTAAAATTAATATCCATTAAAACCGACCAATGAAAGCATTTTATCGTCCTGAAATCCGCACATGTCCACATGGTACAACCGATAAAATACGATCGTAATTGCCGTTTTTTACGATCGTAATTTATTGGACATGTTGAAAATTTTTAATTGGTCTGGGAACATCGGGAAACTTCACTATGTTTTCATAGTGTTTACCGACCAATTACTGCCGAGGCTTCCCCTTTAAAAAAAAATTAAAAATAAATCCTAATGGCCGATAAAACGGCAATTAATTTCGATGACATCCTCGTAAAAAAATAAATAAAAATACGATCGTAAATTGGATTTTCAATGTGGTAGCTTTTTTGCCGAATATTACGATCCAAACCGATACCGCCGTCGAGATACATTGGTCTGTTTTAATGGATCGTAATTTTAATCTCAGAGTGTATGGCTATCTTAACACAATGACTTTTACAGACATTTTCTATCTAGCCTAGCATAAACACTTTGTCAGCTTTTATGTTGCTTTTCAATCCTCAAGGTTGTTAGTGACAGAGGACTTATGTAAACTCCCTTTAGTCCGTTATCACTCTCCGTCTGTCACAACACAAAAGAGCAGACTAGAATGACGTTTCGTACTTTGGTCATTGAATAATGAAGCTTTTCTGTTACCCTAATGCTCTCACAAGACCACAGGAAAGACAGATGCCCCAAGCTCAGCCAGTCTGGTGAAATATTGATTTTTCTTGACCCAATAATCGGATGTGGTAGGCGTAAAGGATAAGAGGAACTTAAGCGCAGTTCTGCCACCTGTTCCAACACGTTGAAAACTAATCACCTTAGTGGAGTGTAGGCCTGAAAGGCAGAGGATCCCGATTGAGGTAACAGTTATCCGCTAGATAGGCACAAAAGAAGCTTGGGTACCTGAAGACCGTTGAATTCACTGACTGACCCTGCATACAGTAGATGCCACAGAAGACCAAATACTTGTAAACATATTGGGGAATGAATCTCCATGGTTCCAATGCCTTAAAATGTAACATGCCCCACAGAGCATATAGACAGGTGTGCACATAAGTGGTACTCTGGTACTCATAAGGGGCCAAAAACTAGCTATGCGTACCTGCATTATTGTTACAAAACTCATATGGGTACTAACAACTTGGAGGCACTCCGTGTCTGGGCAGCCGCAGCTTATTGTTACATGTATACAATTTATGTCACTTAGATAACTGCTGGGAAATATGAATAACTATGAAAGGTTGCAGTTAGCGGTGTGAAATTGCAAATGTAAATTACTTATCCAAAAAAAGATTGGACTTATAAAGGTGTTGGAGATCTGTGGGATAAAAGTTAGAGTATGCATATGTAAGGGTAAAATCTGACAAGAGAAGAGCACTGTGTGACAGCTGGAATATGACTATAAAAGGTTGACATTTGCACTGCAGGTAGTCTCATGGGTTAGTTACTAAGTCAGAAAGAGTAAGGGTTGCACTACTTAGGTATGTGATCTGAGGGTTCAAACAGTGTTGCACTGTGAGAGGTACATTTGACCCAAAGCCAACTGTTAACCTGTGATTGCAGACAGCTAATCAGAGGCTCAATCAGGAACAGGGAGGTCTATTTGCAGCAGAATCTACCATGCAGAAAGCTGATGCAGAGGACAGTGAGGGAGACCACCCAACATATGAGGTGAGTACCAAACACCATCTCCTGGTACTCATCTGAAGAGCTCACTATAAAACGTATGTGCACCCCTGCATATAGACCATAAGATGACTGTCAGACCCTCTATGGTGGGACCAGGGAGTATTTGTATGTGAATTTCACCATGATTGTCTTCAGGTAAGGGACAGCCTGCGATTCTGAATGTGGTTCACCATTCTATTATGGACAACCCAACACCCCCCCCCCCCAAAAAAAACCCCTAAAAATACTAAATTGCTTTTTTATTAGAAGATGTCTGCTTGTGGGGGGCTGCTAGTCCAGCAGATGACATCTTACCTTTCCTAGGGTGGTTATTTTTAAAAGGAAAATAAAAACGGTTAAGTGACGGTAAATAAGCTTTAATATTAATCACTATCATCTCCTCAAGATGCCAGTGCTCCTGTCCAATGGTGGCTACATAAAGAGAAGGGGCCCAATAAAAACAGGGTGGGTCTGACTGACTGGATCAGCAGGGTGAAACAAAAAGCCTGAGACCCACCTATTCTTTTCCTGTTTGGATTTAATAATCCTCTAACCTTCATGATTTTGGGAATTGAAAATATGCTGGACTTTTAGTTCTCCCATACCATGTTCATGCAAGTATTCCGGGGATTGCTGAGCTTTCCTAAAAGGTATTGGTCTGCCAGTAGTGAGCCATGCTGGAGATTGTAGTTCCATGGGGTGATAGTGAGGAATTTGGAAAGCTGGGGTTGCCCAGCAGTCAGCAATCCCAGTGCTGACAGCTCATGTGATGTCATTGTGGTATTTGGAAGTCTGTATGTAAACACACACGTGTATAGGCGTGCAGGAGGCAGGAATGTGCAGGTGGAAGCTGTCTGATGTTGGAGTGAGAGGAGAACTCTGCCTTTTATCTGACTACCATTCATACAGTCACAGGCAGCAACATGTACCAATACTCCCCACCCGGGCCGCACACTGTACAGATGAAACTTTCCATTCCCATTCAGACTGCTGCATTAAGGAGAAAAGGTAGAAGTTACAATAAACATCACAATTCATCGTATAGATTGTGCACCCCACTCCTTCCATGCTGTACCTCCTCTTTCCCTAATTACTCTGCTCCCCTAGAGCTCACAACACATAAATCTTTATCTTCTACCAACAACATAGTGCAGGGGGTCTCCCTGATTGGATAGTTTGGAAAGGCCTCCTTATTACTAGTAAAACCTAACTGGGTTGTACACCGATTGCACAGTTAGATTGTCACATGTATGGTGACCCTACACTTAAGGCTCATTTACATTGGCCGTTTCCAACAGCCAGATAAATGACCCATAAACGCAACTGACCGGTGGACACATCATTAGGTGTCTGCTGGTCACTTTTCGGGCTTTCCCAGTCGATACTTTGCTCTCCTTCTCTACCTGTCTGATTCTCCTCTCCTGAAATACACTGGTGTAGTAAAGGATTCTGCTCCTCTACCTGTCTGACTCTCCTCTCCTGAAATATCCTGTTCTAGTGAAGGACTCTGCTCCTCTACCTGTCTGACTCTCATCTCCTGAAATATCATGTCTAGTGGAGGACCTGCTCCTCTACCTGTCTGATTCTCCTCTCCTGAAATACCATGTTCTAGTGGAGAACTCTGCCCCTTTAACTGTCTGATTCTCCTCTCCTAAAATGCTGCTGGTAGAAGACTCTGTGCCTTCCCTTCCCTTTCTCTCCCATAGTACTCCCTTGTGGAGGACTCTGCTCCTGCCACTCTCTGTCCCAACTTGCATTTCAGTATTCGGATTAGTGTATGTTCAGCCCCCTTCAATATTTTGTATGACATGTGAGAAAGCTGCTGTGATTTTATTGTTATGATGGATTGAGAAGGCAGTGTGCCCCTTTAGGTCGTGACATTGTGGTGGTTTCTCATTCAGTCAATGAGTTCTGAGATTACCTCTGGGACAAGCATGGCTTCATTGGCATAAATAATGATGCTGTTAATGTATTGGTGCTGCTATTATAGGCCAGCGTGTGGTGGTGCTCACGTGCAGTGTTTTGTGTCGGTTTGTCTCCTGGTATATATGAGGTTAGCAGACTTCCGAAGGAATGTTCACATTGCAAGGAGTGGGGGATCGGAAATTCATATACTTTTCAACCTCCCTCCAGGACCATGTGGAGGGGAGAGGGGAGCGGCTCTGGGTATTAACTGTGTCTTTATACTGTCTCACCGCCTCCTATGGTACATGCATATTCATTGCACTCTATACATTGCTTCATGAATAATGCATGCTCCCAGCAGAGGATAACTGACAAATCTGACACTGCAATCAGCACATGGACTGAACTGGGAAGAAAGGGGTACTGAGAGGGCATACCATTTACCTACCTATGACATATTTACTCCATACAACCATGGCAGCCCCTATAGCTCCTTTCAGTCCTATGAAACATTATAATAAATGACTGAACCCAGAATTATTAAATGAGAATCTGGTACATTAGCTATACTTTAAGCATTTACCCCTCCTCAACTTTTCTTGACCTATATAAAGGTACATATAGGAAAGATAATGGGTTTGATGATAAATATGCAGTCTGTCCCCCACATTACCTCTGCGGCCTCTTCACTGGGATAATTGGGTCCCAACTTCACTTACTTTCTTGGATTGCTGATCAATGGACAAATTAGAGTATCTGCACAGTCTACTTAGCCCTTATTTAACGTGGTTCTGCCTTATTTGTAGGTATACGGGCACATACTCTAGTCAACCAGAATTTCTCCATTAAACTACTGCTCACTGTCATCCATGGCTCCACACTTCATACCTGACACTCCATATTGACAGCTCCACTCCCCTAACTATTTTATAATGCCTAGACACCACTGCGTCTTTGCAAACACAAGCTACAAATGCGACGATCACGTCTATGGTGCGTCCAAAGTCAATATGCTGGTTTATAAATGCAAGTCATATTCATACCTAAATAATTCTTGAAGGGAAAATTCAGGTGCACATTGTAGCAAACTTTCCATGTCTCCTGACTATCAGTAGCAGTTACACTTTTTAGTGATTTCACTTGTTTGGGACTGAATAGTTGTTCACAGAGATGTCACCTCTGAAAATACCTGTAGAACAGCTCTGAGGTTGGTGGGTGGAGGAACATCTGAAGTGACCATTGTAGATGGCATTGTAGATTGACTGGTGACCATCGTAGATGGCAACAGAGCAGATGAACTGACCGATCTAGATATTCAGGCTACAGCAAAGCAGCTTCTACTATAAGGCGATGAAGTGATGACAGAAGGCCTGAAATCCCAATCAGTCTTTTCATCAGGGGCCATAGGAAAGCTTTATTTGTTTTATAAACCAATACACAGCTACACACCTATATACAGGGCTGGTCCGTCACTTGCTGGTAGATGGAGTGCTGCATATTCATGATATTTTTGCTTTCTTTCGTTTTCTTTTTAGCTTTGTGAGGAGTCATTTTAGCTCATCTGTAGTTTTCATAGGCTTCTGTTTTCTGAAGTGCTTGTTTACCTTAGAGAGAGTGGAAAAGTTTACGGTGTCTTATCCTTTAAGTGAAAGTAAAGAATACTGTCCCTTGTGTGGTGGTATAATGTCATTTTGGGATGAAAAACCGGAGATTGAATTAGAACATCTATGTAATTAGTGTAGGGTGACCTTAGATAAGCAGAACAGCAGATGAGAAAGCATTTATGTTCCATAACTACTCTCGTTGATGATGATTTCTCCTCTGGCATAGTGGAGACATCCCAAAAAGTTCTTAAAGTTGGGAACATAACTTACTTTATTGACTGCCATGCTTAGCCGAACAACATTCCCTATGGGTGGTAAACAGCAAATGCCCAACAAGCAAGCACATTTTCCTAGCAGCTTTAAAGATTGTGAGACTGACAATTTGATGTTTCAGTGAACAAACAGGTTTTGAGCTTTTATAAACTGACTCTGAGTTTCTGAGTGAACCTTTGGTCTGAACTAACACATTCCCACTTATAGAGTCTCAACTACTGGAATGTAAAATTGGAGAAATTGTCTCTTTTTGAATGTTCAGTTTGCTCTGCAGAGTCTTTATGGTAGCTCAGTGCCTATTGTTTTGCATTGGATTGTCTCTTCTTCCTCCAACATCTGTTTCTCATCATAGATGGAGAATATTCCAGGGGGTGATATCAGACGGGCTGATCAACAAGATGAAGGTGTCGGTCATTTCATGCTACATTCCTAAATCCTATCTAGTAGTCATATATGTTATAGTCTGGACACAAATTATCGGATTGGCAGCTAGATATGGTTGACTTTTTCGACTAGCTGACTTTGTGAGCTGATTGCAAAGCCCCTGAACATGGTATCATCACCAAAATTGCTGGAGATGTTTTTGCATAAATAAAGTTCAAAGTCAAATTTGACTTGAATGCCCGTCGTAAAAGTGGGCTTACATGGGTCAATGTTTGTTCAATCGATGAACCCTTGAGCGCAGCGGGATGGCATCACCATACTGCGCTCGAGTGTTCATCGATTGTAAGGAGAATCAATGCGCACCATCTTGCGCAATCAATCTAGTTGGATACTTAAGCTAGCCACACATGGTTTGATTTTAGCATTCAATTGACGTTCTTCGATGAAAAAAAGCAATTGATTGTAAAAAAAATTGATGTGCTGCCCACATAGTACAATTGACGATCATTGATTGATTTTTGTCAAATCGCCGTTTGAAAAGTGATCGGACAGGTTGGAAAATGTTGCTCGATCGTACAATCATCAAACTACATCCTTGCAGCTTTTTTTTGGTCGATTTTTTTGGCTCGATTTTTTGGGTCGATTTTTTTGGGCTACATTTTTTTGGCTTGATTTGTGTGGCTACTTCCCTTTAGCTTCCGATTGAAATTAAAATCGTAAGAGGAATTCAATCAACGATTTTGGATTACTTTGATTACTTTTTAGTCGAAATTGATAATAATCGTACTCCCCATGTTTTTTTTGATCAAACTACAAAATCTAATCGAACCTTGATTGAACGCTAAATTGAACCATGTGTGGCTAGCTTTAATTGCAATTGAACAGTGATTTACCAACATGTGGGTTCCCTGTTCTTGCCACAATCGAAAGGCTGGCCACAATCCATTCCTTATCAATCACTGTGAACATGCATGTTGATCGATTGTTCAGGAATCGTGTATGCTCAGCCTTAGGATGAAGCTGCCATATCTCTATGGGCTCCTCACCATTATGTTCAGTGTTTGATGAGACACGGGCATCGTATACGGCTGGACACAAAGTGAATAGTCCGCTCTTATGGACAAAAAATACAAAAACACAGGAAAACTCCATCAGAAGTCTTTGATTTCCTTTTTCTCAGGAAGGGTTGTGGTTTTCTAAATTAACACTGAAATAATGATACGCGATCACTTCAGATGTAAAAAGTGTCTAGTGGGGTTTTATTTATTTTTGTAATGACATGCTGCTTTAAAAAAAAAAAAACAAACAAAAAAAAACGAAATAAACAAGTGAAAGGCATACATAATAAATACGTACAATATACACAAAATAACACACGACAGCAGAGTCAGAAGACCTGATCTAAGTAGTACTTTCAGGACCCCCTGTGGAAGAATGTGACTAGACAGTGAAGGTAGAAGTAGCAGAGCTTCTTTCTCTGCTCTCCAGGCGTCTGGGTCACCTTTGCATCGTATTTATGGCTTGTTCTGAAAACCAGGGACAGACGTTTACATTCAGCACCTGGAGCTGTCTCCAGAACAGTCAGCCACACTCTTCAATGCATTCTTGTTTTGTTTATGTTTCCTGTCCATGTTTGTTCCTGAGTGATAGGAATCACTGAAAATGTTGTCAGCCATGTGATGTGGTGGGAGGGCTGTGGCAGGGGAAGGGTTAGTAGGCAGGGAGTTCTTATCTGCAGATGTTGGGGAGGGGGAGTGGCCAGTCTGGGGCTGGGCTGGAACTTTCTGCCTCTTCTGTCACTGCTCCAGTCTTTGTACAGCCATCAGCTGCTCACATTAACCCCTTACAGCTCTCCTGGCTTCCTACTGTTTCAGGGAACCCCTCCTGCTCCTCTTTGGCTCCCCGCCTGCACCCCTGGAGGATCCTGGGTAAGTCTAGCTCTGCCTTCATCTTTGTCCCAGCAGGATTTCACAGCTCTTTATTCACCAATCCGATTTGTCAGCTTCATTCTTCTGACCGAGTCAGTTCTGGAGGTGAACGGTACTCACAATTCCCAGGTACTGTGTCTTTCTGCTAGGGACTGTCCCTGGCCAGGCCAACTTTGAAGCTTTCATCCTTTTCTTATAGCCAGATATTAATAAAAGTACTTTACCATCAGTCTAATCATTCAGGGTGTATTAATAGGTTCTTCTGATTGTTACATGCTGGCCAGTCTTGCCATTTGCTTGTAAATGTTACAGCTCTGTCCTTGGCTATGTCACAGCAGTCCATACAATGAGAATTCAGTCTTTCACGTGTAACTTATTAGTATGCAGAAAGATGACAGCGCAGTGTGATGTGTGATCTAGAGACGGTTATTTATATCAATGTCCTTGGAAATGGGTTTGTGGCAGTCAGCTTGGGTGGCACGGTGCTTTGTGTTGGAGATACATAGCTTATGGTCCTCTAAAGCCCAAGGAACTACAACTCCCAGCAGCCAAGGCCAATCTGGAGTGTGATTTGCAGCCAGGCTCAGAAGGGTTGGAGTTCCTCAGTGGCTGTAGAATGGAAGCCCCCTCTGCAGTCCTTTGTTGCACTCTTGATGGGTATTTAGCAGCTAGTTGTGAAGAAGATCTCCTGTGCTGACAGGGGAGGACTGTGTCCCCAGGATGTGAATGGGATTGTTCAGATTATAGTCACCCTTATAGACACAAGATCTGCACTTTGACAACTACATGGAACATTTAAATGGCAAAATGCTCTGTAGAGCTGCTTTTTGCAATTGTGGTGAGGTTAGAAAGTTTCATTTTGAGATCTGTAATTAATACTAGACTGATTCCTGAGAATTTCAAGAAGTTGAGAGCATGGTGGTTTAGTGGTCAAGAGATCACCTAGAGCAGATTTCCTTTCACTCATTTGTGTGGAGAAGTGGTCCTTAGATTGGCCATTAGCATGAAAAGTTACCATGCTTCCTCGCAGGATGTTTTGGATTGTTTGCGGGGGATGCTGGCCCATTGCTTGTGCAAGCTGCTGTATGGTGTTTCCATAGGAACGGACCACAAATGGGATGAAGATGTTGCTAGCGCTGGTTTTGCCCTCTTCACTGCCTGTCAGCCACAATAGATTGCGACCTTGAGGAAACACATCCCTGCGCGCACGCAAGTGGGATGAGTGAACGCGGGGTGACGGGAGGTTGCTGCATGACCAGACATGACGCAGGAGGAAGCAAACACATCATCTAGTTTGCTCTGTGCTCTTTTCTTCTAAAAGGAGAACTCCTTTCAAGATTCAGAGTACAGCAATCTTTAACTAATTGCATATATACGGTATATATTAAAAAAACATTACCGTCAAATTTTTTGTGAATGACCATTTTTTATAGAACTGTACATCAGGACTGTCAGAGCTGGAGGTGCCATACAGTTGTGCAACTGCGCAATACATGTGAAGGAATTATGTATTTTAAATATATTTTCCTGTGTGCTGTGCTACTAAGCAAATAAAGTTAGACAGCCCAGCTCTCTAATTCAGAGGAGCTTCTCATGTTAAAGCATAAGCTTCCAAGTCTGCTAGAATAGTACATGTCTGGTCACAAACTTCTCTCGTAAGCCCCCCATACACGTTTAAATTTTCTGTTCAATCAACTTAAAAAGATACATTTTTGGGTCAGGGAAATTGGTGATTGATTGTATGTTTGCCCACTGTAGTAACAGATATTTGATCAACTTTTTGGGGATCGACTGAAAGTGTAATCAATTTCAATACAACCAATTAAAATTTACCAGCATGCCCAATCCTTTTTCAATAAATTTTTTCCCCAATTTTAATTGGTTTAGGCTGATCTAACCATGTGGGCTGCCATAGATTTTCAAACAATCAACCCAAAAAATTGATTGAATTAAGTTGATTAGATGAAAAATCTAGACGTGTATGGGGGCCTGTAGAAGATATAAGCTGCCTAAAGCCCACCATACACCTTACAATCTTACCATACAATTTCTGTACAATCAACTTTCCTTCTACCAAAACCATGTAAACTTTCCAATCACTATGTATTCTATCAGGGAGGGCCCGGCTACATAGTTGTATGGAGTGATCTAAAGGTGTATGGGGGGCTTAATATTGTATAAGGTGCAAGATTTTCTTATTATTTAACAACATCCTAATGCCTGGCATAAACATGCCGATAAGCGGCCGATTTTTCCACTGACCGACGGGTGTGTGCACAAATACATAGTAACGTCTTATTGTTTTCTGTCCACACAAGTCTTCTAGGAATACCTTTTGGGGTTTTACACTGAAGTCTCAGTAAGCAGGTCACATGATCACTACTGAACTGCTACCAGTGGCTCTCCCGTCACTGATAGGACCTACAGGCTTATTACAAATAATCTGATAGAACTACTTACAGCATTTGCAAATATATCTTTGAGCTTAATATAATAATGTAGCTAAAAAGATGAATGAATCACTGTTGATTCACCTGATCTGTTTTTAACACCCCTACCCCCTCTTTTGTTTTAAAAGTTGTTTTAATATTATTAAATCTGTAGCTTTCATTTAAACTAGAAAGATCCATGTTGCAGTACTTATGGTTATAGAGTGTCCCTGTTCCCTGCATTGTGTTTGTTGGAATTCTGCATACAGATAAGTGATCATGATGAGCTGTCTTTGTTATAGGCGAGGGTCTTTGTATGCTGGGGGGTGCACTTTATCTGCAGCCAGCCAGTCTGTATAGGTATGGCTTATGTGTTATGCAGAGACTTTAGGGTTAGGATGTCTGGGACTATCTTGCCCTGACTGTTTACCCAACAACTCTAGTGGCACCGGGGTCATCAATGGAGCACCACACCTCCTGAGCTCAGTTATGCTGATTCCCAGCTGTGAGGGATCAACCCCTCATTACAGACCCGAGCCACTACAATACCACACTGGTAACCTTATCCAGGTTCCCCGCTGATCCCTAAACTGGGGAG
>CM070040.1:44142232-44180724 GCA_036250615.1 Ptychadena robeensis
TCAGCATCCTTCTCTGATATCTAGAAGAGGAGGAGCTGGGAGCCTAATGGAATACCAGCAGCAACCATGGATGATCAGCATCCTTCTCTGATATCTGGAAGAGGAGGAGCTGGGAACCTACTGGAATACCAGCAGCAACCATGGATGATCAGCATCCTTCTCTGATATCTGGAAGAGGAGCAGCTGGGAACCTATTGGAATACCAGCAGCAACCATAGAATGAGATGGGAACCAAAGGAGGATGGTTGTTATGTTTTTCTGGAAGCCAGTTTATTATTAATAAAAAATAATCATAAACCAATTTAAGTATGTAGTTTTCCCCTACTATAGAGAATAGAGTGTTTTACATAGAGTGTTTTCTAAACTTTCCTTAAAATGTACCTGTGTTTGGGCTGAATTGGGACATCTCAGAACATATTGATGGGTTAGGTGGAATTTCCACTGAGGCCAGCTCTGCTGATTGCGATATTCAGCTCAGCGTCAGTCATAACGGAATTGCTCGTTCCTAAGGGCGCTTCAGAGCCATTCACTGGTCTCCATGGAAACGCAGCTTCCTTACATCGCTAACATTGAAAGTGATTGCAGCTCGTGCGTGCCGCTGCGAGGGGTCAGTCTGTGCCGCCTAGGTCTATATTTCACATGGATACTGTACGCCACATTCATGCTGAGAGCCAGGTCATAGGCCACCATTAAATTGTCCCTCCGCCTTCCTGACAAATGTGATCCTGTGAGTGGGATCAGCAATATCATTGACTTTGCAAATGGGATTTATTACCTACCTACCCTCTTTTGTCTGTACAGGCTCTTGAAATACCCGTTTGCAGTTTAAAATTTGCTTTTGGCCTGGACGTTAACTCCAGAAATTGATTACAAATATACATACAGGTGCATGGAAACTAGGGAAAGGTGTGCCTGAGATGTCTGCTATATATATATCTATATATATAGATATATATATAGGAGTAGAGAAGAGTTATGTTTTGCCTTGTCCAGTAGTGGAAATTTCCCTATGTTTTACATACATTTTAAAAGTAGGAAATGTTCTCCAACATGTTAGAAGATGTCCACTTCGTTCCTGTTCTAACACTAACCTTAGAAATTCTCATCACATTTTGGGTCCCTCACAGCAATATAGGAAGTTAAGTAATTTTGAAAGGAACTGAGGGAGCTCTATGAAAGCACCCGTGTACTTCTGTGTGGTTCACTGTTGTGCACCCACTTTTTTCACTGGGTGCAATTTCACGTTTGTGTCACAGGCCGAGGGCTAAATAAAGGGAAAAAAAGTTCTTATCAGTTTAATATCCGAATAGTTCCCTATCTGTGGACTATATATTAAATCGGTTTTTGGATCAGGGAGATGGAAAAAAAAGCTTTCTCTGTCCACTCCACACATCAACTCGGTATTGCAGGAGCTTTTCACCTCTCTTTTTTTTATTTAAAAGCCAGAAAAAGTTCAAACTCGGTCACCGCCTTACAACTATGAAAAGACCTCTGATAATACTGAAACAGGTAGGACCTGATTTGCGTAGAGGTTCAGGAGCTGCATAGTGTTTACAAGCATTCTGGAGATGTTGGTACAATATTCTTTATAACAACCAGAAAACACCTAAACACGCCTGGAGCATTTTTACCAACATTTGTGAATACTCATGGACTCTTGTAAGAACCTCCCGTGAACAAATCCGCACGTTGAGCAGCCATGACATATGGTTATTGATATGCATAAACGCAGCCCAAAGCGAACCATCCTAATCTTGCCACCCTACAGAATTGACTGTGATGCAACAGTAACCAGAACCTCTTAGAGTATATTTCCACAATGTTGTGTGATCCGTAGGGACCACCTACGCTAAGGGCAGTGCTTGGCGGGGGTTCCGATGGATAACATACACTTTACCTGCTTGAATGCTGTGTTCTTACAACGCTGAGCCAATCCGCCGATGCAGGGTATCAGTAGTGCAGTATCTTAACCCCTGCATCAGCAGATGCTAGCACTGCGCTTAACGTAGGGGTCCTAACGGAGCAAACAAAGCTGTGGAGACATATACAACAGCACCCTGTCTACTAATAGCTACAGTGGTCCTGATGGCTGGAGCCTGAACTAGGCCACTATATCTCTTGGTCCCTTGTCATGGCCAGAGATCTCTCACCACATACGTCAGGCGGACAGAGCTCAGATATTTGATGCACATCCAAGCGCCAAGTTCTCTGGCTGTAATCTGAGATGCATATCGGACATCTATTTGTGATGATGAAAATCTTATAAAATGAGAGCATGTTGCTGACTGATGAAGTCCATGCATTCCATCTGCCAACAGTTAAAGGGGAAATTTACAATGGCTAATAATAAATAAGAAATATTAGTAAAGTGTATTTTTTCTTTCGGCAGCTATACCCACCAACACTGGGGCATAAGAGGGAGGTTGCACAGCTAGATTATGTGGTTTGTTGCAGTCCTACCTACATGTTGGCAAAATCTGTCTGTGTTCCCGACATATTACACTAAAGCTCACCACTCTGTACAGTTAGTGCCAGTGCCTTGATTGGATACCTAAAATTAGTACACAATTTTGGTAAAATGAATGCCGATTGTGTAAAAATTGTAACGTTAGTACTGTAGCACAGTTTCACTGCTTGCTGGTCTTGCGTTGTCTATGTTTCAGTGATTGTGCCCCCCAATCATCCTCCCACTGATCCTTTTCACAACTCTATCTCACTTCACACTTCCTGTTTTCTGCTGTGCCCGCTCATTGCCACATACCAGATCAGATTGGCGTCACGTCTATTCCTTTATAAAACCGCGGTCTACTTTCTCATTGACTTTGAAATGTCACATTAAAAAACCCATTTCATAAGAAATGTCAGTTTTATCAAATGCAATGCCCACGTTTACTTCTGATGTCAGAAATTGTTGTTTGTGTTGCATCCCCCCGACAAGTAAAAAAATAACTATTATTGCTGTACAGGAGTCAGAAAGTTTGTATGATTTACATTCTTGTTCATCTTCTGTGTATTGCTGTACGGGTATATCCAGCAGGGTTTTCACAATGCATCATGGTAAGGCTCCAACCTCTTGTTTCCAGGAACAAAATGTATAAAAACTCCTTTACTAATGTCACTTATATAGCAGTAATATTTGAGGTTATAGTTATATCCTTCAAGTAGGCATACCTCACAGGAAATTGCAATGGTGACTAGTGGTTGTACAGTGTGACAAGAATTTTGTATCACAAGAGTATTATATATATATATATATATATATATATATATGTTATATATATATATATAAGTGTGTGTATTAGTGGTGTAGTTAGCTGTTAGCCTGTATTTTAGTCTTATCTCTTCTGGGCAGAGTTCTTATGGCTTTACAGTGATCAGCCGGGCGATGGGTCTAGTTTACTAGTCAATACACAGCTACCAGGAAACGTAGGTTGCCAACCACTTTACCTGCCTCCTACTTCCACTTGATAGACTCAGTTATTGTAGGGGGGAGGATTAGAGAAGTCAAAGTTTTTCACAGATCGGAAGTTGAGGCTATTACTCATGTTCTTTGGCACTTTGACGTATCGGAATAAGGAACAGGTTTGTGAAAGCGACAAATGGTCAGACGTCTGTGTAGTTGTGTGGTTTGTATACACGAAGGTAGAATTTGTGACAGGTGCTTACATCTATTCTGTCTATCTATCTGTTCTGTCTTAAGACATTCTGCTGTTCTCAATCATTTTGCTGTGTAGGCTGGCCCTAAACGGTTCAATATTTCAGTTTGGTCGGCTTAAAACAATCGTTTTTTTTTGTCAATTGTGGACTCCTGTCCGGGAATCGATTCCTAGTACGATCGGACATGTTGGTAATCTTCAGTCATCGTACAATTATGTACCAAAGGAGTTGGTTCCTGTAAAGGAATTGATTCCTTGTTATATAGGAATTGATCGATTTTTAATCAAATTGGCAATAGAAAAAAAAATGTATAGAAAAAAAATCAACCGATGTATGGATAGCTTTAGACCCCATGTCCTTCCTACACAATCCATGGTGTCCTTAAAGCTCCCCATACACCTTACAATCTTACCGTCCAATTTCTGTAGAAACAACTTTTCTTCTACCAAAACCATGTAATGTGAGGACCTTTCTAAACCTTCCAGTCACTATGTATTCTATCAGGGAGGACCCGGCACTACATAGTTGAAATTGTATGGAGTGATCTAAAGGTGTATGGTGTCCATTAGAGATGGTCAGTAAAGCCTGCCATACATGCACAGAGCGGCGGCCGATTTTACTGCCAACTGACGGGCGTGCGCCCGCTCGGGGGTGCCCACATGGGGCGACAGTTCTAGTGTACAACAGACAACTAGTGTACTTAATTGGCACAGTTTCAGTCTGCATACAACTAACATGCATTTCCATGCTAATTTTGATATTTCCACATTTCATGGACTATCTCTAGTCACCATACACTTCATCGATAATGGCCATTAAGCCTGAAGCAGTTGTATGTAATTTGAAACAAGTATCTATAATATTCTAACATTAAGCTATATCCAGCTGTTGTACATTTGGACCCCAGGAAAAAACAATGCATTTGTAAAGCTCCACCACTACACTTTGCTGTTTTTTGGATGTGGATTGGTTCCCTTCATCTTACCATTGCCTGTAGGAATCCCAGAAATGTCTTGGCTATAAACCTTCAGTGAACATAAATTCCAGGATTTGAATCATTCCTCATTTTCGCTTTCAGTGTCAGGCTCTGACGATGTTTATGTACATACGATGGCAATTTCACAATACGAGGATATCCTATTTCCTGCTTTATTTTATTTTTATTTCATTGTGATGACATATATACTTGCAGTGAGAGCTACACCGACACCTCTTCCCACCAGTGTTCTTGGAGGTAATTTGTGTAGTAATCTGTGCAGATAAAGTTATTAGATATACAAGGTATAGTGGCATGTGTACTTTTTGCTGACAGTCCATCCCTAAAGCCCCCCATACACGCCTAGATTTTCTGTTCAATCATTTTAAAAAGATACATTTTGGGGGGTCAGGGAAATTGGTGATTGATTGTATGTTTGCCAACTGTAGTAACAGATATTTAATAAATTTTTTGGGGATCAACTGAAAGTGTCATGAATTTCAATACAGCCAATAAAAATTTACCAACATGTCCAATCATGTTTCAATAATTTTTTTCCCAATTTAAATTGTTTTAGGTTTATCTAACCATGTGGGCTGCCATAGTTTTTCAATTAATCAACCCCAAAAAATTATTGAATAAGGTTGATTGGATGAAAAATCTAGACGTGTATGGGGGCCTTAAGTCTCACAGCCATCCTGGAGCTCTTAACATCACATGGATTTTCCTGGCAGAATGACTTGAATATTAGCAGTCCGTTATCATAGTGTCAAAGTATTATTGGTGATAATAGTATAATTAGGCCGGTATAAAAAAGAAATGCAATGGTCTTGTGGGATATTTTCTGCTCCTGGATGAACAATACCCCCCGGCTATGTGATAAAGAGAAGGTATTGCGGCCTAACCCCCTCAATAACTTCACTTATATTCAGTGAAGCTAAATAGGATATTTAAAAAAAAAATTTTTTTCATGTTTGAATAAGGGCTCTTTCATGCTGTGCTTTTCTGTTCACTTTTGCCAACACACGGTGTGTGTGTGTTTTTTTTTTAAATACATTGCTGTTTGCATCTTGCTTGCTCTTGCGTTTATGTTTCCAATTAATTAAATAGGAAATGTAAACATAAGTGCAGGAAAAATCCACAGCCATGAAAAGAGATCCCAAACACCAGCAGCGTGCAGTTTGAGAACTCATATATGTGAAAGAATCCTAAATGGAGTGCATGTTAAAGAACATCAGAAGGTGATTATGAAAGGTGCAAAGTGTAAAAAGAGATGCAACATTTAATAACAGTGGCAGGAAAAGGGGGATTTGAAAAAGCTTGTCTGGTTCCCATTGGGGACAATAGATTTCACAGCTAAGAAAAAAAAGATGGAACAGCATAGCGATAAGGTGATGCATTGAATGGGACCCAGCTGTGGCCCCTCAGGGTCACCCTCCCTCCCTAATGTCAACTTCAGAGACCCCGCTGATATCATCTGTGCAGAGAAGTATCGGTGTCAGAAAACATAAAAGGGTGACATGTTGAATGAGAATAGGCAGGGGAAGCCATGATGTCATTCATATTTCATCTGGGGATTTCATGCTACTGTCATGGTGGATTGTGTGGAATATGGGCCGCCATATGTAAATACATTTCCTCGTCTTGTGTGATGCTCTTACTGGAGGATTTTTATAGGTTGTACTTTCAGACTATAGAATCCCTAAGATGATTGACAACAATAAAATACCAAGTACCATATGCCATGCATCTCATTAATTCATTGTGAATTCATAGATAGATGTTTTAGTTAGTAGTTCCATGTGAGGTCACTGACAGGGTAATATATTTAAGGCACCAAAATGGTTTTGGTGACATCATTGCTTCCTTGTAAAGTAATCACTTTAACATTGCTTCTGGAGAGTTATGCCTCTAATGAACATTTTTTTTTTCTGCTTTGTCTTATTCGTGTTTTCTTTTTTTGTTTCTTTGCAGATTTCTCCACCCAGGTCAATTCCGCCTCCCTGAACTCTGCAGGTATTCGTGGTTCTATGAACGCGCCTCTGCTCCACCCATCCCTGAGTTCCGGGATCAATCATTCACTGGGATCACCCACTCAGCTTCACTCACCCCTTGGTTCACCCCATAATGGAATGGGACCACCATTTTCGGTTATCAGCTCGCCTCTGGGCCCTTCAATGTCCCTCTCCTCCGGCCTTGGGTTTGGCACCAGCAGCCCTCAGGTGAGTGCCTGACAATGTACTACTTAAAGCGGACCTACCACCTGGGAGGTCACTCAGAATTATCAGCTGCAGCTAAGACGATAATGCTGAGATGCTTGATTGTAGAAAACTAATCTTCTTCTAACAGCTGTATGGGAGCTTGTTAGGAGTGGTCCCCTCCCACTGCATTACGTCTCGCCTGGGCAGCCGAAGTGGTGTGTGGGATATCTCTCCAAGGCAGGAAATCGTCAGCAGCTGAATCCCCCTCTTCACACCCCCCTTCCTCCCCTCCTGTGTTTGCAGCTACGATCTCCGAGTGGAGAGGGGAGGAGAGGGGGGGGGGGGGTAAGTGTGGGCGGAAGTGTGCAGAAGCCAGGAGCTAAGATGCCAGCATGAGAAATCCAAGCACGTGAAGACAGTTTAGTGAGAGTTTTTTTTGTGTAGCAGTTTCTCATCATCTGAACTGCTGACAGGTGAGTATTGTGTCTGTGTAATGTATGTCTGTTTTTTTATTTTAAGTGTAAAACCGCTTTAATATCATTGAAAACATTTCCAGTTGGATTTTTGAGCAGGTACACAGAATTGTATCTTCATAAATGGAAAGGAAACTGAATTCAATTTGATTGCACAAGTCAGTGAAATAATTATCGAACAAAGGTTGATGCATGTAATTTTTATTAACTTAGGGATTTTTGCACACGATATATGCTGTGTTTCATAGGGAACCTACCACTTGTATGCACTGCATCATTCTATCGATTATGTTATAATCATCATGGTACAAACATTTTGGATGCGCTAGCCCAGGGGTGAGCAAACTTCTTGACTTGTGGGCCATATTGGCTTCTTAGATTTAATAAAGGGGCCGGACCAAGAGCCTGTATTGTCTGACCCCCGTGCATTGCTGGCATCACTAATGATGGCAGTGATGTGTAATAGGTGACATGTGACATATCTTTTTCAATTTCCTGCACTTAACAAAAAAAATGCAATGAGTGGAGATAGTTCCTTGAGACTGCCGGTTGTCGCTATGAGGATGTGCCACAGTGTAATGAATATAACACTGCATCATCCCCAAGGCAACGTTTGGACACCGCTAGGCATTATGTACACTCATTGCAGAGAACAAGCGGAGGGAAACATCTCTTCAACAAGGTGACAAAAAGAAAGACAGCTAAACGGGCCAGATCCGGCCCCCGGGCATTCGTTTGCCCACACCTGTGATAAAAGGAATCGATTTTTTAAACGATTGACTGTCCAATAAATGGAAAAATCCAACTATGTCTATATATATATATATATATATATATATATATATATATATATATATGAAGGTTTAAAAACCCTTTAGGTAAGACGAGGATGTATCCTTCAGAGAAGAAATAATAAGAACAGACCTTGTATAAAGCTCAGAATAGTCTGGACTCTGCTCCAGTATCACTTCTATTGTATAAAAAACTGCCAAGATAGAAATTTATAACACTACTATGAAATGCAGATGCACTTAAGTTCAGAAATAGTTAGTTATTTAGGACAAAGTTGGGATTTTTTTAATACAAATTAAAACAACAAAATAGCAGATACATTCAAAACCTCCAAATGTAAAGGAACAAGAGAAAATATACAGATGTATGCCATAGACAAATCAAGTGGTGAGAAAATTTTCAACTAAATACACAATAAGTAGATGAGCTACTCTGTTTAGGAACAAATTTGAGTCTACATATCGTAGCCAGGATTTCCTGGTGTCTAAAGACCTTTGTTCTGTATTGTGGATAGTTGCTGTAAGATAGTTTAAGGTTTTGGGGTCCAATGCATTTTGACATAGCACATATATGGTAGGGGCTTCGATCTTTTTTTATGCTTGGAGCTTTTTTGCCCAAGCTGGACTTTAGCCCAACCTATTTAAGCGACATATAGCTTTCATCACAATGAAATCTGCATCTGTACTCATCTGACTTGTTCTACCTGAATGTCTTCATGGTTCAAATGTTCCACCCTCTGCAGGTCTCTTATTCAAATGTTAAATGAGGTTCTTTCATGATCCCTCCATGTTTTGTTTTGGGGATGAAGCAAAGTTTTTACATTACAGTAAATATGTCAGCGTTCTCCCCAGAATTTTTTTTTAGCCGGGCGGCGCGATGACGTCATGACGCGATGACGTCATCGCGCCGCCTGCTCCGGTCCGGCGGCCCTCTGATAGGCTGCCGGCCAGCGGCAGCACACAAATCCTCTGACAGGCGGCGCCTCCCCATTCTTCAGGAGCGCGCCGCAGCCACTGAAAGACTCCGGCCCGCGGCACACTACCGGAGTCTTTCAGTGGCTGTGGCGCGCTCCTGAAGAATGGGAGGCGCCGCCTGTCAGGCTGCTCGCTGTGTGCCGGGCGGGGACCAAAATCTCCCAGGCGGGCCGCCCGGCCAATCTCCTCTGGGGAGAACACTGTATGTGAACAATTAAAGAACAGAAATGAATACTTCTTAGCGTCCATTACATCATATTAATATACAACACAAGAGGCTTTTTTTAAGGCCTGCCAAAAGGGAAATCATAATTTATCTTAGTCATAAATGATTCAGAATTATAGTTGTTAGCCTAACTAAAACTGAAAAAGAAACTGACACCATCTATGTATTTCCTAAGTGTAGTCCAAAAAAGAAAAGGAAAAAACCTTCTGGTGACATCAATGTTGCCCATTTACATCTCCTTATGCCTGAAGCCCACCAAATATTTATTAACTATAATGTAGTGCCCCTATACTGCCTGGTAAGTCTGTGGCTTTGCCCTTCTCCTCTCATCTTCTCCTCAAGAATTAATTAAGGTGCCGGCCTCTATACTAACCTTCATGCATTCCCATGGCTTCACTAGTGTGGGCCACTTAGACCTGCTCTAAAACATAAACTTCAGGTTCAGCCCAAATTACATGGCTACCTGTCTTTGGAATATGAAGGTTCTGCTTTCTGGAGGATACCCACGGTTGATGCCAGCCCAACCCATTAAGCAAGGGAGGACTCCTACCCCCTCTGGGTGCAAGGAAATGGACCACTAAAGAGTTGTGTATTCAGACCAACATTCGAAATGTCAGGTAATTTGGATTTTCTCTACTGTGTTCCCTGAATGGAATTCAGTTGGACAATTAGGTAGAGATGGTCATTAACCCCCCTGGCGTTTCTGCCGAACCCAGGCTGTCCAGCGCTGACATGTAAGTATAGCGCTCCGGTGGCTTCGATCTAATGGACAAGCTTCTGCACGGAAGCCAATCTCTCCCCCCCAACCCATGGAGTGACGAGATTACCTTACCATCAGGCGGTGGCAGGAAATTTGAAAGTAAATTGCACAAAAACAGTTTTCTATGGAGAATTGACAACAATTGTTAATGTTGATCAGATAAACCAGGTCTACATATAACCAGGGGCACCCCTAGGCTTCAGTATAGATAAAAAATTTTATGTGCGGTTACTCAGTTGCACACCACTGGTGTAAAGACATCTTCTTTAGCAATGACCTTTAGTGGCTTAGTCCCCTTGTAGAGGATGTCAATGACTAAACCTAGAGAAAAAAATAAAGGCTCGGGACCGTTGCAGGTTTTTTGGGTTGAGCTGAGTGGACCGAAACGCCATAAGTTAAAATTATTGATCATTTTCACAAAACTTAAATTTTCAAAAATTCAGAATTTTGGAGTTTCACTATATATAGTTTATATTCAGCAAAATAAAAAAAATAAATACATGTTTAAAATCATGTATATATATATATTTATTTAACTTTTTGAATGGAATTACTGAAAATGACTGAACTGCACACACTTTTCTACATGGTAGCTGTATTGCTAAACTCCGTTTTGGCTTCTGACTTGTTCTGTGTAAGGCGAATACTTGAGAGAATGGGGATCAGCAAAAGGCTGGAAAGAACATAGTGAACGTATCCTATCACTAGAATTTTGATAGTTTAGCAGTGAACAGAATCACATCTTCTTGAAGTAAATAGTAACAGGTACACCATGATGGACTCCTTAGCTTAGCTGGCCAGCAATGGGGTTAATGGACTTGCGCACTGCCTCTCTCCCCAGAGAGGAGGGGGATCTGCGGAAAGATTATCTAAATGTCTAAATCCACTTCTTCTCCTCCCCCCGGAGGTAAAGAGATTACGCTATATTAAGCAACAGGGAGACACCAGCTGATCTGCACCTGCTGCTTGCCGTCCAGATGCTGGCAACATAGAGCCGCCACTCGGGAGCATAATAATTTTTCACCACTCTGCCAGGCCGCTCGGACACCAACAATAAGTTGTACATAACAGTTTTTTCGTATTCTTTATTAGCCTAAAATAAATATTGCACAGACTTACAGCATGGCATCATGAGCTTTACACTTAATCCAGATGCTGCAAGACCCAATATTGTGGCTGGTTCAACCACTGAACGATCTTTTTTAGGAAGATAAGTCAATGTGTATGTGTGGAAAAGAATGACAGCAGTATGCATAGGACAGGACTTATATCCTGTCCTGGTAAATGAGACTGGCAAAATGTTGATTCTGTAAAAGTTATGATAAATCTCACAAAAAGTTTAGACGATCAAAAAGTGATATCTAAGTGGGGAGCAGTGAGCCAAGTTTGTTTTTGTGATTAGGAACATTTTTAGGCTATAATGGCATATTACCATGGGGTCTGACTTTGCTTTCCTCCCACTAGAGTCACAGCTAGAAAAAGGAAACTTTCTGGGGTTTTACAAAATTCTATTGTGGTATTGGGTAATCATCCTACTCTTGGTTGTTCACCGACACTGATTTTCTTTTTATATCGTAATGAACGCTTAGTGTTGCCAAACTGTCTTTCTCTCATAGATGGACTTAAGTGATTAAAAAGGCCAATCCAATAAGACCGTTCACTCCTGTCACGCTTGGCCATATGTGCCGAGAAAACACTACTGGTGATGTCCACCCATGTTCAGCAGAGACGCCGTAGAAGGAGTCGAAATTATCTGGGATCTGATAGACTTTGATCTAGGCTTCTCTCGTCTTCCTCATACTGACTTGACTTTCCTTTTTGCTGGAGACAGAGCTGCAGGATTCGCTCTACTTCCCATTAGATACATTTTATCTGCTTTATGAGCAGAGACTTTGCAGGGTAGTGACCGTGGAGGGTACTGCATGACGCAGGGGAACATCACCTGCAGGTGAGCAATATACAGTGACCTGGGCGGTTTCCAGCATTCTCTGCCCCCGGAGTGATGAAAAACCTAATATAAGCTCATCCTCTTTCTAATTTGAACTTTGCACTGGAAAGAAATAGCCAGGACAAACAGTAACTCTTTAAGATGTAATAGAAATCTGATGGAGCATCCCCTCTCACCTTGACAAGAGGATGTACTCCAGCGCCCTCTCTGGACATCTGATGGTAATGCACCTCACTCCACTTATTGCTTGCATTTTCAGAGACAATTTTAAATGATGAAATGTCTCACGGGCATTGTCTTTGGTTTCTAAATTGACAGATTGCATGGCATAACCTGCACCATTTTCTCTGAAAGCTTTATGTGCTTTTTTTCATCTGTCATTAGAGGATTCTTTTGTGTGACTTTAATATTTGTTTTTAATATTTGTTCATACTTGCTTTTCATTGGAAACGTCTCCGAATTAGCTATAATTTTTATTGTGTTTTACAAAGACTTTGGATCGGAAAACATTTTAAGAGAAATTCATTATTGGCAGCTCATATAGTTCAAAGGACTACCAAATGTTTGATTTAAAACATTTAATGTACAATGCAGATAAGTAAATCTTTATTTTTTAATAAGCATACACATTTTATTTTTTTACTGAATATTTGTTTTAACTGTCATTTCCCACTCTTCATGAAATAAAACATTTTGCTCCAGCTTGGGTCAGTTGTTACATAATGTCTTTGTTCACCTGCCATTAGTTTCTTGCTCCATTCTGGTGTTTAATTTTGCCTGCCAGTCTTTCGGTCAGGTCAAATAGGGGAAGAGTTTGTGTTACAAATATTCGCAACAAGGTAAAACTTGACTGCATTCCGCTTACCAAATCTAGAAGCTCTATGCTCTGCAGTCTGCCAGCCCACTCACCTAATGTATTTTTACAGGTGAATGAAAGCTTCCAGGCAATGGAAACAATATGAGTTACATAAACATGTGGTAGGTGAGGACAGATATTTGTTACTGTTAACTCATCTCTGTCCTGTACAGATCTCCTAAATTATGAATAGTCAAAATAATGTTTGTTTTAATGTTTCAGTTTTTGAAAGAATAAAAACTGTGAAAGATTTTTACTTATTTGGCTCCCAGTATGGTGATTTACAGTATTATTTACTAGTGACAACTATCTGATCATTGTCCCTACTATATAAATGATAAGTAAATGTAAGACTTTAGATATAAGGTAGCCATAAACGGATAGACTTTTGCACGATCGATCTTAGATTTGACCGGCTTGTGTGATTTAAATATTTACTGTCAGTCTAATGTTCGATTGTACCACCACACAGTGTAATCCAAAACCAATTTATTTATTTTTTTCAAACCTGTGAGCATGTCCATTGTATGATTGGATACAAATCAATGGAAATACCAGCAAAATACCTAGCAAACATGTCAGGTACTTGTAAGATTGACTAAAATTTACCAACATTAAGGATCTCCTCTCAATCAATTTTATGTTTGATTTCAATCACTTGTGGTCGATAGTACCAGGTATACTTAAAATGATTTTGTTTGGTTGATTGAATGGAAATATCGACCCATTTATGGGCACCTTTAGTCTCCACTGGGCATCCATGACGCTCAATGGGGGGGGGGGGGGGGGGGGGGGGGGGGCTCAGGAGTGTTATACCCTGGTTTAGGACGCAGGGATTCTATCAATGGATGCGCCATACTGATGACTATGATGACTAATGTGCCCAGACACCTTAGTTATACATCACTCCATTGATTTAAAGGGGCTGCGTTCTCGAGTGCACTATGCAGCTCAGCCAATAATGTGGCCCTAATGGAGCGAATAGGGGGGCTTACTTCGTTGGATGTACTAAAGTCAGCGCATCTAACAGATAGTGTAACCTAAGCCTTACTTTAATGAGGGAAATCCTTTAAAAGTAGACAAAATGAGAAAGAAAATCAGCAGCAAAACAGTCAGCAAAACAAAAACATATAAATGAAGAGGTTTATTTTCAACCATTCCATATGCTTTTCAATGCTAAATAAATGGTTCTAATTTATAATCACTAGTCTAATTAATGAAACTATGTTTATCTCAATGTTTGTCTTTGGACTCGCTCAGCCAAATACTACTGACAGTTGAAACAAATGGGAAAAGATTACGTTTGTACAGGATGATTATAATGATGATTAAGTATATTTTCATGACATTTGAGTTCAATGGTGACAACTGAGGTTTACGCTCATCAAAGTTTAACATGTTGTTCTTGTAGTGAGTTCCTATGGCAGTAATTAATATGACATCCAGAATGTACATCTGAAAACAATTGTTCTAAAATAGTATCATTTTAATGAACTGTAGTGCAATGACATGGATGTACTGGCATGTTTCTGTTTCTACTATTTATGCTGTAAATCATAAATGATAACCAGTATACCTATTTTGCAGCTCCATTCCCCCATGAACAGCTCAGAAGACATCAAACCCCCTCCAGGAATCAATGGCATCCTGAAAGTGCCAGCACATCCCTGCGGCCCCATGGCAGCCTTCACCAAACATATTTGCGCCATCTGTGGGGACAGGTCATCAGGTAAATTACCTCTCTTCATTGCATACAATGGAATACAACCAAGAGCTATAGATCTAATTGGCTATAAGTTGAAATTGCAAGATGATAGAACATTTATTGCTAAAATAGGATAATATAGAACCTAAGCACTATAGGATGATGCAAAAATCACAGACTTTGCTTTGACTAGAAACCTATATGTAATGTAATGTTGGGCAACCTATGGCTTATATCATGGGAGTCCAAACTTTTTTCAAAGAGAGGTCACATTGAAATTGTGTGGATGCCATCCAGTCAGTCTAACATTATTTCAAACGATAATATTAAATGCAAATAAACTTTACCGTACGGCAGATCTCTTCCTTCACACATACTTGGCATTAATATTGTGAAGCATTAACCATTCAATGTCATAACACTGATAAAGGCTGTCTCTAGACATGCTGGGACTTGTGGTCTTCCCAGCTGTTCAGCCGCACTTCACCTAACCCCAAAGTCCTGACCATTTCCACCATGGTTGTCATGAGGAGATCCAGGAATATGGAAAATTGTTCTGCTATACTTACCATAATTTTCCTTTCCTGGTACCTCCTCATGACAACCATGGTGGGCTGGCATGAGGAGGTCCAGGAATGCTTCATATCTGCATGTTGAATCCTTACCTATGTGCAGCTGTGTTTCTTGAGGTTAATGGAAGTCATTTTGCTGCATTTGAAGCCAGCTTTTTGCCATGTATACGACAAGTATAAGATATGTGTATAATATATGTATAAGACAAAAGAACAACACTATTTGGAAAGTTTGGTGTCACCCCTTCTCTTGAAGTGAAATGATGTCATCCCATTGCGGATCGCCTGCATATCATTTATTTTATAACTGTGATTATAAAAAACAAGAGACTAATAAAAAAACAAATATAAACTACGTGATGGTGGAAACCACATGGGCTGTGGCTATTGGGGAGCATATGGGCTGTAGAATGAAGTAGAACCCAGGACTGTATCATAATGATGGAGAAATCATTAACTATATTATGATGATGGAGAAGACATAGGCCATATGAGCTTCATAAAATGGTTCCTTTCTGTGAATATGGATTGACTGGGTACAGGTTGTAGCTTCTCCCTCCTTAGTCACATGTGATCCTTCATAGAAGGTTCACACTTTTCACACATAACAAACTCCACACTTTTCCTTACATACATGTACGGGGAAGGTGAAGGTTACATCCTTGCCATAAGAAGAGATCAATTAGCTTCTTGAACATGTGTTAAAAACCTCATTTTTACAGCAAGGATACCCAACCTCTGCTGAAAAGCATGGCGCTTGCATTGTTCAGTGCCATACAACCCAGGACATCTGCATTCGTCTGTATTTTACCAATGTAGACATCTTTTCTTATCATCACTTTTCTCAGAAACTACCAGTGCAGCAAACTTCTGTCAAATATGACTAATTTGAGAGGGCATTCCGTACAGTCATCTGTGCTGAAGTGAAAACTGATTGATCTGAGATGTAAACTCTTCCAATATCTGGCCTCCCTGCGAGGGTCTGATCAGCGTTAAACTTCAGACTGTTTCATCTGCTTCTCTTTTGATGACATCTTGAAAGCCTGTCATGTGTTGCTCAGGGAATTGTGGGGCACAGCGAGTAGGCCAGGAGCGCTTTTTCTTTTTCTAAATGTCTGTCTCCAGTGCGTCTGGCGTGCGGTTAGCAAGATGGAGCATGAGTGTCTATTGTTGTGAGTTCCTTCAGCTAGTCAGGAAGCAGATGTGACCCTCAGCGAACTTCAGGAGGGCTGGAAAGTGAAACAGTTGGGTCGGTCGAAGTGGGGGAGAGTTTATGAGAAGAGAGAAGATTAAGTCCACAGGTCTCTCTTCCATACTGGCATGAGAACTGGATGACAATATTTATATATAGCCTCCCATGCACCTTTAGATCACTCCATACAATTTCCTTCAGATCTCTTAACAACTATGTAGTGCCGGGTCCTCCCTGATGGAATACATAGTGATTGGAAGGTTTCGAAAGGTCCTCATATTACATGGTTTTGGTAGAACAAAAGAAGATTGCACATAAATTGTATGGCAAGATTGTAATGTTTATGACTGGCTTAACACCTCAAATCAATTTAATATCAACAAATCGTATAGCCCAACTGGAAGTGGTTTATTAACCCTTGCCATGGATCCCTAAAGGGCTAATGCTTGTTAATGTGTAAGAGGTTCAGGTAAAGAAATGTACTTATCTGTTGTTCTCCCATTCTTTAGGGGGTTCTTGTGTTCTTTGCTCTACAATGCAGAGCCATATTGTGTGTGGGCTACAGTATAGAAGTCTTCACAGAATTTCCTGACATTGGACATTTTATTGCCTTGATTTAATTGGGGCCTTGCTGTGTTTAGGGATAGAGAAGAGAGAAAAGTTACCCTCGATTGGTGCTGTGTAGTATGTGTAGCAAGCAATATGTAATGGTCACTTATGTCTAAAATATCAAAATGTTTTCCAATTTATCCAGTTGAGTTGTCACATAAAAAAATGCATTGAAATGGATGTTAAGCAGATAGGTGTGACGGTATATTTCAGAGATATAGTGTATATTTACCTTTATCATATCACCAGTGTCATTTCTTCAGCCAGCTGAGGGATTAAGACTATAGGCATATTGCGTGCCCAGTTTAGCGGCCACTGCCAGCAGAAATAAGCCCTTTGACATAACGTAGCTATGAACCACCACTAAACATTAAGAGGATTTATTGCATGATCACTGTGAGGATACAAATTGAATTTGTAGCAAATGGATTTTATTGTAAACCTTCCACTGATTCCATATGTCAGCTGTCTCACACATTTGCTTTAATAAGCTTGTCGATTAGCAATACTCTTCCAGGGTGGCCGCTATTGTTTTTCTTCTGGTCAATAACATGACAGCTGTGTATATTGGCTCTTACATACACAGGGAAGAAGTGTGAAAATGTGTTATCCATAGCAACCAACTGCCTTTTTGCTGCAAAAAGAAAAAAAAATTCTGTCTCATTTACTAAAAAATAAATGAAAAGAATGTTGCACCATGGACGTATTGATTGTCATCTGTCTTTAAATCAGCCCTGGCAGCTCTTCAACTGTATAAAGCTGCCAGTTTAATAGAAGTGTTAAGCCCCCCACACACAGATCGATTTTCCGTGCAATCAACTAACGATCTGTCGACGCTTGCAGCAGTCATTCGTGAGTCGATTGGACGGGAATCAAACAGGCAACGGACATGTCTGTAAATCTGTTGATTGCCATGACTTTTCATGGGAAGCAGGGTACCCATCCAAAGTATCGAGTGGGAATCGATGTGCTATGTGGTGCACATTGATTCGCTGTTCAATCGATGAAAGTCCGAGCGCAGTGTGGTAAGGTTGTGATGATGTCACCACATTGGGGTCAAGTGAACAGGCTTTGACCCATATGTGGGGGGCGTAACTACTGTACACACACCTAATTGTTGGCCCATGGCTCTAAATTCTAAGAGTTAGATAATATAAAGATGCTGCTCTTTAACATGCTATCATTTCACAGAAATGCCAAAATGGAGGAATTTTTTAAAAAAAAATGTAGGTTTGTGTAAGAGTAGCCCCCCATACACCTTTAGATCACTTGATATAATTTCCTTTAGATCTACCAATCAACTTTGCAGTATACTTCCCTGATAGAATACACAGTGATTAGAAGGTTAAGAAAGGTCCTTCTATTACACGGTTTTGGTAGAAGAAAAGTAGATTGTTCAGAAATTGTATGGGAAGATTGTAAGGTGTATGGGGCCCTTAAGGACTAGAACACTAAATCTGGAGAGAGGGAAAAGCCACAGGCTGTTGTTTGGGGTAATCAAAAAGTTCCAAATTGTGATATTTAGGTATATCTTTCAGGTTAAGAAGATTAAAATTGTACTGATTGTCAATCCCCTCTGCCAGGTAAACACTATGGAGTCTACAGCTGTGAAGGCTGCAAGGGCTTCTTCAAGAGGACAGTTCGAAAAGACCTTACCTACACCTGCAGGGACAGCAAGGACTGCATGATTGACAAGAGACAACGCAACCGCTGCCAGTACTGCCGCTACCAGAAGTGTTTGGCAATGGGCATGAAGCGAGAAGGTAAAACCCTTTCTGCCTTCTCATATTTAAAGTGTAACATCAGTTTTGTCAAGAGTATTCTGTCTGTGTGCGGAGACCAAAAGTAGAGAGTCGATAACAGGGATGGGCAAACGTTTTGACTTGTGGGCCACAATGGGTTTTTAAATGTGACATAGGAGCCGGACCAGGAGCCTGCAAGGGCCGACCGGCATAGTCCTCGTAGCCAGGACAGGATATTTAAAAAAAAGAAAATAGATTACAAAAATTAATAAATAGAAGCTTTTGATAAAGAAGATTAAACATTCTATTGCAGCAAACTTTGGCCTCTAGGAAACAATCCAAACACTTAAGCCTGGCATACACACACCGATTAGCGGCCGATTTTGCCGCTGACCAACGGGCGTGCACGCTCGTGCCGTCAGTTGGCGACCAAATCGGCCGCCAATCAGCGTGTGTCCACATGGGGCGACAGATCCCAGTCACCCCACAGCTCGACCGGCCAGAGAATGTCCGATGTTCTCTGACCGATGCCGGCCGATGCCATTAACTTCAATGAAGACCGGCGTCTACATTGAAGGTAATGGCCGGCTCACAAAGGGTGCCCGCCGATTTAAGTCAGCCTCATCTGCCAGAGCTCATTGGAGCTCGTCTGTCGGCACCCACCTGTGGGTGTATGGCAGGCATTATCCTCACTTATTGCAGGGAATGAGGGGAGTCAGAGCCTCTTGACACCAAGGTGACAAAGGGCTGGTTTTGGCCCCGGGCCTTAGTTTGCCGACGTCACAAAGAGCTCTGACTAAACATATGGAAGTGTTAGCACATTTTTTACTCCTGCCACTTCTTTTGAAACTTCAGCAGCTGCCATGATTTCAGTTTGCAACCGACATGGATATTAGGTAGTAGGTCACAATGTAAAACTAAATTCTACAAAATTGGAGATTCGCATTTACAGTTTTATGGAGAAGTTATGAATTTGTTCCTGTTGTTCTGCTGTCACTGTGGAAAGACTGAACTATGCACTTGTGTATATATTGCAATCCTGGTATGACTATGTGTGTAGAGAATTATTTTACCAATGTTACCTATCCAGTAAGAGATGTGCAGTTATCCATCACAGCCAAACATATTGCATGTAACTCCGATCCCTTAAGATATAGCTTGGGTTTGTGAATATGCTAAGCTGAATTGCCTTATTCAATTACTCTTTATACATACAGTCAGGTCCATAAATATTGGGACATTGACACAATTCTAAAATTTTTGGCTCAACAATGGATTTTGAATGAAACAAACACATTATAGTTTAACTGCAGACTGTCAGCTTTAATTTGAGGGTATTTACATCAATATCAGGTGAATGGTGTAGGAATTACAACAGTTTGCATAAGTAATGGGACAATTGGCTTCTCAGCTGTTTCATGGTCAGGTGTGTGATATTCTCTCATTATCCAAATTACAATGTGCAGATGAAAGGTCCAGAGTTAATTCAAATTTGCTATTTGCATTTGGAATGTGTTGCTGTCAACTCTCAAGATCCAAAGAGCTGTCACTATCAGTAAAGCAACCCATCATTAGGCTGAAAAAACAAAACAAACCCATCAGAGAGATAGCAAAAACATTAGGTGTGGCCAAAACAACTGTTTGGAACATAAAAAGAAGGAATGCACCGGTGTGCTCAGCAACACCAAAAGATCTGGAAGACCACGGGAAACCACTGTGGTGGATGACCCTGGGGAAGAAAACACCCTTCACAATGGTTGGCCAGATCAAGAACACTCTCTAGGAAGGAAGGAAGGAAGGAAAGGAACTGCTCATGATCGTAAGCATGCCACTTCATCCGTGAAGCATGGTGGTGGTAGTGTAATGTGTTATTCACAGGATTACCAGGAAAACATTTTACAAAATAAGACTTAAGGCCCCCATACACGTTTTGATTTCCCTACAGTCGATGTCAGATTCAATCGTAATTTATCGGCCTAAATATGAACGAAATACCCCCCACATAGAGAAGCCGATATTTGATCGATGTTGGTACATTTGATTAAAGCATAAAAGAAGAAAGTCGATCATAAACCAATATGTCTGCCACCAGATGTATAAGTATGCCTATTAATTAAATCAAACCAAAATCGATCTGGCACAACAACAAAAAAATCGTTATACATTTGATGTATACTCGATCAATCAAAATTTTCTGTCATGTCTGATCACTTTTCGATTGATTCATTGGTCAATAATTTAAACAAATAAGGTCAATTAAACCACATGGACAGGCATCGATTTCCAGTCGATCGAAGTAAAAATCGATCGGTTTAAGTAGGTTGAGCATGAAAATCAAAGCATGTATGGGGGCCTTTATGCAGCTATCTCTTCCAGTGAATTGCAAAGTATAAAATACTACCATTGGTTTTGGCATTACCAGCAACTACAATTCCCCCCTCCGAATAAAAATACAGAATTTTTTTTTTTTAAAGAAACCGAACAACATGTAAAAGTAAAATATTGGTACACCACAACTAATTAAAGCCACACAGAACATGAAACACAGACCCGTTGAGTCACAGTGTGAAGTCCTTAATGCTGATGTGTACGGAGAGAGACAATAGATGTGTCCGCAGATTGGAACCTCTCAGAGGTCACAGAGGGTCACACGCTGGCTTCTGGGTGTCAGCTGGGTTAAGTGGTGGAGATTTATAGTGCGTGATGTCTGCGGAGCGTGCCTGAAATGCAGTGTGTCATCCCTGCTAATATGGAGGATTTATCCTGCTGCATCTTCTTTGTTCTTCCCATAAAGTGATCAGATGTCAGAAGTTCTCAGAAGCTTAAAAGCGGCCATACAGCCTGGAATGCTGCTGAGTACAAATGACAGACACGGAGTTCTCACCTAATATTTTAGTATCATGTATCTGTCACATTGGCGATATTACAGTGTGGCAGAACAAGCTGAAACAATATATTATCACTTTACCTTGTGTTTCAGTGGCAGCGCTGCAGCAGGAGAGCAGATTATGGAGACGTGGAGTTCTCCCTTAACGCATCTACATGATAAAAATGTCACTTTTCCCACTTTGGAAAAGTGAGTTTGCGAAGCGAGTGTCTCGCCACGCTGATTGTCCTCAAAGCATAACAACACAGACAAGAACATTGGATATTACAAGATAAAAAAGACCATGGCACAGCTTAATTCCCTGGGGCTGCTGCACGCAGAGGCAACAAACATGGACAAATCGTTTTTTTTCTTTTCTGAGAGTGCAGAAAAAGCAGCCATTTCGCTCGCCCCTGGAGCATCCGTTTGTGTCAGTCGCATGAGGCGAAACTCTATTAGCATTACAGGGACAAAATGATCTTATAAGCGCAAGGCCAGCATGAAGCAAGGCGGGTGATTATAGCACTCAGACGGTCAATATCACTGACGCTGGCCCATAAAACGCACACTTCAGGGTCAGCAGAGAGATTCAGCCACTGTAATTGGATGAGTCGTTTGCATCGCACAGCAAAGCGTCTGTGGAAAGGAAAAGCGCAGTGGATAATTCCGGCTTTCATTAGCGGCCTGCTCTTGTTTTCACCCCCAGCCACATACATCAATTTGAGGTTAATTGTTTAATGGCTCACGGGGCCGGGGCCACGGGAGGAGCATTGCTGGAAGATGTCACTGGTGAGGTTGTGTTCTGTGGTGCTGTGTCGGGGTCAGTCTAAGATGCAGGAACTTATACTAGTTTATTATTTATGGAATACAGACATGCCAAAGAGGGATTTGTACTGGAGGAATTTGATGTATTCCATTAAAGTGAAATGAAACCCTTAAATTTAACTGTTTCCCAAATAGTTCAGTCTCTGGGGGTATCTGTGTATATACGTCAGCTCTCAACTAAGCTATCAAGTCCTCAAATGGCTGTGGCCATAGATGGTCACATGTGCAGCACCATGGCAACTGCAAATGTAAATAGAGACTGCAATTGTTTGGTATTTGTTTGTGTTATGCTGTTCCATATTTTTATTTTTATTTTGAGTAGATGTGAAGTTCAGGGTACTGAAGAACTGTTGAGATAAAACCAGCCCCCATACACGTCTAGATTTTTTGTTCAATCAACTATAAAAGATACATTTTTGGGGGTCAGGGAAATTGGTGATTGATTGTATGTTTGCCAACTGTAGTAAAAGATATTTGATCAACTTTTTTGGGATCGACTTAAGCTAGCCACACACGGTTCAATTTTGGTTCAATCGATGCTCGATTAGATCAAGGAATTCAATCGATCTTAATCGCATCAACATACACCCCACATTGAGTTTGCGATTGTGGTAAGATTTCGATTAAAAAAGATTACTGAAATCGTCTATTTTGGTATGGAAACGATTGAAGTTCAGATTAAAGTGGTCTATGCTATTATATTGAATCTAATCGATCCAGGAGAAACACCACGATTTTGGCACAATCGACGATGATTTTCCAACATGTCCGATCAAAATTCGATAAATTTTTCTGCCTTTATCGAACAATTATCATCAATCGTACCATTTGGGCATTTCTCAATTTTTGTTCAATCGATAAAATTTTTTATTTAAGCGAGCATCGATTGAACCAAAATCGAACCGTGTGTGGCTAGTGTAAAAGTGTAATCAATTTCAATACAACCATTTAAAATTTTCCAGCATGCCCAATCAATTTTCCCCCAATGATCTAACCATGTGAGCTGCCATAGATTTTCAATCAATCAACCAAAAAATTTATTGAATTAAATTGATTGGATGAAAAATCTAGACATGTATGGTGGCCTTTAGAAAAGGTCACCAAAGGCTCCCACTATCTATGTCAGATTCAATCGCACTTTATGATCAATGTTGGTTCGATCAATCGAACTGCAATCCAAATACCCCACACATGGAGAAACCAATATTTGATCGATGCTGGTTCGAGCGATCAAAAGCATTATCGAAGGAAGTCACTTGAAAACTCACCAAAATGTCTGCAACCAGATGTATAAGTACACTTATTATTTACATCAAACCAAAATCGGTCAGTATACATTTGAAGTATACAGGATCAATTCAAATTTTCTGACATGTCTGTTGAATTTTCAGTTGTTTATTGGGTCAATTTTGATTGATCTAGGTTGATTGAACCATGTGGACAGGCATTGATTTCCAGCTGATCTGTTCAGGTTAATCGAACGGGAAAACCGAAAGGTGTAAGGGGGCCTATAGAGAGTGTATTGTTTGCAAAAGCCTGGCAGCTAAAGACCTTAAAGTTTATTTAAAGTTACCCATTGCTATGTTTCCAGGGCGTTAAGGGATACCCCCTGAACCCGCTGAAGGCTGTGTGGACAGATGCGGCGGGAAGTCATGCATGGAATGCGCGACATCCCAGTCAAGGCATGCGATTAACGCATGGGGTATCACATCCCTTAATGCTGTGGAAACATAGGCTTACTTATTTAACTTAATCATTGCTGCCTTTAATAAACTATTGAAGCATTTGTTTCCCCTGGCAAAAATAATGAGCTGATAATTTGCTGAACTCTCTGTCAGTGCTTACTTTAGAATATTTTAAGAAATAGAGAGTGAGAGATGTTTTATAGTCTTGCCCTAGTGCTGAGAGGGGAAGAGTTTTTGTAGTCTGGCATGGTCAGCAAATGAAATTTTTTTTACCGATGCGGTTTCCATCCAAGTCATGCGGAGTACCCCTTTGCTGTAGATGCTTCAGCAAAGTCAGCAGTAGGTAAATTATTTAAGATGGTTCAATGAAGTTAAATCCGGCTTATGGAAAGTAAACTTCCAGAAGTGAAGCTCAGGAATCTGACAGATAACAAGTGAAGTTTCCCTGACTTCCTTTTCTTCTCCTTGGTCAGAGGAGTGGAGTGGGGGCTGACACTGGACCGCTGGCTGGTGACATAAATCTCTCTATTATCTGTCTATTGACATAGTGTTGTCATTACAGAAGACACAACAGCTGTTGTAGCAGATTAGAGGAAGGATTCATTGCATTTTTAGCACATAATTCAGCTTCTGTCCCACAGTAATTAGAGGGGGGGGGGGGGGGGGGGGGGGGGGGGGGTTCTGTGTTTAGCTCCTGCACTGTAGTAACATAAGATCGTCCAGTCTTTGCCATATGGGGGGTCATATGATGACAGTTGCCTTTCCTGTGCTTTTATATCGGATGTGTGAATGTCTTACATAAACAAAGTATTCACATTCCTCCCTAATCGCTTATCAAATTATTCTTATCCCTTGTGTCCAAACTGAATTTACTGCTGAATTACACTTCTCTGCCAATAAATGTGTGATTCTGGGTTGCTACCATTGTGATTCTCACAGCCTGGAAACACTACTTTCTCTGGTATAGTTAGAGAATTCAGTGGGGTCCCTGCTGTGCTTCCAGCTTTCTGATTGGACAATAATCCAGAATATACACACTAAAGCTGGGCACACACGTGTAGATTACCATGCAATCAACCCCTGATCAATCACAGCATGGGGGGATCACTTGAACGGAAATCAATGTGCACCACATGGGTATATCGATTCCAGTTTAAGGGGGCCCGTTCTCTCTAGCTCAAGCCTTGTGTTGTGAGTCAGTGAATCTCTCACAACACAACACGGCTGCCAGCTGGGGATAAAGGAAGCCAGCCAGAACTCGTGCAGAGACGTGCTGGCCTCGCCCCCTTCACACTGACAGTGGAGTCCAGGCTTTTCAGCAGCACATCCAAAACGTTGCATGGAGAATCACGAATCTATGAAAAGTAATGGAGATTGAACGGGGTTTTCCAACATGTTGGAATAGATCCCGCTCGAAGGAAGTCACACACAGGTAGATTTGTAAACAGATTAGAGCACAAGCAAGCTCCGTGAGCGCGCACATTGCTCTATTGTACTTAAATCTATTTACAGATCTACCCATGTGTGTCTAGCTTTATATGTCTGCTCTCTGCCAGCACATGTGCATACAGGAGACTCTGACTGGTTCCTATTCATGTCCCACTCATTGCCAGGAGACAGGAGGATGTACTAGCTGTATGTGAAAATACAAATTATTTTTTTTTAAAGAAATTCACATTAACTTTTTTGTATTTTCCTGGGTTTAATGTAAAACCTTCTTGTCAGGAAAGGAGACGCCTAATGGTGACAGCAGAACCCCGAATAGCTGATGCAACTGTATTTTCTTTTCGAGCTACAAGGCCACGAATTAGGCGCGTTATGGAGCGCGTGCTGTATAACTCAATACATTTGGCAGCTCGGTCAAATAGTGAGGTCTCGGTATTTGAGAAGCTTCTGCTATAACCTGGCAGGGATCAGATTGTGTAAGCAGGAAACGACCAAGCAGAGCCCTTTCCCAGGACTTGGTGGCCTCCTTGGGAGGTCTGCCATACATCAGCGCGATCCGATTTCAGTAAGATCGCCAAGCTGGGACGCCACGGTCTCATCTGAAGACATCCGCATCTCAACTACACGTGACAGGAGACTAGACAATCCCAGCATTGTGACTGACAATTGTCATATTTAACAAGGCCTCCGTTATTTCGCTTGCCAGTGCTCCTCTCTGTGGAGTTTTTTTCATCCCAGAGAGTTTACAATGTATTTATTTGCTATAGTTTATAGCTTTTGTGAAATATCATCATTTCATAGTAGTAAACAGGACTTATAGCCCTTTCACACTGTACACACATACGTTCCATAGGTGCTGAACAACGCATAATGCATTGACGCATATCATTTTCACACTCTGGCTTGAGCGTGTTTAATGCACATGTATTGGCAATGTTAATGCAACACATCCAATAGCACATAAGGTGTTTACTGTGCAGCAGATGGGTTAGCGTGTCAGTTCTACACAATTGGGAGGCTTCGGCCTTGTGTCATACATACATATTGCAGCTCTATAGAAGTGACATTATCCTAATAAGGATTTAAGGTGCCCTTTCAGTGTAGAATACATTATTTGAAATGTGTTTAAATCTGAAGTTTTCTGATGTGGAAAGGTGAGTTTGTAACAGTTTAAGACCTTACTTCTCCAACAAATTCTGCCTTTGTTAGGGTCCCCATATACCTTTAGATTTCTCTGTCAGATTTCCTTTAGTTCCTTTTGTTTTAATAAAACCATGTAATATGAGGGACTTTCTAAACCAACAAGTCTACCTTTGTTCAATTGCAGAGGACCCTATACTACATAGTTGTTGGTAGATCTAAAGGATATCTGACAGAGAGATCTGAAGGTGTATGACTAGTCATCACGCTGTGATTGATCCCCATGGGCACATCGATTCCCGTTCAATGGGGACCCGTCCTCCCCAGCTTTCAGCATGTGTGAATCACAATACGCTGCAAGCTGGGGAGAAGCATCCTGTCTCTCAGTGCTTCCCTTCACACTGACAGCAGACGGCTGTGCAGGAGGGAAGAGCAGCACATCCAATACTTTGCATAGTTAATACTTTGCAAGACTCATGTCTCCATGCAAATTAATGGAGATTGAACAGGGTTTTCCAACATGTGCTTAGCTTTAGTTTTAGGAGTTGTTTGTTCTTTATTATTTTATGATTGCTTGCTGGAGTTCTGATTTAAGCTCCACTGAAAAGATGACACTGTGCATGATTCTGAAGGTCAGTCTCTGCAATGGCTTTCCATTTGTCTGCATTAAATGTGTGATATTTATAAAGTGATGCCAAAACATCAGAAAGCGATGTCAGGGACCGGTTTTGTTATTGTGCTGGTTACATACAATGCAACGCTCTGGCCTTGTGTCACACATATTGTAGCTCTGTAGAAGTACCATTATCCTGATTCAAGGTATCTTTTCAATATAGAATGCATCAGTCATAATGTGCTTAAAACTTAAATTTTCTGCTTCAGTTGTCAAAGTAACACTTTAAAAGTGAGTAAAGTCACATTTCTGTTTTTTGTTTGAATCTGAGGAGAGATAAACGTTGTAAAAAGTTGGGATACCAATAGAGTTCAGAAAGAATCTAGGCAAAATGGGTTAGTGAGACGGGAAAGATTTGGAGGCAAAGAATATGAAATCTCATCCCTTGGTTGAAACCATCGTGAGTTGTGATGAGGGCTTGCCATTTAAAAGAAAGAAAACTTTAACAGGATAATGGATTTAGCAGAGTGAATGAAGTTCCTGAATGGTGATCTTCTTGGAATTTACTTTATTCTTAAAAATAAAGTTTTGTGTTTCCGGAGGGGGCGGCTGTGGCACCATCACGCGCCTGTGAGGCCTGTGGGAACATTTGGTTTCCATCCAAGTCACATGTGTGAAAGGGAGGATTAAAAGTGAATTATACCAGAAAAGAGCTTCAGCATTAAAGTGCGTCGTGAAAATCGGCAGGACGACAGCTGGGCCATTAAAGACCCAAAACTCCCACTTCTGCCTGTTAGAGCCAGACAGGAATACAGCGCTAATCTCCGCAGATCACGCTATTCGCTTCCTCTAAAACTAAAACATGACTCGTCTGGCATTGGACAGGGACATATGATACTGTATTCTCGGATTATGTCAACTGCTTAAACTTTTGTAGTTTGTTGCGGCAGTTGTTGAAGTGATAGAATCGGGGTGGAATTTGTCAAAGACGACTGTTTGGATGGTGAAACAACCAACTTGTACACGCTGTAAAGCAAAGACGTTAAAGTGTCGCCATTTCTGCCCCCCTTTTCTCTGAAATGCTGAACCTCAGACTTTAATATTATGTGAGCCTCTGTGAGAAGGACTATGGTAGTATTTACAGCTTTGAAAAAAAAAGAGATTTGTGATGTTTGAAACCTTTAAACACTTTCAGGGCCCCTTCACACAGATTTGCAGAGACTTTTCAGGGCATGACTGTAATGCAGTTATAATGCTGGGGATTTTGGAGATTTCTTAGCTTTTGGCATTCTGATGGAGCACAACAGATTGAATGTGCAGTTGCATGAGGTATGCAAACTCAGGGTACTCATTTGGACTCACATTGGGACTTTAAAGCGGAAGCAACAGTTTGTAACCCCCCCCCCCACCAAATGTAAGAGTAGTAAGCAATAGTTATAAATAAGCCCCACTATGATTAGGAAGAGTAGATTTGTTAATCTTAATCATGGATCTAGAACACTGTGGTGGAACTTTGAAGTAAGTATTTGTAGGCAGTCCATACTTTAAGGGATACCTTAAAGTATCACAGCGTGGTGAGGTCCCATGCTGCTTTCGGTTGTCCGCTAAAGGTATGGAAATTGGGAAGTATAGCGATCATCCAGAAAAGAACCGTTAAGGCAGATCGCTGTGCAGGTGGGTTCTTCCTTATTGTGGCACCAACGTGCATGGCAGACGATCGTCCGCAAAATCCCCTAAAGCTGGGTACACACATTGGGATATGGGCCAGGTTGATGTCCAAATCGAGCGCCGTTCGCGCTCATAGCCATCTATCTGACCCATATCATATGCGGCCACCCAGTTTTTGAGCCCGACCAATCAATCCTGCTCGAAAACAGGGATATCGGACATGACTGTATATCACGGTCAATGTCTGTTGCTTTGCATGGAAACCGCGGTCTCCTAAATCTGACAGCAGCATGATGACATCATCACGCTGCTGCAGGGAACATCGGACGGCTCAAATATCGAGCCATCTGTTCCCTGCTTTAGTTTCCTTCATCTGCCCTTATACAATTCTAAAATAGGAAACTAGTTGGAAAAAACTTACAGCAATGGTTATAAGTTAATAATAAATGGTAAGTGCATTTAAACATTTTTGAAAGTGTTAAGTACTTGATGGATCACTCAGTCTTTGCTGCCAGTCTTCCATATATATGTATGTGTATATTTGTTTTCATGAGGTTTAGGTTTAGTGCAGCGTATCCATATTACCCATTAGAATGCAACATTCACACACCAGTCAGTACAGATTAGTGTCTGCATGCAGCACTTGTTTCTTATCAAACTGGCTGTTTATTTGCCCTCCATAATATGATTCTCTTATTGTCTTTTCATGTTGATGTCACTGCCCAGTCACTGAACAGATGAGCAGATTGTGTAAAATCAAAGTTGTTGACATTTTGTTATCCTGCAACATTGAAAATGCAATAATCCCTATACATTTTGATGTGTTGCAGGGATGGAGCATCATCCATCCCCGACTACAAGAGATCGCCCGTACCCGCCAGATAAAGGTATTTCCAGACATTTACTCTTAATGACACTAACATGGTCAGACTAAAGGCATTCTCCACCTTTCAATTTATCCATCTCTCTGGATAATTAAACAATAAATTGAATGGACATGTCCTTCTCCCCCTACTTTAATAGCTAGGTAATTTATAAAAGTAGCGTCATGTCTGCATTTACACTTAAGATGGCATATAATTACAAATTCTTGTACGGCTATTAGTAAGGCAAGTGAACATTTCAAGAAAATAATAAGAATAGCACTAGATGCAGTGTTAATGAATTCCTTTCATATGAAAATCTGGACCTGTCACACATATTCATACCTGCCAGGAGTCAATAAGGCACATAGTATAGTACCTTGTTACTACTATAAACAGTGTTTTTAGTGCCACTGTTGGATACAGTATCAACAAGTCTCAAGTTCAGCACTGCCAGGCAGGAGTCTGTATAACTAATCAGCAATGTGGTTGTCCAGTCTACACATACAACTCAAAACTATACAACATTTTCTATTAAAGTGTGTTGATAACAACACCATTTTAGTTTTTGAGGGGCTCTATGAGAACTCCTTTCAAGTTAATTTTCTCTTCACAACTTTAAGGGCTCTTTCACTGTTAGTGAGCTTCCACTTTTGTGGTCCCATCAGTTCAGGATTCCTCAAAGGTTCTGTGTTCATGTGCCAGCACCTCATTCCCCCTTCATTCTTTAAAATGGATTGGAAAATCACAGCTTACTTTCGGTTCAAAGTGTGAAAGAGCTCTTTTCAGTTCTTGTTTTAAGTATTTGAAACATAAAGAACTTTAAGAATCTGCTGTTACTGTTTTAGTGACAGATGCCTTAGGAGTTGTAGAGTCCATGTCTAAAGCCCCCCTATACACCTTTATATCACTGCATTCAATTTCCATTAGATTGACCAACAACTATGTAGGACCGGATCCTCTCTAATAGAATACATAGTGATTAGAAGGTTTAGAAAGGTCCTCATATTACATTGTTTAGGTAAAACAAAAATTGATTGCATGGAAATTGCATGGCAAGATTGTAAGGTGGATGGGGAGGATTTAATAGGTCAGATCTGTATCCCCGGCAAATTAGGGATCCACCCAGTATTGAAACCCACATTATTGGGGGCTCCATTTGACTTGTGGATAATATTTTTAAAAAATGTAGATATGTGTTAGATACATTAGATGTGGTTTTCCATTAGAATATTTTCTTAAGCAGTGCTCTGTCTTCTTCCTTTAGGGGATTTTGTATATTGAACTAATTAGTTGTAAAACTCTCTGCAATACATCACCTTTTTGTAAAGCTTGTAGTGGTGTTTAAGGGGGCAGCATCAAATTGTTTGAAGGAAAGCATAGCTCACTTGATGTGTATTATTTGTATTCTCCTGTTTTTTTATTTATATGGGAAAAAAGTTTGCCATACCATTGTTTTCCTTTTCTTACTGCATTGGAGTATTCCTTTAATTAAGCATGATGTATACTGTTTACTCATGCGATTGCTGCCTCTCATGTCACTGTGATATTTCAGGTGGTGCAGGGTGATTAACATAATAGTTTTATAAAGCCTCATGCGGGTCTGATATCACCAATGGCGCTTTGTGTAAGTTCTGTAATGTGATCTTTCTCCTGCGACATAGGTATTTTATACCAGCCACAAAGACACCCTTGTTCTGTTACTATATGGCTCTGGAAACATACATATCTGATGGTTCAATTAGTGCAGGTGAAGGTTATAGGTGAGCAATTGATTTGACATGACATAGACATTTGTACTTTACAGTGCTGCATCACTGAGCATTAGCCACTCACTGAATGCCGTGCTACTTCACAATTCACGGCTGTTTATTGTGTTCTTTTTACCAGTAACACAATATACATCTTTGTTCTCAGATCAATATTTATGGAGAAACAATTCTCTGCTACAAAAACAGCTAAATAATTCAGTACTCCTTTTACAGGACTGTGGTAGTCAGATAAATAATCATCCTCGATCATAAAAGCGTATGTTAGATTGTTAGCTCCTATGGAGGAGAGACAGATGCAAACACTGGTGTTTCTTGTACCGCACTGCAGAATACGTTATCTCCATATAAATGTGCAGCAATGAAAATGTAAGCTCCTCTGCGCCAGAGACATGTGTGCCTGTGAACTACAACTGAGCTGTGTAAAGATATAATAGTGTATATAGAGAGAGTTTAGAGTGCAAGCTGTTCTGGTGAAGAGACAAATGTAAATGCAGAATGTGTCAGAGTTATTTAAATATATGATACATACAGTAGATAAGGCCGGCAAATGCGGATGAGATTTTAGCTGTTGATTGATAATGTGGCACAAATATTCCTGATACATCTGTGTTGTGGTATTATCACGTTAACTGATCAATGAGCAATATACATAGAAATATCTTCACCAGCAGTTGATCTTGTTCCTCTGGATGGACAGTTAAGCTAGCCATACACGGGTAAATTCCCTTGCAATCGACCCCCGATCAATCACAATGGAAATCAATGTGCACCACATGGGCACATCGATTACCGTATAATGAAGACCTCTGGGGTAGCAGAGTTCTCTCCGGCTTCCAGCATGTGAATCCGAACATGCTGGAAGCTGAACAGAAATTTATCCAGCTTCTCTCCCCGTAGGGCAGTGCTGGAGTGAAGAATGCTGACTCCGCCCCCTTTACACAGACTCCCCTGCTGACAGCCCGGGCTGTCAGCTCTGTGTGAAGAGTCGGCTTTTCCTATACTTTACATGAAGATTCTTCTTCATGTAAAGTATTGGTGATTGAATGTGGTTTTCCAACATGTTGGAAACCCGTTCAATCGAGGTTCTTCGAGGGGGCTCTATTGAACCCCCTCCAAGGACAGCACACACTGGTAGAATTGTAAGCTGATTAGAGTACAATCAATCACCGTGATCGCGCACGTTGATTGATTGTACTCGAATCTTTTTACAAATCTACCCGGGTGTGCCTAGCTTAAGTTGGGCAGATGGAACCTGGTACTAATCTGCTTACAGGAAGTCATCTCACTTCCACTGCTTGACCTGAAGTAACCCTTCACAGATCCGTCAATGGACTTCCTGGTCCGATAAACACGGTATGCGTTTAGTCTGGCCATATTCTGAAACTCTGGGGCTCCCAAGTGGCTAACAATTGTATACATTTGGAATAATGAAATACAAATAGAGCCCATGCATGATCACTTACTGAGGGTAGGCAGACACGGGCAGATTACTGCCTGATTTGTCGGTTGATCAGCCACTGTGCATGTTCCTCATTCCTCATCAACTGGCAGTTGCTTGGCCAAAAAATTGGGTGCCCACATCTGGCATGACCGACCAGGAATCTGGCGCATGTTGGTTCGCACAGTGACTCTAAATGCCGGTAAATTCCCGGCCGATCCCATTACATTACTGCCGTCCACATCCAAAGTTATGGCTTGCACACAAAGTGTGCCCGCTGATCAGCTGGGGGGCCAGCTGCAGTGTGATGACATCATCATGCTGCAGTCGATCCCTCATCTATCAAGGGAGAATCTCCTTGTCTATGGCTACCTATAATGTAACAGAGGTAGAGACAGGCCTTAAAGCCAAACTCCAGGGTAAACAAATACTGTTTAAGTCCGGGGTTCCCAAACTTTTCTTGCAGGGCCCCTTCTGTATAGGAAAATTTTCGAGCCCCCCCTTCAAACTACATAGGTTCAGTGAGGACCAGCACGATGCGTAAACACAGGGTTTTCTTAAAGGTAACAGACGCAGTATCATTACCGCTAGTACGTCTGTTACGGTTAAAGAAAAAAGCGCCATAGCCACATGATGTTGCCGTGAAATGCCCCTCAGACATGCATCATGTATACACACACCAATTATGCAGAAACATTCATAATTCACATAGAGGCACACATTACATGCACTCTACCTACTGCCTGCAGCTACTTCCCCCATGGCTGTTTTCTTGTTTGCCTATCTATCAGGCTTCCCTGATTGGCTGGCAGTGGTAGGGAAGGGTGGGTGGACTGTGTGCAATCCCCAGAGGAAGAAGAGCAATCCCCAGAGCTAATAGGCAACTGAGTTCTGCAGATCTTTCTCTGGCTGAGAGATCGATTCTCACATAGAGGTCTCCAAGTGCCACTTTGGCTGCCCACCTAGAATACCTCCGCTGCCTCCAGTTTGGGAACCACTGCTCGACAGCCAGAGAGTGGCATGACTGCTGCTGTTTCCTATGTCACTTGCTGACTGTAAATGAGTAGACTGACCTCTCTGTCTTCCCTTCTATGTTCCAGATGACATAACCATAACAGCATTTATAAATAGATTGAAGTGAAAGGAAGGATTGAAAGATATTCCGAATTTTCGTTGACCACTTTCAGTTGTCGGGTTGGCCAGACGTGTGATAGTCCCGAGCTGGCTTTAGGCGGTCTTGTGTCTTATGGTAATGACTTAGTAGGCAATCATATGACGGGAGTGGATTGTCACAAGGCCCACTGAAGTCACTTCTATTTGTATACATCAGGTCTCCAGCAGCGTCTGTTCAGCATGACGCATGCAGAGAAAAAGGAAGTGCAGCACTTAAACAGGAAGTGGTTATCACTGTCGTGAGGCTGTTGGTTTTCTCTAGTGGTGGCGCAGTGACCGCAATCTCTAGGATTGGCGTAGGCGGCAAGGAGAACTGCATAAGATCTTGTTTTATGCTGACACTTTCCTGTACGATCTGCAGTGACTCCGCCTCACCAGTGTAGGATCATGTGAGGATCTGACTGAAATCTGCCCGTGTCAGCAAAAAAAAAAACCCCAAGAAATAAAAAAATTTGTTTAAGAATGAAACACTATAGCTGGCAACATATGTATAGATATGGGCCACATCGATGGCCGCTTTGAGCACCATGCACGCTCATGGCCATCTATCTGTCCCATATCTAATGCAGCCATCCCTGTTTCCGAGCGGAACCAATCAATCCTGCTTGAAAACAGGGCTATGGGACATGACCATAAATCACGATGTCCATTGCTTTGCATGGGGACCGCAGGTCTATTTCTTATCTTCTCTAACCCACCCATCCCTTTATATTTACTAAGATCCCAGATCCTTCATTACCAGACTTCCACACTTCCTAATGTGATACAGCTGATAAATATTAGAGGAACTACTTTTACTAACATGAAATATTGTGAGTTGCAATGTTTACTATACACATGTGATCTGTAGTGCTATAAAATTTTCTAGAATTAGGTAGGTGTAGCCCATATCACACGTAGGGCCGATCCTAAAAAACAGCAGCACTGATGCCCACAAGCAGGATGGTAAGTTAGGAGAAAGAGTAATACCCCCTCCCTCCAAACTTAGAAGAGATGGGGTTTTATGCTTCCTCCTAACTTCCCAGCGTGCACATTATTTGCACAAGCAGGTTGGGGAAATATAAAGGAAGGGACATTGTACTTACCTGATTGTGCTGAAAGTGATGTCGCAGTGTGACTCTTTCTTTTTCCAAATGCAGCGTCACTTTGCAACGTCACTTCTGGAATCACGGATCTAAAAAGGTTCACAACCACTGATCTACATGTTCTGGTGTCAGAGGTAGGATGTAGGTGTACAACAGTAATCCAGGAAAATGATTCAGGCAAATAGCAGTAATAACAGTGTATATCCCCACTTGGATGATCTGCCCGCATGGAGATGCAGACAGGAAGTTGGGGGTGGGACAGAACATCTTGCCCCACTCCACCTGATCGCGCCCATAGAGAATAAATGGGCGCAGTATAAACTCAATGAATTGAGACGCGGTTTTAAATCGCGTCTATGGCCGCAATCAGGGGCGATCAGCCAGCACCCGCGGCTTACAATCCAAAACGGGGTGACCCGCAGCTGTGGGGATGAGCCCCATCAAATACATGGCCGAGATCTGCACTCCGCAATTATAATCACAGGAGACCGCAGGAGATCACTTTAGTGAGGACAATCTTTGCATGTGAAATGTTCTCATGCTTATTTGTATTCACCTTTATGATTCCTCTGGAGGGCCAGCCTTTTACTTTAACTTCCTTAGGGATTGTTTCCACTTGTGCGGAAGCCCGCGGTTGACCACAGGGTGGACGAAACTGCACCCGGCCGCAGTCAGGGGGTGGTCAGGGGGCGGCCGCCGCCTAAAAACTTGGTCGGCCGCCGCCTAAAAACTAGGTTGACCGAGCTATTCCGCGGTCGCCCAGCACTGACCGCGGCCATAGAGGTGAATGGCCCCAGCTAACAACCGCATAAGATGCGGTTCTTAGCGGGGGCGAATCTAAGCGGCTGCAATCACGCGGCCGGCAGCCGCACAAGTGGAAACAAGCCCTTAGTGTTTATGCCGAGACCATCTCGTTTGTGTGAAGAACAAATTCTGGATGAGCTGGGCTCCCATGAAAGCCGCATATCCCCGGAAAGCTACGGCGATGCTGCTTCCAGCCGCAGCATTTCCAGGGTTGTGCGGCGTCACCGATTACGTCACGCGGAAGGGGCCAGGGGTGGGCAGTGCCATAGACCTCCATGTTAATGGAGAGGCCTCTGCTCTCCAGCATGAATGACACTGGCTGTGTGAAGAGGGGAGGGGGAGGGAGGAAATGGCAGGCAGTGTACCTTCTACACTGCTGCCATTGCCTGTACCACACTGTTAAAAACGGTGCGGTACGGGCGGTGCGCTAGGGAGGTTAATGGAACTGAAGTATATATATAAATAGTATTTAAAAACATTCCTCTATGTAGAACAGACATGAGCGGAATGCTTTGGATTCATTTGTGTTGTTATTGCCCTAAATTGCAGGCTCTTGTGTCAGAGAAGGCGCTACAGATCTGTCTGGATGACAGAGCCAGTGACCCCACATATGCCGGCTGTGCCCGGTGACATGATTTTTTTTATAAGAGTGTCAGGCTAGGTTTAGTTGGGTAACATTGAGGGTCTATGACAACCTAACAATGTCTAATTCCTGCCAGCCCCCCTGGGATGAGGCATCTGTAAGAAATTCCCTTCTCATTCCTCGTCCCCCAGCAGGATGTACATGTCCTGCGCTAAGTGGCGGCCGTCCAAGGCCTTGCCCCATCACATTCCTCTCATGCCTGCAGCGACAGAGCTGGGGAAGAGGCAGCGCCTGGATCCTCTGCTGGAAAGCTTGCAGGGCTGTTATGGCCAGGATAAAAGTTGAACAAAGTTTAAAGTGTACTCAGGTTCATCAGACAAGGGAGATCCTCAGACGGGAACTGAGATCTCTTGTAACTAAAACAACATGGAAACAGGGAAACTACCACATTATCATGTGTATAATCTACATACAAAGACATCAGTATAATAATATATTTTACCATGGCCTTCCAGAGTTGTGTAACCTGGTGTGTATTTTGTGTTTATGATATACTATCCTGTATGTGTAAAGTGTATCTAAAGACAAACATGCTATTTCAGCTGTGGATGGAGTGGGGAGGGATTACATACCCTGTTATGTTTTTATTGCTATTTGTATCTCTGTGGGAGGTCTATCCTATTTGTTAGAGCTGATGACATCGTCATTGGGACAGGAAAATATTGGAAGTCCAACAGTTAGAGCTGTCACTGAGAAAGGTATAGCGGGGAGAGTGTCCAATATACACATTTGGGCATACGGGGTTCGATTTTTCATTTGATCTTATTTTATACTTGAGTATAAGTCAGGTTTTTCAGCCTAAAAACTTGTCTGAAAAGCTCATACTCAAGTCAGGGTCAAAGTCATGGTCCCACTTACCTGTCCCGGGTGTTCGGTGGTTCGCAGGCGCCGGCAGTCTCTGTGAATACTCCGATGTATTTCTGAGATTGGCTGGTGAAATGTAAACAAACGGCACTACACCACCATCTAGTGAACTAATTGTACATTTTTAGGAATTGGAATGTCAATTAGAAAACTCCACTACTTATGATTCAAACATGAAAATACATTTCCATTCCATGTATTGGTCCCTATAATAAAGATTTTTTAAAGACTTTTTTGGAAACGTATTTTCATGTTTGCATTATAAGAATTGCCTTGAAAACCCATCCTGTGATAACAATTAACCTGGTTTCTCTTATCTCTATTGAGGGTGTGGCAGTAAGATTCACCTGTTCACATCATTCCTAGGGGCCATGGTGCTTTCTCTAAATTATTCTCATTTGTAAAACTCCACTCTGACATTGCATTTTCCACCCTCGGCTTAAACTTGAGTCAGTAAGTTTTCCCAGTTTTTGTAGATAAAATGAAGTACCTCAGCTTGGCTACTCAGGTTGGCTTATACTCGAGTATATATGATACCACCACAAAATGTAATCGATTCAAAACAGATCAATTCCGTTCCTTAGGTCTGTGCGAATGCTCCATAGCACCGTCATATACAAATCGATCCAAGATACCAAGAGACTGTCAGATACTTAAATGATCAACTGAAATTTAGCAACATGTCACTGCTTGATAATTTGTATGTTCGATTTGTATCCACTTTTTGTATCCAATTTGATTTGGATAAAAAAACTGAATTTTCAAATGATTGGATCAAATGATACGGACATTTTTAAGTCTATTGAATGGAAAAATTCGAAGCATGTATGCCCAGCTTAAGATTTCATCTTGGATAGATTTCTTCTGGCCATACACCTTTAGATCTCTCTATCAGATATCCTTTAGATCTACCAACAACTATGT
>CM070040.1:44180824-44194243 GCA_036250615.1 Ptychadena robeensis
TAGATCTGATCTGTTCTGAAGGAAATCTGACAGAGAAATCTGAAGGTGTATGGCCAGCTTTAGCTCTTAATACAACACATGATTCCAAGTTGCCATTTGCACCATATATTACATTATTAGAAGTGTGCTTAGTACTGTCATTGAAATGTTTCACCCTTTGAGTGGAACATCTCATAATAGGGTTTATGGATATGGTTATACTAGGGTGCAGTGAGAGTTTACTCTATTTCCAGATAGATTATCAGCCAGTAGCACAGCACGAATGGGCATTATGTAGTGTCTGGAACCCTGATACACCTTGTTATAGAAAGAGCCTAGCATTTCCATAACAAATAATTCAGAAGAAACAGATGATAATATGAAATAATTGGAAGGACTACATTTGCGGATTGTCTTATGAAAGGCAGCCAACAACAGGATTTTCTTCTCAAAGATTCGACATATGAGGAAGCAAATAGCCTTTGGCTTGCGTGCGACCTACAATCCACAACTTTCTCAGCATATGGCTTAAGAACTCTTTTCTATAGAACACGTTACTGTTAACTGCTTTAATCTCTGTTTCAGTTCATGTTTTGCTGGAGTTTTGATTGGAGGTATACAGATATTTATTGTTGAGTGCTATGCAGGGGGTTGATTAGAGCTGGGACGATATTCCTCTGGTCTTGTATGTTTTTCGGTTCATTTCTGAGTCAGTGCATCATAGTGATCATAGTGATCTTCTATCTCACAGCTGTTCAGGAGGAGCGTCAGCGTGGGAGGGACAGAAATGAGAATGACGTGGAGTGCTCCAGTAGCGCTAATGAAGATATGCCTGTAGAAAAGATCCTGGAGGCAGAACTGGCCGTAGAGCCAAAGACTGAAACTTACATTGAAGCCAACATGGGCCTCACCCCCAACTCTGTAAGTATTAGTGAGCAATGGTGTATTTGTGACCTGCCTGGGGCTTTTAGATAACACCCTAATGAAATTTCTGTTTGGGGGAAAAACCTCCCAGTGAGGCCTCATGTTGCGCTCGCCAGACAGGTGTGGCTTTCATGGCTATCAACCACCAGTGTAAACTAAATTTCTCAGTGATTTCACCATTCCCCAGTCTCTAGTGAAAAGACAGGCTGCGTTCTCAGTGATGTCACCAGTCTCAGGTTAATGGATAGGCTGCATTCTCAGTGATGTCATCAGCCTCTAGAGAAAAGACAGGCTGGGTTATCAGTGATGTCACCAGTCACAAGTAAATGGATAGGCTTCATTCTCAGTGATGTCATCAGTCTCTAGAGAAAAGACAGGCTTCGTTCTCAGTGATGTCACCAGTCACAAGTAAATGTATAGGCTGCATTCTCAGTGATGTCTTCAGTCTCTAGTGAAAAGACAGGCTGGGTTCTCAGTGATGTCACGAGTCACAAGTAAATGGATAGGCTGCATTCTCAGTGATGTCATCAGTCTCTAGAGAAAAGACAGGCTGCGTTCTCTGTGATGACACCAGTCACAAGTAAATGGATAGGCTGCATTCTCAGTGATGTCATCAGTCTCTAGTGAAAAGACAGGCTGCATTCTCAGTGATGTCACCAGTCTCAGGTTAATGGATAGGCTGCATTCTCATTCTCACCACTCTCTAGTGAGTGGAAACCTACATGGTTTCCAATAGACATTTCACAAGTGTGTCTTTAAGCCCTGAGCACATATCAGCTGAAATGAAGAGTTGTTAAAGTTTTGTAAAGGCTTTCTCACCATTTTAGAATCTCTAAAGGCTCTCAGAATCTCAGAATCAATTTGCAACAGTGAGGAAGTCTTTGATACCTTCACTAATGATTTCCCAATCCTCTTTTCCTGCAGCCCAGTGACCCAGTCACCAACATTTGCCAAGCAGCAGACAAACAGCTGTTTACCTTGGTGGAATGGGCAAAGAGAATCCCACATTTTTCTGAGCTGCCGCTGGATGACCAAGTAATACTTCTGAGAGCAGGTAAGTGCCTATCGTCTTCTATTTCTTCTGAGCATGCCTTCAATAGTCCATTCAGTCACATGAGCTCACCACTACTTCTCATGAGTAATTACACCAACAAAGTGCATTACAAAGAACAGTGGCTTGCCTGATGTGTGGATATGAAGCCCCTTTGATGGGCCTTGTGCCTTAATATCTTCTACATGTCTGAATTCTAAAATGGTATTTATAACCTGCCAAATTTCGAACAATAAACATAAGTGGGTCTAAATGAACTCATTTGGGGATTAGCATATTGTCTTTTTTGTATATGGTAGTCTTTTTAGCGAGAACAACTAAAATCAGTTATAGAGTTGGCATTACATGGCAGAGACCTAAATCTAGGTTCTTGTCCCAGAGGAATAAGAAGTTGGTGAGAATTGTCAGCTTGCCAGCATCTACCAGGAAGTGAAAGTGATCCATTTTGGTTGACCGGTCCCTTTAAAACATTTGACCACAATCGTTGTTTCTGTGGAGTGGCTCTGAGCCCGGATCCAAGTCCTCCTCAGCTATGGCCAACGCTTTAAATAACTTCCCTAAAGTATTTTAAACTAGCGACTTTATGTATTATTGAGCGCCAGGAACGGGCTCTGGGGAAGGAGTGCACATGAAACATTAACAGGCCAACATCTAGCTAAGCGCAGAGGCTGACTCCACTCATGCATCGTCTAACAGGAGATGAAACACAGCTTAAGGGCAGCGCGAGTGCCGATAGGGCAGACAGTCTTTTCCTTCCTCTTCATGGCATCTTAAAAGCATAAAATCAAATACAACAGCCTTTATTTTGTGTCATCCAAAATGACGGTAACACTTTTGGCTGCCACCGTCGATAGGCTTTTAGCGGAGTTGCCGGTTATTTATAGCCTCCTTGGTGTGCGCTGAAGATGTGAGAAAATGGCTCTTCCTCTAAATTGTTTATTCTGTTACCAAAGTGCGGGCAGCTGTAAGTCTCCCGAGAGCTACCTGTCAATAGAGAAGCGCGCTGGTATTTGCTGGCTTCGTTTAATGTGAAAATGGTGTGATGCTTCAGCTGGTCGTCAAAAGATTAAAAGTGACAGGTCCTCTCTCTGACAGCACCAGGATTCCATGCGGACTTAAAAAGGATATTCAGTCTTTTCAGTGTACTTTAGGGAATGTGTTAAATAAATCAGGTTCATGTAAATAATCCCATGGCTTAAAGATAAGCGAAGCATCATTTTGTGGGGGCAGCCATCTTTGTTTATCACAAATGTTGGCACAGCTTCCTGCTTTACAGCATTACCAGTGGTTGTGTTTTATTTCTTCCTATCGCAATGTATGTCAACGAATCAGCCGACTCACTAAATTCTAACACTTTTCCTGTGTGAGATTTTATCTCAGCAGTTGGAGTAGACAGTGGTTCTGAGCTGAGAGCTCCCTCTAGTGGCCCATCTGTATATCTATAGCTGACGGTTGAGCTGCCTGTTTTTGGCTTACTTGGTTCCTCCACTCCCTTGTAAAAATAGTGTCTTTTTCATTGTTTATTTAATTTTAGACCAGGTGAAGTCATAACTAGGTGTGTTTTCTTCAATATGCAATTCAGGCAGATGATATAAGGTGGGAGGGGCAGCAGGGTTCCTAAGAAAAGGGTCCATTTTCAAGCATACTTTCCAATCACCTAAGTTTGATTCTGAAAGGACTGCGGTTTTATAAATAAAAGAGGTTATAAGACTTTGAAGAAAAGGCCTAGGTCAGGGGTGGACAAACATTTTGTCTTGTGGGCTACACTGGGTTTTTAAATGTGACATAGGGGCCGGACCAAGAGCCTGCAAGGGCCTGTCCTCATAGCTAGGGCAGGATATTTAAGAAAAGAAAAAGAAAATATGTTTATAAATAGAAGCTTTTGATAGAGAAGCTTAAACATTCTATTGCAGGCAAACAGTGGTCTCTAGGAAACAATCCACACAATTATCCTCTAGTGTTATCTTCACTTATTGCAGGGAATGAGGGGAGCCAGAGTGTCTTCACACCAAAGAGGTGACAAAGGGCAAAATGAAAAGGCTAAAGGGCTGGTTTTGGCTCCAAGCCTTAGTTTGCCCACATCTGATCTAGATGATGTTGAATATCTTGTAGGAGTAAAGCAGTTTCAGTACAGAAGGGGATAATATATAGAACCGTGCAACACTAAAAGAAAAAAATAGGTTGTAAAAAATGTTTGAATAAGACTTTTGCAGGTCATGTGATCTGCAATCTGGCATAACGACTGGCATAACTTCCATCATTAAAGAAATACACAAATATCCTAGGTCATGGCAGAGTACTTTACAATAAATTAGATACTGTATAATGTTTGTACTGGAATACATGTAGGATTATACCAAAAACTTGCGCATTTTTTTCTGACAAATACGGTAATAAAAAAAAATACAAACATTGAAATAAGAATGACATGAATGCTTTGTTTATAAATATAAAGAATGACTCATCAAACCTAAATGATCTTACTCATCATCATTGCAGGTTGGAATGAACTTCTTATCGCCTCCTTCTCACACCGGTCAATAGCTGTTAAAGACGGGATCCTCCTGGCCACCGGTCTTCATGTTCACCGTAACAGTGCGCATAGTGCGGGTGTAGGAGCCATCTTTGATCGGTAAGCTGTTTGTGTTCCATCTTTTAGTGTCAGCTTTATTGATTGAGGAGATTAAAGAAAGCAGAGTTTACAGATAAGAGAGCATTTCAAGTTCTGTGTCCTGATATCATCACAAGATACAGCGGTTTCTGTCCGTTATTCATCATAAATGGCATTTTATAGACAAGAAACCCTCTATGGGGATTCATATGTCATTTTCATCCTTGTCAGCAGTAATACATTCACAGAAGAGAGAAAGGAGAGGCTTCCAAGAAGCAGAATAAATGCAGCATTTTGGTTTGCATTTTGAGCAAACTGAGACAAAAAAAATGATTTCTTTTGAGTTTGAATTGCCAGATTAATTTATATTTGTTATGAAACCTAATTAAATCTTGCAAATGGTGGACAGATTAAAGCGGTTTAAAAAAACCAAAAAAAAACCCACATACATGAAATAAGCACATTACTTACCTGTCAGCAGTTCAGATCCTGGAAAACTGCTACACAAAACAAATACAACTTACTTACCTTCTTCATATTTTCACTGATGGTGGCAGCTGTAGACTGAGTAAAGGAAGGCTTTTCTCTCTCCTCTTCACAATGTCTCACAGATGTGATGCTGACGTCACATCTGTGAGACTGAGACACAGGGGCTTATGGGAGAGAATTCCCAGTAACCCCTGTGGCTTGTTACGTCTTGCCTAGGCGAGATGTAACACAGTGGGAGGGGCTGTCTCTATCTATCGGCTGAGCTGTAGCTGATCTATCTATCGGCTGAGCTGTAGCTGATACTGCACAGTGACCTAACAGGTGGTAGGTCCACTTTAAATGTTTCTTCCATAACATGTCTTTTATTTCTCTTGTCATGTCAATTAAAAAGTCATAATTGTGTTTTTATTTTCTCTTGGTTTAGTGTCCTGACAGAATTAGTATCCAAAATGCGAGATATGCAGATGGATAAGACAGAGCTGGGGTGCCTCCGAGCAATCGTCCTCTTCAACCCAGGTGAGTGCTTGTATGGCAGCTGCAGGCTGGGCTGAGGTTGTTGTTAAACATAAACATTTACCTTTTAATGGTACAAGTTACAGGGTAGACTGAAGGTCCCCACACACAGGTCGATTTTCATTCAATCGATGAACCCGAATTGGTGCGCACCACTTTGTGCAATCGATTTCTGTTACTGCCAATTGAACATTGATAAGCCAATTTGTTGGTCATCTGTTCAATCAAGCTTTCTTTGAACTGAATTGATTGAGAAGCTGGCCACAATCGATTCCCAAAAAATCGAACACTGCGAACCCGTGTATGCCCACCTTAAGTAACTGACCAAATTCTACCAATAAATTTGTATGTTTACACTTTGCTGTATTTTACAGACTCTAAAGGTCTCTCAAACCCATCGGAAGTGGAGGCCCTACGGGAAAAAGTCTATGCATCATTAGAGGCTTACTGCAAGCACAAATACCCTGAACAGCCAGGAAGGTGAGTTTTCTTCCACACGGATTTTCCACAAACACATAAGATTCAGGAAAACGGCTTGTGCCACATTCAATGATTTGTAAAAGCTTACTGAAGCTGGCACTCTTTGAATTGGATGGCTTTACCTTAAAAATGCAAGACACCTGGCTACCATTCTGATCCATTAAACAAGGCTTATTTAGACCCAAAACAAGGAGAGTCGTGCTGGAAAGAAGCTTAGAGCTCATGGGAGCAGTAATGACCTTCGTATAATAACTCAGTTGTGTTTTAAGGGAAAAGCACAGTCAGAAAAGGCCTTTAAATGTGTCAGTCACCTTTAAGACGTTTCATTCTCCTCTGTTTCACCCCATGTCCTCCAGGGGAACTCCAGCTGAAAAATGAGGCTGCAGCAGTGAAGGAGTCAGGCTCCCCTCCCCCGCCTCTCATATGTTTTAGTTTAAAATGTTAAAGTTTGCACTTCCTGGCTAGCGTTCAGAAAGCCCTGTTTTTCCTGGCGCTCTGACTCCCGTTCTCAATAGCTCAGCAGAATTCGCCCCTTTCCTTGGCCTCCCTCCAACCAGAAAATGGATCGGGTTTATTTTTTTTCCCTCTTTCTAACCACGTTGATTGCGTGATGACGGGAAGAACTAAGTCTGCCGTCCCTTGAGACCAAGTTAACGATTAATGAGAATTTTTGTAGGCTTACCCAGAACTGTGCATAGGACTTTGATGAAGTTAGGAAGGTTGACTGGCTGTCCATCTATATTATGTCCAGCAAAACTTTTTGTTTTTGGGTGAAAGAGCCTTGTTTGTTTGTATTGATTGGGAACTATTATATCACTTTTGCTGTAAACCAATCACTAGGATGGGAGTATATATATACATATACCTTAAGATCACTCCATACAATTTCCTTTAGATCTACCAACAACTTTGTAGTGCCAGGCCCTCCCTGATAGAATACATAGTGATTGGAAGGTTTAGAAAGGTCCTCATATTAGATGGTTTTGGTAGACAAAATACTTGTATGGCCACTGTACTACATTGTTGTTTGTAGATCTAAAGTAAATTGTATGGAGTGATCTAAAGGTGTAAGGGGGGGTTTAAGGCTGGAATACACGGCTCTATTTTAATGAGCCGACAGAAAGCTCTCGGCAGTAGCGCGATGACGTCATCACACTACTGCCCAGCTTTCCCGATATCGGGAGCCAGCTCACACAGAATGCAATCCTGAACACTTATGCTAAGAAAGAGGACTGGCCCACATCCCAAATTGCTGAAATTCAAAAGAGGGAGGTGGAGGCCGTAGGGTCCAATAGATATGGGGTAAATGTCCCAATCCACAGTTCCCCACCTACATCCACCTCCAAAATGTTCCCTATACCATAGGGACAGGGGGATTTTCAGGGCCAAATGTCTATTATACAGTACAAAATTCTTTCATGTCATATGATGAATAAGATCCCTTTGATAGTCATCACCAAGTCTTCAAACTTAGAAATAATGAAGTAAGTTATACAAAAATGTCCATACAAAATGATTAAAAGGTGGAACTTGTCTGGTTAGTCTTTAATGTTCATGTAAAGTGCAGAGTAAGCGATGCATCTAGAGTTGTCGTTGCGCCTGTATGGCGATAGGGCGGAGGGTACGAGGTAACGAAGGATCCCGTATGTGGATCAAGGAGGGGTAGACCCCAACATATGTTTCAACTAAATCTTTTCTCAGGGGGTCCCTGTAATTTTCATAAGGCCCTATGTTTCCGCACCCAATGCTCCGGGACATGCTCTCATAACTGGACGAAAAGTACAAAGATAAGGGAACAGAGTGCCAGAGCATTGGGTGCGTGAACATAGGGCCTTATGAAAATTTTTGGGGACCCCCTGAGGAAAGATTTAGTTGAAACATATGTCGGGTCTACCCCTCCTTGATCCACATACAGGATCCTTTGTTACCTCGCACCCTCCGCCCTATCGCCAAGACTTGGTGATGACTATCAAAGGGATCTTATTCATCATATGACATTAAAAGAATTTTGTACTGTATAATAGATATTTGGCCCTGAAAGTCCCCCTGTCCCTATGGTATAGGGAAAATTTTGAAGGTGGATGTAGGTGGGGAACTGTGGATTGGGACATTTGCCCCATATCTATTAGACCCTAGATATGGGGCAAATGTCCCATATCCCTATTCAAAGTGTAGAATATCGAACAAGGTTTACCAACATGTTGGTAACCTGTTCGACCGAGCGAGATCTATTGATCTCGCACAGAAAACAGCATACACGGGTCGATTTTTTGCTAGATTTCTGCACAGCTCAGTGCTGTGAGTGCGCATGGAGCTCGGCTGTGCAAAAATCAGGAAAAAGTTGACCCATGTATTCCTACCTTTAGTCACTTGATTAGTAGAATTGAAGATGCTTTCTAGACACTCCAAGCTTGGATATGAAATGTCTTCAATACTTTGACAGCATTAAGCTAGGCATAGACGTTTAGTTTTACTTATTATTCTCCGGCAGATCAACTGCGCGTGATGACCTCATCACACACGGCCAGTCTTTTAGAGAATTAGGACCTAGATGAATGAGAGCAAAACACAAACTGAATATTTCATATCATGAAATACATTACAAACGTTAAGTCAGTCCTTTGTAATAGCAGTTTAGAAAATGCCACAAATCGGTACAGGAGGTGGCATTTATTTAATTTCCATTGAGAGAGACAACAAAGCTCAATGTGTGATCAAAATTACCAACTGGGAAGAATAATATATGCACAAGTTAACTTAGAATTACTTAAAACCAACCTGGACCATAGAGCTGAAAGTGTTCTTGTTATTCAGTTTGCTCCTTTTATGGTGTATAAGAACAAGGCTACTTTATCTAATCGAGTGTCATAAGAATATTATGTCCAATTATAAAGTCTTTAACTGAGTCTGATCATGGTGGGCCCACAACTAAATGCTTGTGAAAGACTTTGTCATGTCCTCTTTCGCCATCTTAATATGCAGTGCCAGCCATACCTGTCAACGTTAATCTGTAAAAATAGCGAAAGTGACCTCAATGACATCACTGCCCGGTATTCGGAATGTGGTTCTTTCAAATGCCGGAAGTGAGGTCACTTCTGGATCTGGCGGAGGGTGGATGATGAAGTCATGGTAAAGCAATAGAGATGGAGAACCGAGATGTTCCTCTGAGACAAACGAGGGAGGGGTGCGGGCGCCAGAGGAGGTGCTCGACCAGGCCACTAAACAGGCTAGGACCTCCCCTGAATTGTGTTATGAGTTTTCATGGGTAAGACATTATACATTTAAATGTTACTTTATATGGACAGTTTTCTGTCCCGCTTTAGTGTGACCAGTATGGGTCACAATGATCATTTTAGGTATGTATTCTTGTATGACCATTGTATCATTGTATGATTGCTGTGTTTTGTTACTGACTTTCTGTTTTATTCACTGCTAGGTTTGCAAAGCTGCTTCTGCGTCTACCTGCCCTCCGTTCCATTGGTCTGAAATGTTTGGAACATCTCTTTTTCTTCAAACTAATAGGAGACACACCAATCGACACCTTCTTAATGGAGATGCTGGAAGCCCCTCATCAAATGACTTAAAAGAAAGGGGGTTTGTTTGTCCATGTGCCGAGGGCGATGGACGCATCATGTGATGCCCTCAGAGACACTTACAGAAAACGTCCAGGACCCCTCATGCAGTGTCACATGTGCGCCTTCAGTCCATCCACAGAGCTATGACTGTGCTCTCACAACACAACAGCAATCAGTGACACAGGTCTGGGATGCGGATAAGCTGGGCTCGTCCTTTTTTCCGTCTCTTTCGAAGACATGGCTTGGTTGTCGCTGCTGATGCTTAATTAAGTTGGTGTTGTTGTTTGGCTTTGGTGGCCCTCAACTGACCACCAGCATATGAAACATAAAAAAATCCGCACAGATCCCTTGGAGGGTGAATGTATTTTTTTTCTTCTTTTTCAAAAAAATATAATGTAAAGACAATGGAAGAATTTTCTAATCTGTGTATTCCCACACAAGAACTGGCTTGTCATGGTGTGGAGAAGTTTTTGCCGATCTTCTGAACAAACTGTAAGGAGATCCATATGACGATTGGCATCAGTTTCCACAGGCAGACAAATAATACGGGTTGAACGAGCCCTTATTCAACGTTAGGCCTTAATTCTCAAAGAACAAACATCTCAAAAACAATTCAGTCAAGCTTGTTGCTCCTCTCATGCTTTTATGATGAGAGCTGAAGCAATTAAAATAGACATTTCCTCCCTGTGGAAAGAGCAAGGCTTACTCCACAGCTCGATTTCCAGAGCCATCTGGGTGGTGAACCATTAGCTTGTTTTAAGGCTCTATGGATCAAGGCACTACAGGATTATATTGTTTTGATGTGTTTAAAGAAGTTTTAGGAAACCACCATTTGTGATTTACTGCCTCTTAAAAAAAACAATCTTATAACAGACGAGCCACTTTGGGTTCCTCGGGTAGATTTCAGGGATCTTGTCCATTTTTGTTTTCTAAACCTCTATTGCAATCCTTAACATCTAGAGAGGGCTTCACTTAACCTCTCTAGCAGCATAAGGGGCCACAGAGGCAGAAAATCCTGGTGATTTAAAAATTGTTGTTCTTAAAAAAACTAAAAAAAAGTGTACAGTACAGAATTACAATTGCTTCTAAAGTTCAGCAACAGAGTTTTTTTAGTGATTCATATCAACCAAAATTACTTTTTGTGGAGGTTCCAGTTTCTCAAAAAAATGAAGCTGTTAACTTTTTTTTTCCTTTGTAACTGCTGAATAGAACATCAGAGTGTGAGTTAGAGGTTCCAGAAGCCCTCACAGGGTTACAGGTGACCATATGGCCAATTAGACATCTTGAGGCCTTTTTAACTTTGTTCACAATAATAGGAAGAAAAAGTTCTCCAGTAGCTTTAGGCTAGGGCTCCACTATGCGCTGGCATCCACTGATGTCAGCGCAAGCCTCCGTTACAGATGGGCTGTGTCCACATCAACGTGACGGAGGCTTTGACCGACGGATCAGATGTGGAGTTAGCCCTGTCTTAGCCCAATTGCCGTCAATGGGCGGCTTGTGCACTCCGTTAAAATAAGAGGGATTACGGATAGTGGAGCCCTAGCCAAACAGTGAAACCTTTGTGCTTTTCACAAGACCAGATCAAGTGATGCCTTCCCTTAAAAAGTTTCTCAGGAATTCTTAAAAATGTTTTGTGTTGTTTAAGCTAAATTTACACTGTCATTCCCAAACTGCTTTCAGCCCACAGCAGCTAGGGACATGACAGCCACATAAGCTACAACTTCCTGCGAGCAGCTGCAAAATAGTGCAGGCGTTCACAGGTCGTATTGATAAGGTACTGAGAGAGGTCCTATCGTGCTAAAGCCCAAACACTTACTGGTAGACGCCTAATGTCTGACAGTCAGTTACGTTTATGGGTCGTTTACCTGGCGGTTACAAACCTCCAGTGTAAATGAGCCCTTACTCCACCGTTACATTAGCAGTGGAATGATCTGTTTAACCAATATTTGGGCTTTTTGGAAAAGAATATGAGTAGCTGTCACAAATTACTTAAGCTGGCCATAGACGCTTAGATTTCCCTGAGATTGATTTGTTATACGATCGGGACATGCGATTGCGTCGTCAATCATAATTCATACATCGATCGAAATGTGCAAAATTTTTTGGGATCTGATTCATCGCCGATCAATTGGTAACGTAACTTAAGATCGGCTACATAAGAAAATGTCATGGCAAATTCTGGAAGTTGGATGAGGCCTCCATGGGCCGATCGATGGAACAATCGCATGTCTCTAATTACGTCCCTCCATTCCTGATTGATTAACTAAGATTTACAGGTTTACAGATCCTATTTGACAGGTCTGATCCCTGCACTATGATTTTTTTGTGTGATTCCTCGCCATTTTGTTTGATCGCACACTTTATGCATGCATCGATTAGTGAGCGGTCGATACATGCAAAAAATCCAGACGTTTATGGCCAGCTTTACATTAAGTTCCTGAGAATCTCCAGTTTGTCCATAGATTATCCTGCTGAAGGAGAGGCTTGGCAAGAGTGCCACATTGATATAGTTCCTCCTAGGAAGGCAATAGAGTTCCACTTATGAGGGGTCAATCTGTTTGCATGTAAACGTCCAGCAGTTCTTGGGCTAAAAAAAAAGTTGATAGAATCACAGGGAACCTCCAAAAACTGATCCTAGATTTTTTATTTTACAGGGTAAGTCAGTGCGAACATTGCTTTATTTGAACTAACTGGCCTTCTCTTTTATTCCTTTCTTGTAAAGCAAAAATGGTATATGTATATTTTCCAAAGAAACTTGTCTTTCTCTTTCGTTGGCGCTCTCTCCTTTCTGTGTGAGAGCGAGTTACTCGGAACCTGAGCCAATGCTGAAGCACGCTTCTGTGAAGCATTGCCCCTCTCCCTCCTTTCCTTTTCATGCCTGCAACTGGTCAAGCGCTATTGATGCCGTTATGATACCTCTTCTTCTTTGTGATTTGTAAGCTAGTGGTTGTTGAGCAGATTGCGGAAAACATCATCCAGACTTGGCATTCCTTACCTCTGCCGGATTGGAGCTGTGCGCTGTGTCGTAAAGCGGTAAATTGTCTGCATTTGCGTGTTTCCTTGATGAATCAGCGATTGCTATAATTCACCGCATCTGGTTGTGTTCATCTATGAGAACATTAAAGCAATTTTCCTCGATGAGATACATCTGATAGATGAAGGTAGACTGAGATTCAATTAAACTTTGTCTCATGTTTATTGGAGAAGCAGACAATCATAGCTGAGCTTACCAGAGCTGCACTTATAGATTGTGAGGAACAATTGTTTTTCCCTAAAAGTACCCGTACAAATTGCCTTTTACAAGCCCATCTTTCAATTTTTCCCAAGATGTTGTGGTGGTTCCCAAACTGGGGCACATGGACATATGGGGGGGGGGGTACAGCTAAGGGGGAGAGCCAGAGAGAGGGGAGAGAAATCTGCAGACCTCAGCTGCCTGTTGGCTCTCCCCGCTGTCAGCTCTCTTCTTCCCCCTAGGGATTGCGCACAGTCCACGCACCCTCCCCTACCACTGCTAGCCAGACAAGCCTGAGAGGTGGACAAACAGGAAGACAGCCATGTGGGAACTAGCTGCAGACAGTAGGTAGAGTGCATGCAATGTATGTGTTTCTCAATGTTTCTGTATGATTGGTGTGTGTGTGAAAAAGGAAGTTGTATTACAAATAAGGTTTGAGGGCCATTTCACACCAGCTTCGCTGCGGCTATGGTGCATTTTTTTCTGGTAACATATGTGCTAGCGATAATGCTACCGCATCTGTAACCTTTAAAAAAAAAACGTACACATTGCGCTGGCTATCATT
>CM070040.1:44202505-44212650 GCA_036250615.1 Ptychadena robeensis
TGATTTGTTTTTGTTTTGTTTTTGAATGTCAGAAATGTATATTTATTGGAAGTTTAAGATGTTCTATTGGTTTCACTGGTAAAAATAAATAATTGAATTGGGTATAAATTTGTTTTTTGTTAAGTTGCCTAATAATTATGCACAGTAATAGTCACCTGCACACACAGATACCCCCCTAAAATAGCTAAAACTAAAAACAAACTAAAAACTACTTCCAGAAATATTCAGCTTTGATATTAATGAGTTTTTTGGGTTCATTGAGAACATGGTTGTTGTTCAATAATAAAATTATTCCTCAAAAATACCACTTGCCTAATAATTCTGCACTCCCTGTATATAATATGCACACACCTGCCCTAGGCACTTTTTCTACCTTGGTACTACAAACACAAATTAAACACGCTGTTATGCTAGCTGAGCAGCTTCCATTCCCTTCTACCTGGCTATTTAACCTTAGACACCTTTCTAAAAAATCATGTACTGACTCACCAGGGCACCCCCTGTAGACAAGCAGATATTGTAGTTAGATACATATATGATACAATTTGTTTTCAACAACCCGATACTCTTAGGAACCGATAGATACCCATATACACACTATGAAGTTTAGCCACAAAATGGGGACAAATCAGAAGACACGTATGTCTAACATATGATTATTTATGGGCTTTGACCGTTATTGTCATGTTGTACAATTTTTGAAATTCCGATATCCAACGTTATAATCACGAGATTGTTTGTAGTAGATAGGAAATCTGTTGTTATGTAGGATTACTCTCTGATTATGAAACTTTGTCTCTGTTTTGCATATAATCAATTCATCATGATATTAATACTGTTAGGAAACAAATGTCATCACAAGACAAGATATCATTTACAAACCATGGTCACTGGTAAACAAATGATAATGTAAAAACAAATAATTGCGTGTTCATGATACAATTACATTGCGTGTTCATGATATAATTACAATGTAAAACAATGTTGCATGATTATGATACAGTTACAATGTCACTACGAAGCAAGTTTATGTACATGGTCTCCTATGCAGGGGTTTCATGAATGTATATTGCCTATTTCCCTTGCTGCTTACATCTGCACCGATATAGTAGATCCAACCAACACATACTGGCACAAGAACACATGAATGGCCACAATACAACTGCATCCCCATACGGGGAGAAAATTCGTTCTTTGCTGTATATGTGGAATCTGCAGGGGATTTAGGAATAGATGGCTCCTAGAGGGAGCGGTACTCATATGCAACACTGAGTGTATACAAGGAGGACGCAGTTGACACTTTGATCACCATACATCAGTAAGGACAATTCTCTGTCACTTACGGGCTAGCTCTAGGAGGAGCAGCTGGTAGCTTCTGACTGCGGGCGGCAAGGCAGGGTCCCGCCCACCACCAGCCCGCTGGGCTGTGGGGTGAGTTATGTACGGGAGATTTGTGTGGCGACGGCCGCACCAGGAGACTTCCCAGGCGAGGAACCACCCCTGGCTTTATCTGCAGCATTTGGATCTCTGACCCACTCATCCTTAACACGCAATCTCACCAGTCAAGGTACGAACTCTTATTTAGAACACTACCAATGTTAAAAGAGAGAACAGTAGTTGCTGAGTATCACTCCTTTGGCTTTTCATTATCTACCTAAGGGCACCTATGTTCACCCATAGCCAAGCCTGTTGAGGCCCTTTGCCATCAACATACCAATTACAATCAGTTTTTCCTAGTCGGCTTAATTTAACAAATAGTTAATTAATTAACATCCCAAATGGTTGGCTTAACAAAATAATCCCACTATGATACTGAAATAGATCTTTATCCACCCATCATTTCAGCAGACAAACAACGGTCTGCCCTCGATTGAACCACCTCTGCCCCCACCGCCACCTGGTGGGTGGCCTTAATGCTGCCGAGCCTGGAGGCTCTCTTGTCCTGCAGAAGCGCACGCTGGTGCCCCCTGAGCTAGACCAGTGCCTCTTCCCACACTCAGGAGAGGTACCTCCCAACAGTACAAAGGTACGTAATAAACGATATTAAGATAATTAAATTACTATCACCTCCATCGGCTTTCCCCATCTGTGGAGAACATGCCGACACCTCAAGCTCCTATACTTACCTAACATATTTTCCCTTTACAGCAGATCCACATATACCAGCAGGTGCATAGACCTGAAGAAGCCCTACGGGCGAAACATGTAGCCCTACATGCACCTTATCAGCACCACCATTCACTATTTATCTGGCTATGTATGGTATCTGCGTGTTGTATAACCCTGTTGGCTAAGGGCATGTTGCAATATGTGTAAATGTCATATATCCTACATGTACAAATTGCGCTTGGTGTATGTAGACAAGATAAATTGTTTTTAAAAAATAGACCAACCATTGTAATTAGAATCTCACCAATAAACTTATAAACTTTTAAGGAAACACAAGGTATTGAATGACTGGACCACTGTTCCATCTAAAGTCCCTTGAGGGTCCCCTTTCCATTTTCTGATCGATTGAGCACACATCAAGGGGCGTTGACATTTGTGAATCGATCGACTGGTAACAGAATCATCCAGGAATCGGTGGCCTAAGGTGGTAGGCACAGACTTGTATGGTGGATCGATCAACGCCTGTGGCTTCACCTCAATCGATCGGATGGTTGATCAATCGCTCGGGAATCGACACGTGTATGGCTAGCTTTAGGTTATCTTCCCACTTAGGTGATAAATCGCCTGCGGAATCACCGTCAGGCTATCGTCAGGCGATTTACTAGGTGATTTTCACAGGCGATTAAAAAAAAACCGCCACCATTATAAAAAAAATCACCTCCATAGAGAATTAATGGACACGATTTTTGATCGCCTCCACGCGCGATCGCAAATCGTCTCCATTCATGTCAATGGGCACGATCAGAGGAAAATAATTGCGGCCACCGGCCGTCAGAACGCAGGGAGTGGATTTCATTGTGGCCCCAATCACAACCGCACAAGATCCTATCAATGGGGACAAGCCCATTGAAAGTAGTGTAGGCAATTGGCTGGCAATTCCGCCGGTGATTGGAAATCGCGAGCGCAGGCGAATAGTCACCTAACTGGGAACATAGCCTTATGGGTTGCTTTCAGCATTTTAAAAACAAAACCTCTGCTGAGCATTATATAAAATGGTGTTTTGCTGCTATCTGCTGGGCAACTAAGAGCTGCACTGTTAGACACTGAACATTACAGCACTGGAAGCATTGTTGGTTTGTATCACCACGGAGGAAGCATTTATTGCTTCAAATTGTTTTTTTCTTTGATGTACAATTGCAACCATTAGGCGTTATGGTTTAGTGTTCCCAGTACAGCACTCAGAGATATGTGAGAGAAATATAGATGCAAAATCACAACATATAACCCCATAGGGAAGAACGTTTCTTGTAAACCTCCTTTTTCATATACATTACAGTAGGGAAAAAAAGTATTTAGTCAGCCACCAATTGTGCACGTTCTCCCACTTATAAAGATAAGAGAGGCGTGTAATTTCCATCATACACCCAACTATGAGAGACAGGATGGGGGGAAAGAATCCAGGAAATCACATTGTCTGATTTATAAAGAATTTATGTGCAAATTATGGTGGAAAATAAGTATTTGGTCACTGAAAAGTTCATCAATACTTTGTTATATCCCCTTTGTTGACAATGACAGAGGTCAGACGTTTCTGTAAGTCTTCACAAGGTTTCAAACACTGTTGCTGGTATTTTGGCCATTTCCTCCATGCAGATCTCCTCTAGAGCAGTGATGTTTTGGGGCTGTCACTGGGCAACATGGACTTTCATCTCTTTCCAAAGGTTTTCTATGGGGTTAAGATCTGGAGATCTAAGCCACTCCAGGACCTTGAAATGCTCCTTACAAAGCCACTCCTTTGTTGCCCAGGCGGTGTGTTTGGGATCATTGTCATGCTGAAAGACACAGCCCATTCATTCTTTCCATTACATGGATCAGTCGCCCTGGTCCCTTTGCAGAAAACCAACCCCCAAGGATGATGTTTCCACCCCATGCTTCACAGTAGATATGATGCAACTCGGCATTCTTTTTCCTTCAAACAAAACAAGTTAAGTCTTATACTTTGGTTTCATCTGACCATATGACATTCTCCTAATCCTCTTCTGGATCCCCTAAATGCTCCCTACCAAACTTCAGACAGGCCCAGACATGTACTAGCTTAAGCAGGGGGACACGTCTGGCACTGCAGGATTTGAGTCCCTGGCAGCATAGTGTGTTACTGGTGGTAGCCTTTGTTTTCTTGGTCCCAGCTCTCTGCAGGACATTCACTAGGTTCCTCCGTGGGATTAGGTTCTGGGATTTTTGATCACCCTTCTTGTGATCATTTTAACCCACCCAGTGAGATCTTGCGTGGAGCCTCAGATCGGGGGAGATTATCAGTGGTCTTCTATTTTCTAATTATTGCTCCCATAGTTGATTTCTTCACAGCAACAGTGTGTGAAAACCTTGTGAAGACCTCATTGCCAACAAAGGGTATACAACAAAGTATTGAGACTTTACATATTGACCAAATATTTATTTTCCACCATCATTTGCAAAAAAAATTATTTAAAAATCCTACAATGTGATTTCCTGGATTCTTTACCCCATTCTGTCTATCATCGTTGAGGTGTACCTATGATGAAAATGACACGCCTCTCATAATTGGTGGCGGACTAAATACTTTTTCCCCCCACTGTATATATGATTGTGCTATGCACTGCTCGAGTTGAGGGCTTTTTGATTCCTTTCATCCCTTCTCACCATAACCTTCACTGGTACTTCTCCAATTTTTTTTATTAATAATCGTAAAATAAAACGAACATTAAAGTCCAGAAACTGTTATAACTAGATTGTCTACTTACATTGGTGGAGAGTGTTAAGATACTCTGCTCATCAGATACATTTCCTATCCTTTTAATTAATTATGTGTATTTTTTGTGTGAAATACATCAGAGCTATGTAAAATTATTACACCAGTGTGATTGAACTGTGAGTGTGAGCTCCCCTAGTGATGATTTTCTATTTAAACAGGAAAGTGAGACGATTGAGATTTTGGGATTAACTGTTGGGACCATGCTTGTTGTAAACAATCCATGCCCATTACCTTCATATTGGTAAGTACTCTTTCCTGTGGCTATCTGGCAGGTAGTATAAACTAGCCCTAAGAGATGAACATTTTAGTTATGCCTGAAGCTAGTACGGAGGCCGTTTGATCTGGGATCAAACTGCCACGTCCCAGGATCGGGCACAATTGCCGGCTCTTTTGTGCATAGCTGCAGGCTCACTGAGCTTTTCCAGCCCCAGGTCTTCGACATCATTGGTGACACTGAAGGGGGTGGGGGTGGGGTCAGCGCCACAGACCTCCATGTTAATGGAGGAGGCATTGCTTTTCCCCACACACACTGCCAACGTCTATTTGACACCAGGGGTGTGTAGAGAGCCCTGGAGAACAGCAGGGAATCAGTGTACTCCACCGCGATTGCCCTGGGCAATGCCCAGGAGGTTAAATTCTTCCTGGTAATAAGCAGTGCACATTCTCCTTGCTGGAAGGAAAACTTTACCTCTACAATAAACGAATCGTAGATGGCTGACCCCACAGATGGCTGACTCCACACCAAGACATGCTTAGCCAGTGATAGATCAGCTGCAGTAAGTAACTTTTCAAACATAGCCTACACAAGGGGTGGGCAAACTTTTTGACTTGTGGGCCACAATGGGTTTTTTAAATGTGACCAAGGGCTTGCATAGGGCCGCCCCAACATAGGGGTCCTAAGTCCTCGTAGCTAGGACAGGATATTTAATGTGACCTATAAACGATACCACTCTGTACCAACTGAAGTCTTTAAGGTGGAGTGAAGAAAAAATATAAAAATTAAATAATATAGTTGCATAAAAGTGCACACCCTTAAACGAATACTTTGTTGAAGCACCTTTTGATGTTATTACAGCACTCTGTCTTTTTGGGTATGAGTCTATCAGCATGGCACATTTTGGGTATGAGTCTATCAGCATGGCACATTTTGGGTATGAGTCTATCAGCATGGCACATTTTGGGTATGAGTCTATCAGCATGGCACATTTTGACTTTGCCCACTCTAGGTCCCACTCTTCTTTTCAGAAACACTCCAAAACTATCAGATTGCGAGGGCGTCACTGTGCACAGCCCTCTGCAGATCACCCCACAGATTTTCAATCAGATTCAGGTCTGGGCTCTGGCTGGGCCATTCCAAAACTTTATTCTTCTGGTGAAGCCATTCCTTTGTTGATTTGGATTTATGCTTTGGGTTGTTGTCATGCTGAAAGATGAAGTTCCTCTGTATAGTAGAAAGTACATTATACGAAAATTGTTTTTTATAATAATAATAATAGATGAGGATGAAATCAGCATTAATGCAAAGTATAACACTTCAAAGAATTTACCACCATATACCCATTTACCTTGTATATTGAGCTGGTGAGTTTAAACATATAGAAATATGTATGTTAGATTTGTCTAAAAAACAAGAGGTAAAGGGAAATGTGAAGTGCTGATCATAAGATTATTGGTTTATAGTGATTTATTCTGTCTGGCAGCCATCAGAACTAAATACTGAAGCTTCCAATGTTTCATCATTTACATTAATACATATATATACACATACACATATATACATATACAATCAGGGGTCCTTTTATTAGACATGCATGTCCAACTGCAAATTACTGATCAGCCAATCAAGAATGTATACTATAAGCTTCCTAAACAGACGTTGGAAGGAAAGGAAAGGGAGAACGTAGACAGCTCCAGTGAAATAAGGAGGTACTACTGCTTGCAATATTGCTAGTCATGATTCTTAAATGGGGTTATTGCTAAAAATAAAAATTACTTGCCCAAACACTTTTGAAAAGGGGGGAATTTTGAAGGGGAAAATCTGCTGTGAGCTATTATTGCAAGCTGCATGACTTAAAAGGGATTGTAATTACAACTACTAACTCTACGACTATGACTATGGGACTAATTTGTATAGCAGTATTGGGCAACTGAGTTGATATGGAGGGCCACAAGTGCGGCCTTCGGCATCACTAAAGGGCCACACATAAAATTTTCTAACGATACTGACTTGTATAAGAATTTTATAATGAAAAGAGGACAGCAGGCATAGTTAGACATTGTTTTTCATTTTTAAATAACAAAATTAGTGTTAAATGATACTTCAAGCTGGAACACTGTGTTATGGTAATGTGAATTTTGTGTCATGCATAACCCTAAAGGTTGTGTGCCTCATAGATGCAATCAAAGCCTGTCGGCAGACAGGTGGTTTCCTATGCACTATTGCCCTATGCATTAAAAGTTAGATTTCGGGAGCCGCAAATAGAGGACTGAGGAGGGTCACAAGTAGAGGACGGAGGGGGGACGCCAAAGAACGCCCAAAGGGCTGCATGCGGCCCCCGGGCCTTAGGTTGGGCACCTGGGGTGTATAGCTACCTTTAATCACCTACACAGTAGACATGCCATTTCAGGTTTTTAGGCAAGTATATGCCAAGATCTGGAATTTAAGTTGTGAACTGGCAGCCCCTTGGTGGTTACAAAGCAGCTAAGATGTTACATCTTACAACCAACTTTAGGATGAGGGTCAGTCCCCAAGGTGCCTCAGATTTCTGACTGGCACGATCTAAGCATAACAGAAGCACAACAGAAGATCACAGTGTGCCAGCACCCACAGTAGCATGTATGTCACATCTTTTTAGCAAGACAGCAAAGCAGCTGGTTATTTTGTCTAGGCTCACAGAAGAATCCTTACCCCCTCCTGCAAAATCATTTGTGGGATAATGTGGCAAGAGATGTGTTCAATACTTAAATATATAGCCCCTAATAAAGGCGATATGCAAAAGATTTAAACATTTCTGTCTTTTTTTTAATGTTCTGTGCGTGTGTTTTGCAGCCTGTGGATCTCTTTCTGGTCTAGGAATCCTAGGACTTGGTTTCTGTGCTTCTACAATGAAGAGAAATTACAACTGATGTAAGATGTAATATAAAATCTTACCACAAGATGGCAGCATAGCTCCGTCTATGATAACCTGATGACAAGTAGGTGGTGCAGAATGAGGATGGGCTGATGCAAAGGGGATGATAAAGTGATACATTCGGTTTTCTAGGACCACTCCTTTACTGCTAATGTAACAGCTATCATTAGTAGAAATAAGGTGCTGTCATTTTTAGACTTCTAGCCTGGAGGGTCCCATAAGATTTGGCAATTAAGCATATGTCCCTCAAAGAATACCCAAAATCCTCACTCACTTTTGGTGACACTCACAGAGGAGGACAACAAACTTTTCAACCAGTGCCGTTTCCTTTTTTTGTACAAACAGTTAAAGGTCTTGCTTCAAGTTTAACAAGAGAACTCTTATCTCCATCAAGTACCACAGCTGCAATGAAAGAGTGTCTGTCTTACCAATGGATGGTACAGTCCTAAGTTTACACAGAGCACTGCCTGTGTTGTGCCTGGCTGATTCAACATTCACATTATCCCAATTTTATGATGCAGCATAAAGTGAGCAGCTGCTGCTGTAATCTTCCTTCTGATTCTCCATATGCCATAGATAGGGAAAGGGTCAGTACTTCTGGGGTTGATGGGATGGATTACAAGTCCCAGTCTCAGCGAATGGCTGATGCTCAACAGTTATAATAGAAATTATGTGTTAAGGAAGTTTTATACCCGAAAGGGTTTAATAATAGTGGGCGTATCATTGAGTAGTCATATGGATCCATGTCTATAATTATGTTCTACTATACGATGGATGTAAATACAATGCTGAATTTTTAAGCAATCTGTTTCCAGAGCTCACTAGTCTATATTCACACCTGGCATATGCCACTGTGATGTCTAAAGGTAGTACATAAAAGTTACACAAGTCTAAAATGGTGGTAGTGTCTTTAAGGTGGGCTGACCAAGAACTAAAGACTGAGGGGGGGGGGGGGGGGGGGGGGGGGGTTCTGTAAGGAGAACCAGGAGAAAAAGCTCAGGGGAAACTCATCTATAAGATCGGGGGTCCCCCTCAGGGAGCTAAGGGGGCCAAGGTCAGAACTTGTGGGCTGATTTTAACAGGTTTATATAGATAAGGGAATCTGATTTTAAATCTAAGGGAGTGGGGTGTGTGGGTAAGGAAAGATGCTTATTTCACATCTGAAAGAGACTTTAAAAGGGGGGGGGGGTAAAGGTGTTAACTTCAATGTATGCTTGAATGTAAAAGAAAGGAGGAGGAGATTCTGGACAGGGGTCTCATATATATGAGAAGGATGGGGGGATATAATGCTGCAAGATTTCTTCTATTGATCAATGACACCAGGAGTTTTTTCCTTTCCGCTGACCAGTAATGTAAAGGGGCCCTATAGGGGTGATTAAAGTTTGTTGTTTCAACTGTTGCTGGTTGCTAAGTGGTCCTTAAGTGTTTAAAGGAAGTTGTCTCAGATTGGTTGGCTCAGACAGAAAGCATATGTCATAGAGGAATTTTGAGAAATGATAATTTTTCTTGAGGTTTTTTGTGTGTGTAAGAATCTCACTGTTACTGTTAGTAATTGCAGAGTATTTTATGGGTTGGAGGAGTGCGACAAACATGTGCAGCTTCTACTGTACTCACGCTAACACGCGCTAACTATGCCCCTTAAACTGCCCCAATATTCTGCGATAGTAGCTATTCTCATTTTGAGCTTCTACACGTGTTTCATTGTTCTTGTCCCTCTATGAAGATTAATACTAAACTAACTAAAGTTGGGAGGTAGGTTGTATCCAAAAGTAAAAATGATCAGCAACAGTTCTCGCTCTGACCTAAGGCTAGAGGAGAAGGAAATGTGCTGCGTCCTCCCCCGTAGCATACCGTAACCATCAGGAAGATATGTCACATTATTGTCAGATTATTGCAGACCGCCATACATACAGTAGACAACCTATTGTGAGAATCATCTAGCCACGGATGTATGTAACTTTCCATTCAGCAGCTTCCTCTATGGTTTTGTTCATGTGTAAGTTACCACCCCGAGTGTATACTTCACTGTAATACTACCTGTAATAAACCCTGTGATTCTGCCTTGCTCTGGACCTCATTCTGAACCTGTGTAGTTTGAATGGGGGGGGGGGGGG
>CM070040.1:44241605-44264435 GCA_036250615.1 Ptychadena robeensis
GATTACTCCCCGGTCTATATCAGCTCCCCCTGGAAGTGCTCCCTCTGATGTCCATTCTGTGCTACAGGGGGAGCAGATCTTGACGGGGGAGCAGATTTTAACGGAACACCGGCTGAACTCTGGCACACACAGGGTGCCTGCCGATCCTCTGAGGGGCCTCATTTATCAAGGGAGAATTTGCCCGTGTATGGGCACCTTTAGGATGCCACTATTTTCCCTTTAAAGTGGATATGTATCAACAGAGGTTCTGGGTTTGACTAAAGTGTACTCATTAACTATAGGCCCTGTATTGTTCTTCTCTATTTAATTTAAATGCTGCGGTGGCAACCTGTACCTGTGCCTTATCTTGTGTTGTATGTTCATGTACGGTGCTGCATAATGTGGCAGCTCTATATAAATAAAAGTTTATAATAATAACCCCTAAATATAGCTAAACAAAATTACATTGGAAAACCCCTTTTAATAGACAACAGATTTCTTTGAAAGTCATAAGATGCCGACCAAAGGCTACCAAGAAGTGAACACGTTCTTTTCTTGTGTTTTCCAGAAAGAATGAAAGATTTTGTTCCATTACGCTGTATGGTCTTCCCTTCCAGGTGTTTCCATGAAATATAGCCCTGCAGCATTCCTTACAGACGGCTGCTGACAGACAGACATGAAGCCATGTCAGACCTAATCCAAACTACGTGTATGATCACATTATACAATTCATTGAAAAACTACTGGAACAAATAGCTTTTATTAGTGACTATGCTGTATGCTCACAGCTCAATGGAAAAGGTTTCACAAACCAAGCTTTGTCCAGCAAGAACAGATGATATTCAGCAATAATATAGTAATGCTAGTTTGCTATATCGGTTATGGCAAGGGTGCCCAACAGGTAAATCGTAATCCTACCTACCTTGAGTAGATCACAGGGCCTTTTGCCATTATTTTTGTTGGAAGATCATTTTGACTTTTGTCAATTCTAAAGTAATTGTGGGCACCCCTGGGCTATGGTCTAGACAGGATGGTCTAGGACAGGACGTAGTGAACCAAAATGTTGTTAAAGTTTGTTTAAAAGCGTATATTTGGTTGTTTCTTTCCCCCCAAATAATAACATGTTACTACAGTTACTAAATAAAACCAGATTCCTGGACATATTATATTCTAAACCTAAACACCATCATGAAAAGAGATGGCACAGATTTTGTGAATTGATTGCAAATCCCCTGAGCATGGTATATACTACTACAGAAAAGAAAATATTATAAATCGTTTTTGCACAAATTAAGTTCAAAGTCAAGTAAAATTTTCGACTTTGACTGAACTTAATTTATGAAAAAACTACAGGTATTTTTTCAAATGTTCCCACAACCCTCTAAATCTCTAGACATTTTGGTGATCGTAGCATGTTCATAAGCTTGGCAACGAACTCACAAAGTCAGCTAATGGAAAAAATCAACAATCTCTTATTATTAACAAGTGTTTGTTCTTCTCTATGCAATGCTGGCAGATTATGGCTATCGAGTTGCACTGACCAAGTGCCAAAGCTTAATGTTGACCCTAAAAGTTTAACGATACCAAATGAAATGGATGAGTCTAAGACAGACAGTGATTTTCAGATATGACACTTAATCATCAGTAACGGATTGAATAAATGTATACATTCATAATACGTAGTTTGCTCTTAATAGGTTAACAAAATGCTTTGTAAAGTCTTTTTTGGCATAAAACCTCAAATATCGATCATGAATTAAATGTTTTTGGGTTTCAGAAAGAGAATTTAGAGAAGGAGGCTGGTGTTTGTAACACTAGAGGGAGCCTGCAGCCTTCTCACCTACACATCACAAGAACTCAGTCTAATGAGACCAAGGTGAACACTCATCCACACTGGCGGTACAGACAGACAGACAGACAGACATTGACTTGTATAAAACCCAATTAGGTGATAGAATATCTCACTATCCATTCTCAATGTTATTTAAAGGATCATTTAGTTGAGCAGTCAGCTTTAATTTTCTAAATCCTAGAGAAAGAAATGTAGTGTAATTGTAACCATGGCAATAGCACTGAGTTTATAAAGCTTTCCCATGTGCTTTTTTTTTACTCCATCTCTTCTAATTGACTAACTTACATTTTAATGTATTTGTCCTTTAAGTAACCCCTAAGTACCCTTAGAGCAATCTGGTAAAATACCCAGCAGCCTGCTTTCAATTATCAGTGCAGCCCACCTGGTATAATATTTACCTTCCTTCCCTCCCCCACACTGTACTGCCCACAATCATTGCAAAGAAAAAAAACTCTGTGGTTGTTCACATTGTGGCCTTATCAGTCCTATGGATGAGCCATGATGAGTATGGTGAATAATGATTTCTTTGCAAAGGCTGTGTAATGCTGGCCAGGGGAGTAAAGTGATGTCTGTGAGAGCAGAAAGAAGTTATGTACCAGTAAGTTTACCAGATGGCCAGAACTTAGGGGGTAACATTGAGAAAAAAAACTTTACTGAAGTAAAGATGCCCTTTCTGGAACGTATTATTGCTGGATCACTCATAGCACAGCTATAGCCGATCCTAGATAGCAGATGTGAAAACATCCACTTTCCCTATTTCCTTATTGGCTGGCACTTAAAAACTTCATGCCAATGGAGATCGATTGTAGAAGACAAAACAAGTTTATAATATTCTCTCTGCACAGATATTATTAGATGGGAGAACATGAGGGATAGAAAATTGCATCCAGATTGAAGCTGAACCAAACTCTCCAGCTGCTGTTTATGATTGGGTTAATTTCAGTCTCAATGCAATTTGCATGTTGGGCAGTTGAGACAACCCCAGTTGTCCGCTGTTTGGGTTATCCCTACCGCTAACAGAGTGGGGAATGGGAAAATCTGATATACCCCAGAAAGCTCCAAATTTCGCGTTTGTGCGTCATAGATCTCCATGTTAATGGAGTTGCATCAGTTTCCAAGCCCACATTGCCAGCAATGTTGACGGGCTGGGGGAGGGCGGGAAAAATAAGCAGAGTTAAAGTTAAGGCTGGGTTAAGGTTATGGCTATGTTTCCATTAGAGCAATCAGTCGTGATCACCTGCGATTTTAAATGCGGTGTAGCAATCATGCCCATTAATTCAAATGAGGTAAATTCCACAGCCGCCATTGGCCGCGATCGGGCACTTGCCGTGTTTTGGATCGTGGACTTCGGTTGGCCGATCGCTACCAATCAAGGCCATAGAGGTAAATGGACACTGTTAAAAATCGCATCTCCATCCATGGAGTCTTAAACTGCACCTATTTACTGTCTATAGGCGCGATCCTGCAGGAAGATGCGGGGGTGGGACCAGACATCCTGCCGCACCCCCCACTTCCTGTCTGCAGGTCCGAACCTGAATTGCAGTAGACCACAGGAGATCACTGGGTGCTAGTGATCACCCTTGGACACTGTGCTGCGATTCAAACTGCGGGCAAACGCCCTAGTGAAAACTAGCCCTTATGTCAGCATTTTGTCATTTTACTGATGCCATGTCATGCTCCGTGGTTCACATAGGTTGGTAACCAAAGAGAACAAAGGGGCACTAGGCATAATGGCACTCATGTCACATCCAAACGTTTCTTCAGGAATGAAAATAAACAGGTCAGAGAGGATGAACGGTATTAAACCTTTTCTTTGCAAGGATGGTTTTTTTGTTTTACCTATCTTTACACATACCAGCAATGTAATATTTTATATTACAATACTGTGATGGATTTAGGGCTGCGCATCACTGTAGAACAGGGGTGCTCAACAGGTGGATTGTGATCTACCGGTTGATCATAAGGGCAACGGAGTAGACCACGCCTGTTTTTTCCCCGACTTTTTGGGAAAAGGCCAACATGGCAGAATTGTATTATGCCATACATGTTCATGCTGTTATACAATGCAAACAATATATTTTGAATGTAATATTATATATATTAATATTTACCATTTCTATTGTTGGTAGATAATTTTGACTGTTGTCATTTTTGAAGTAGCTCTCAAGCCAAATAATTGCAGGCAGCCCTGTAGCCTGCAGGAATACAACTTCTGCTTAGGTCTGCTTTTACAAACTACATTTTCTTGTCATGCTTATGCAAACATAGCAGACAGTATTGAGACAGTTGTATAAGTAGGTTAACATGTGATGAGTGATGATATGAAAATGTTCCATGACCCCCTACCCTTACGTGTAGGTACAAGCCTACTCTCCTGCGGCAACAATGACATTTTAATATCTAGGAAGCAATGTCATGAAGATTAAAAATCTGCCACCATGTTTCTTCTGAAATCATCAGTTACATAGTTCTCATACTGATTTAAAGCAGAAATAAAAATAAAAAGAAGAATATCTGATGAAGTCTCCACCACCATTTACAAATTAGCTTTTTGGCCTTTCCCCCCCCCTGTAACAGGGTTTTATTACCCATGCATTCTGCTAGCCCACATATGGGCAAAGTATGGCCCGCGGATCATATCAGGCCTGTTTATTTTTTTAATTGTCACTTTGGACTCAAGATGCTCTAGGTCCCCTTCACTTGTTCCCAGCAACAGGTGGCCGTAGTTTGCCAATGTCTGTAATCGAACATTAAAGCTTATTATCCAAAGCATCTTATATTTAATTCATTTTTTTATAACCTCCCTGGCAGTATGGTTAGTATTAGCACCCAGAATGGGAGGACTTGGGACCGAACGGCCCAAACAGGTTCTTTGTCCAGCCCTTCTGTCAAATGTTAAGCCCACTGTGGCCCACAAGTCAGACTGAACAAACTGAAACTAACAGGCTTAAATAAAACATTCCATACTAACTGTAGTGCTTAAAATGATCGTATGGTTAAAAACTTTATCTCAAAAGGAAATGCAAAATTGGATAATTTTTATCAGAATTTAAACTTTGTTAGTAGTGATGGCTCGAACCCGGAATTTGATGTTCGGCGAACGGCGGAAAATGGGCCGGACTAGCGCAAAAGTTCGTGAACCCGGGGAACCGGCAAAACCCGCCATTGACTTCAATGGGAGGCGAATTTTAAAAACAAAGGGACCCTTTCTGGCATTTCAATAGTTTCAATACTTTCAATAGTGTTGGGAAAGTTGTTTCAAAGGGGTCTAACCACCTGGTCAATGACATGACAGAGGGGAATCCATGGCAAAACTCCCAAGAATTTTTTTTTCACACAATAAATCCGCACCAAGGAATTCTACAATGATAGTCAATGGGATTTGAGCTGGAGAGCACTAAACAACATGGTGGACACTGGGGGAGATGGTCAGTTTGGGAGACACTGGTGGTGATGGTCAGTATGGAGGACACTGGTGGTGATGGTCAGTGTGGAGGACACTGGTGGTCAGGGGTGTTGCTAGGGTTGAGAAAGATCGGTGGGTCACCTCTGGGCACCTCAGGTGTGTCCGGCAAGTGGGCGTGTCCGGCAAGTGGGCGTGTCTTCCACTTGTCAAAAAGCTTCAGCTTATGGAGAACGCTGGAGCTGTGATATGCAGCACTAGTAGTGTACACCGGGGCAACCTTTGTCAATGACGGTATCACAGGTGGATTTCTTTTTCCAATTGAAATAAAGTTTAAATACATTAAGGCAGCATTCATACTTGCACCTACACCACAGGTGTAAATAATGGTATACACAGAAGATGATTCGCTGCATCTGTCGGCAAACAATGCTTAAAGGAGGGGCCTTTTGTGCATCACCTTTGACTATTACAATATAATAAAGAACCACCACTGTGTGTACTGCTGAGGTCAATCTGGCAAATGTCCCAGCACCTAGATAGTCCATAAATCATGCTAATAGGACATCTACACTAATGTTTGTTTAGCACTGCGGCATCAAAATACATTTTATATCTATGGAGCTCTGATGTACTACATGCAGTTACTTGTGGAATACCAATATATAAAAGCACAATCTAAAGAGAACCAGAGACTACACCAACAGCAGTTTTGAAATGATAGTGGTTCCTTCAGTAATGGAGAGTCAAAGGCAGAGCATGTGAGAGGATAACAATGACCGTGGATGGAGGAGGCATAATCACATGTCAGCCATATGATGCAGGTATTAGGCATCTAATCCCTGGTCAGGATGGTCAGAGGGTGCCAGCAGAGCCCAGGTGATCAGTCATACCATAAATGGCGAGTGGGAATGAGATTAGTATAACCAGGGGCGTAGCTAGAAATGACTGGGCCCCATAGCAAATTTTTTTATGGCCCCCCCCCAGGCGCAGCACACATAGTGTGAAAGGGCCGTAAAAAGTAAAGCACAGCTAGTGTGAAAGAGCCTGAAATGGTACAGTGCATTAACGCTATCCATGCTGCATTGTGATACTGTACCACAGCTACATGGCACAGCTAGTGTGAGAGAGGCCCTGAAATGTACACTTGCTTGAACGCTACTCCATGCTACATTGTGATACTGGTACCACAGCTAGTGTGAAAGAGCGCTAAAGAAGTCAATCAGTTTCATTAAAGAGTAGTACTTACACCTCATCAATCCACATGTGTAGGAGGCAGGAAGTGATGTGGAGGGGATGTTTCCCATCCATCACACAAGGCAAAAAAAACCGCTTCTAACTCAGCACAGCGCGTTTTCTGTGCGTTTTTCTGTGCGTTTTTAGCGGGTTTGGCAATGCAGATACATGGGATGTGTTTTTGCCAGCGTTTTTTGGTGCATTTTCCACACTGAAAACGCTCAAAAAACGTTGGGTTAGACTCTAGAGTCTACACTACGTTTTTTGGAGCGTTTTCAGTGCGGAAAACGCGCCAAAAATGCTGCCAAGAATGATGTAACTGCTGCATTGGACTGCTGCATATGGATTGCCACCTTTGCGCGTTTAGGCACCAAAAACGCGCAAAACACGCTCTAAAACGCACCGGTAAAACACACTGTGCTGATTAGGGCGTTTTTGTTTTTTTGCCTTGTGTGAGTGGATGGGAAACATCCCACCACATCACTTCCTTCCTCCTTACTCATGTGGATTAATAACAGAGTGTGTAAGTACTTCTCTTTTAATGAAACTGATTGACTTCTTTAGCGTCTTTCACAATAGCTGTGCTGTAGCTGTGGTACAGTACCACAACACAATGCAAATGGCGTTAATGCAGTGTACATTTCAGGGCTCTTTCACACTAGCTTAGCTGTAGCTGTGGTACAGAACCACAATGCTGCACGCATAGTGTTCATGTAGTGTACATTTCAGGGCTCTTTCACCCACTAGCCGTACTTTCCTTTTATGGCCTTTCACACTATGTGCGCCTGCACCTGGGTTGCACTTCATGTCGATAATGACGTGGTAGCGGTAATGCAACGGTGTCCGTTAACGTGCATGTTACCGGGGGGAAAAACACATTTTGCAATGCGCTCCACTTGTGTCCCATACACGTGCTAGACCTTGCGTTTTTGGTGCGACCCAGTGTTAGACTCAGCCTAAGAAATTATTGTTGGTAGCAAGCAGGGGAAGAAAAGTAGTCCCTTCTCACCTGCTTGCCTCCGACTTCAGGGGGGGGGGGGGGGGCAGCCATAAAAAGTGCTCTGTGCATCATAAGAAAGGAATAAAAATCAAAAATTTTTATTCTCTGTGACCTAAAGTGGTGAGGTTAGGTTGTCAGTCTCAGCAATGTCTCCTCTACACATCCCCCACACACACCTCACAGAGGACGCTTCCATGTCTGGGAAGGTTCTCATTCATCCAGATCATGGTATATGGAGGATGAGGACAGAAATGACAGGGGTTACTGGGTGTAATATATATCTTATTACCTCCTCTGCTGCCAGTCCCAGCAATTGTCCCTCTACACTTCCCCACAATCACCTCACAGATGTCACTTCCATGTCAGGGAAGGTTCTCATTCATCCAGATCATGAACGCAACTCCGAGACAGAGAGAAGGAGAGGGGAGAGAGGGGTGGGGGCTGACAGGGAGAGAGCACACAAGAGCTGCACGCTGTGTAGTGATGTCACAGAGAAGAGCAGCTCTGTGACTGGACTGTAAATATATTGCGGAAGCAAAGTATGGGGACGAAAATAGTCCCTCTCCACATGCTTGTCTCCGATCAGGAGGGGGGGGGGGTTGGAGCAGAAGAACAGAAGACATGAGAGAGCAGAATAAAGAAAAAAAAACGGGCATGTGACAATGACAGAGCAGAGGGTCGCCCAGAAAGCCAATACTCTGTAGCACACATTACCCTCGGTTCGAGCTGGCTTCTCCTCATTCTCGCAGTCGCTGCAGTGGTTGCTATTGGCTGGTCGCCGCCAAGAACGCCGGGACGTGTAGTGAGGAGGTCGGCGAGCGCCCCCTGACAGGTCTCTAAAGAAAACTACAAGTCCCGTCGTTTGTGGACGTATGAAGCCGTGCAGCCTATGCGCGAGAGGGTGGCAGGTGGCATGTTGGATTTAGAGTCCAACAGTGTGTGCTCTCTGAATGGTCAGCCTTTTACACTTCCTGTTGTTATGTATAGGCTTGAGCGGCAGTTCGGGGCACCCGCGCTGGGCACTGGCCATATAAAGATTTGGGGCACTCTCTGAGAGGTTTCGGGGCACGTGCCCCCGTTTTATCATGCTAACGACGCCACTGTGGGGTGATGGTCAGTGTGGAGGACACTGGTGGTGATGGTCAGTATGGAGGGACACTGGTGGAGATGGACAGTGTGGCAGACACTGGGGGAGAGGTCAGTGTGGAGGACACTGGTGGTGATGGTCATATGGAGGAAATGGTGGTGATGGTCAGTGTGGAGGGACACGGTGGTGATGGTCAGTATTGCAGACACTGGTGGTGTGATGGTCAGTGTGAAGGACACTGATGGTGATGGTCAGTATGGAGGACACTGGTGGTGATGGTCAGTATGGCAGACACTGGTGGAGATGGACGGTTGGCACAAGGTTGTAATGGATGGAAAGCCGTGCCCTATGTAGTAATACCCTTTATTAATATGGTGAAAAAAATTGCGGGTATTACCCCTGCCACCAGATAACTGTGGCCGGGCACTGGGCACAGACAGTTGGCACCAAGGCTGTAATGGTGGAAAAAGTTATGGACTTTTAGTTTATACCCTTATGAAAAGGGTACAAAAAATTGCTGGGTATTACCCCTCCACCAGATAACTGTGGTTGGGCACTGGGCACAGACAGTTGGCACAAGGTGTTGTAAGGATGGGAAAGCCCTGCCAATATTTAGTAATACCCTACAATAGGGTGAAAAAAAATACCCTGGGGTACAAAAGTGCCACCAGATAAGTATGGGTGGGGCATGGGCAGTGTGGGCGCACACACAGTTGACAAGGCTTTAATGGACAGAAAGCCCTGCAATATTTATAAATACCTAAATAGGGTGAAAAAAAAATCCCTGGGTATACAAAGTGCCACCAGATAAGTATGGTGGGCACTGGGCAGTGTGGGCGCACACACAGTTGGCACAAGGCTGTAAGGGACGGAAAGCCGTGCAATATATTACAAAAAATTGCATTTTTCCGGGTGGAGTGGCCGACATCCCAAATATAAATAATATGGAACTGTAGTGGTGTCATAGACATCCAACAGCAGCAGGGATTCCCCCGAGCAAGTCAGGGCAAGGGGACTTTAATGGCCACCAATCTCCAAGGAGGAGGAAAATAAGTAAGGACATGAGGGTTATATAAAAAAACATATTGAAAGTTTATTATGTGGTCATAAAAATTATAGCATGGCAAGGCTGGTTGGCACACATTAATACATCACATAGTACGTTGGTAGTAAAAATAAATAATAAATACGTAGGTCAAGATTGTACAAAATGCCGGGATATAGGGCCCATCTGAACAGGGTCCACTTCACCCTGTTCAGATGGGCCCCCCCTATCCGGCATTGTCACCAATGTCAAAAAGATAGGGGGGGGTCGAACTCGCCATATGTTCGCGAACATGTGGCGAACGCGAACATGCGATGTTCGCCGCGAGTTCGCCGGCGAACAGTTCGGGCCATCACTATTTGTTAATGCTCATTTACATAGTCGGTTACCGACCATTAAACAAGCAGTTGCAGCAACGCCCTGGGGAACACAATATGAGGCATTCCCTGGGCAGTGGTTAGTCAGTTACTCCATAGGGTTAAAAAAGTGTGCAGAGGCCCGCCCCCAGGAGCGCCCAGTCATTTTTAAGGCTGCTGCCAATATGTACGTTGTTTTTTTGGTTTCCAGGCACCCTCTTCTTTCAGAAAGCGGTAATGATGCTTAAAAAACACTGATTGTCTGTGAATATATCACACTGTATGATGGTACAACCAACCAATCTTCGACAATCTTTTTTTTGTTGTGCAATATGATTGATCGATCAAATCACAACATAATCAACCTGTGTATGCATTCATCATTCCTACCATGAGAAGGAACAAGGCCAAAGTAGGATTTGTGTTACTGGCTGGATCAGGAAATAGAAATAAATTCATACACATTTTCAGCAAAATTTCTAATTTTGATTTATTAGTTTCAAAATTTGCCTTCAATTTTCATGTGATATGTTGGTTGCGAAAATATTGCAAAAATCTAGAATATAGTGCTATATCTGTGTAATAGCGAATATTTGAGATTCTGGGTAAAGAATCTTGCATTGCACTCGAAAGAAGGTAATTAATTACTAGAATCTCAAATATTTGCGATTATGAAGCTATAGCACTATATTTAAGATTTTCACAATAAAAGGTGCAGAATATCAAAATATTCGCAAAAATTTTTACTTTTTTTCGACCATCTCTAACAAACACCACATCTAAAGGCTGGTAAGTTGAAATATAGTAACGTTTAGGTTTAATAACATTTTAAATATTTAAAAAAGCAAAGGACAAGTAGTTTTGAAGCGCGTGGTCGACCGCTCGTGGCCGCCACGGAACCAATCTGCAGCCAGCCGTCAAAGTGGGGACAAGCCTTTATGCAGCATTCACTGGCTTAAAGTGAAAGAGCAGCCAGGCAACTCACATTTTCAGATGAAGATCGGGTGTATTTTTCTTATTGGAAGATATTTTTAAGGTGGTAGCCTGGTTTAGACAGGATGAATGAATTTCCCAAATACTATGCAGTGTCAAATATGAATGGGCAGCCTGTGGCGACCATGTGGATCATAAGACATTAATCCAGTGCACCTCTTGGGGCTCTTAAGCCTTTCGGATTATCCAACATCTCCTGGCTGATTATTTGAGGTCTAGAGTTTCACTTCCTCACACCGGGCTTCTTACTGCGAGTGCTCACATAAAAACTTTTGCCATGTGGTGCTAACTTTGTAACACATGAAGTTAGTGCTGAGCACATGAATGATATATGCCCGCAGGGGCCCATTGGGTTTCTGGTTTAAGATCGTTTCTAAAGGTTTAAAACGGGAGAGTGAGGAAACCCTTCATAAACTTTAAAAAGCTTCACTTTTGCGTTGCATGATAAATATAAACCAGAGCAAAGTGCTGTCTAAATTTCTGCTGCTCTACCATCACATGGAGACTTTACAATGCCCACCAGAACTACAAGAAGGGGAAAACGTTTTTTAATATAGTAAACAAACTCTTCAGTGCAGTGAGGCAGGAGACACTGTACATGCATTAAATGTAAGCCATTGGCGATGTCAATTATTGGACGTTGTAGGCCACACAAGGCTCAAACTGAAGGTGATATATTTCTATAGGATCTATAGCTGGAAGTTCATAGTATACAAATTTCACCCAGCTGCAGGCCATATAACTTTTTTCTCTTTAATTCTTATATACAGTATACATACATGTTAAGACCATCATGTTGCTATGAAGACATGTGCCTTCATTCAAAGGAAGCTTCCCTAGGCTCAAAAAGCCCTTAAAAGCCCTAGAACAACTGCTTAGGGGTACAAAATATCTATTTGTAGCCTGGGCCCAATAAATATTGCAACCCATTTATGAAGACCATGAGAGTAAATTTTTAGCACTAGATTTTTCAAGCATATCCGTGATGGCACTGGAAAACTGTCCAAAGTTCTTTATAAATGCTCCAGTATTCTGTCCTGAACATTTGCTTAAATCATTTTCAACTTTACTTTTCTCTATCCCCGGCCCAAGAGGTATCGTTACAAATAAAAAAAGTAAACTTCAGAAAGCAACACAGAGGCAGGGTAGTCCTACTAAATCTGAAGAGGAATGACCCACCTAAACAGCCATATCTAACTCATACCAGGATAAGTATCCTTTGACTGGAGGGTGATGAGCTGCAGTCTAAAAAAAACAGATGACCCCCCACTAGGACTGTTGTGTCGGGTGAGTGTAGTGTATAAAGCTACTCACGCGACCAGGTTCTCAGGATGGATGTCCTCTGCTCACAGCCCAATAAAGCCAAGGTCCACGACAGCAGATAGGAGGCTATTTAGAGTTTATTTGGAGGATATGTACAAGCTTACACCATCACCCGGAGGCAGAGATAGGGTTCAGTCTTGGCGATAGTTTTCAATAGTTGCTGACGAGCCGCTGGACCTGTGGGCAGGGTGTTGTGGACTGGAGGCTTGTAGTCATCTATGGAGCCAATGCAGAAAAGCCCAGAATATTCTAAGGGACTTCTATTTATGTCCTTAGACAGGGGCTGGCTTAAGGCCTGTTACTAGGCAGAAACGATTAGCTACTTTTTGGAGGGATAAGTAGAGAGTGAGTAACACCCATTAATCCTGCCCATGACTCATGGGTTCAGCAACTCGTAAACAACAGGTGCAACCCTTAAGGGGACACACACCAACTTATAAGCACTATACAGACAAATAATACAGTACAAATATACAGGTATGTGGGCCTTTCTCGGGTCACTACAGGACTTTGCTTGCACCCAGTGTTGGTTCTAGGCATGGGCAACATGGGCGATTTCCCAGGGCAGCATCTAGATAGATGCCTCCCTCCAGCACTCACAACCACGTGGCTACCCTGGGGAGACAAATTCTGGAGTGACAGTCTGTAGTCTAACATTTTTTCCTGTAGTTTGTATTTTAAGACCCAGCAGTGCTATATGAAGACACAAACTAAATGGTTAACTTTATATATAGCATATAATTTTTTCTAAAGTGCAGTCTTTCTGGTGTCCTGGTCTCATAATACCCTAAAGCCTCTGATCATTGTGCAGTTAAACAATACAAATCTCTCTACCGCAAAGTAAAAATTAGTTCTACATTGTTCAGAAAAATCCATTTAATATGGTCACAGCCCATCAAAATCACTGCTCAGTGGATCCAATTTGGGAAAGTTAGCCTGGAAAAAGTTCACATTGGAGCAGGCTCAGCATGAAATAGACTTTTTTTCTTTTTATATAGTGATAGAGTTGGAGAAGGTACAGAAGCTATTTTACAGTTATGTCACCACACTGGCAGTCAATCCACAAGTACAAGACCTACATGTGTAAACTGTGCCATGTGAACCGAAATTGAAAGGAGGAATCAATACTTTACAGACTAAACGTGAGAATACAACATGTGAATAGCACAAGGTCTGAACATGAACCATGTGTTTCAGAATACCTAGGTAAAGATGAGATCATTCACAGAAAGTCTATACTTGCTATAGTTGTGGAATGCTTTAGGCCAGTGGATGCAATAGGCAAAAGGTGCCATATCCTGATTTAATTACCTATAAAATAAAAGGTTACAAAGTTATGCCAACATACTTCAGGGGCATCAAAGAGTGTGCCTTCATCTGATCAGGGCCTTATAGGGTATAAAGGGAAAGATGATACAGCTCTGACTTATCCTTTCTGATGTACTTGGTTAGACATAACTGACAATCATTGCTAAGTTGCTAGAGGTGGTAATTCCCTTTAAGGTAAACTTATGTAACGAAGTAGTTAAAGGATGTTTGTGGGACAGGATGCTTGGGGGCACGAGGAGCAATCACCTGCCTCAGTATGCTTCCCCTACCTCAGTCCTGGCAGACAGCCATCTTGAAGCACAGAAGTATGGCGATAGCGTGTATATGGCGCCCCACCTGGCAGGCGAACATCAGGTTCCCTTTAAGACACAGATTCTTAGTGATCGACAAAATCACAACACAGTTCAGTTTGAAAGAATAAAACAATGTCCACACAATAGTTGCTGGTAAACTGGGGTCTTACTTTTCTAAGGAGGACTTTGTACAGGTGTAAAGCTACCTCTGGTCCTAGAGGCAGATATTGAACAAAGGAAGATATTGAGATATTGAACAGTTTCAAACAACACAGAAGTGCTGGCCCACTCCTTTGAGGTGTTTATAAGTCCACAGGAGAGGGTTTGGCTTCCCAGGGCAGTAGGTGCATACAGGAGGTCCATCAGGATGCTACCCTAACCCTGAGGGAAATGTGGTACTCACATTATGGAGATGGAGAAAGTCCCACACACCCCAGGCCTTTAAGGTGTACCCCACACACTCCCAGGCCTGTATCTCCCTCCAGCAAGAAGACATGGTCCCTCCTATATTCTGGATTATATCCCCCTGGGCAGACACCTCCCATAGGATGAGCCAGCATATTTATCATATAAGAAAAATACATTAATCATTTCATTGTTATTTCCACTACACTACAGTTACTCCCCCAATTTGAATTTGAGTGTTTGGAATATTTGAACTGAAGGAGCAACTTGGGTGGTGAAACCTCTTTAACATTCCAGAACAGCCAATTGTAACTACTAGCTATATCATGAAGTAGATAAAGAAAACATTTACAGACATTGTTACGTTGATACCAATATAAGCATTTAGATGTAGAGTAACCATAAACAGACATACCCCAAATGCAAACCAATGCCTGATGTAAGGATCAGGGGAGAGAGCCCTGAAAACTCACCTCTTCAGTCTCTCCTACCCACCTTCTCACTCCTAACATTACAACCATGCCAGTCCCCCACCCACCTATTGTATACTCTGTTCCCCAACCTATTAGACTGTTAGCCCGTCCGGGCAGAGTCCTCTACTCATCCTGTGTCATAACCTGTACCTGTGTGTTATCTTGTGTTGTATCTCCACTCTAATGTATTGTACAGCGCTGCGTAATATGTTGGCACTATATAAATAAATGATTATTAAAATAATAATAACAATAATAAAAGAGTGTTTGGGGAACCCAAAAGTTATGTCACAGCTATAATTTATTTACTGCAGACCTCTTCCAAGAGTTGCAAAAGTACAGTGAAGGAGATACACATAAATGTAGCTTTAACCCATTTCCTGCAAACAGTTAAAGCACAGAGGAATATTTCAATTGCCAGAAGCAAAATATCTTGGTTTATAAGAGAAAAAACACAATAACTTTGTGACCTTTTCTTGGAGACTCCAATTTTCTTTTCTGCATGAATTAATGAGGACAGAATGTCACAGAAAGTATTGACTTAGCCAACAATCTTTGGAAGTAATAAAGAAAAAGTAAAATCCAAGTGTGTACTCATCTATCATTGAGATAGAGCCCTGGACTTCCCTCTTGGCTATAGCAGGTGATCTGTAAGGTAGGCTCATGTGATCTCAATTAAAATGGCTTCAGAGTTCTTCCATTACCGTTTACCCAATTACCCCATGTGGTCCTGTCATCTTCACTGATTGCATTCTCATCTGGAAAATCTGCCTCTTCTCTTGGTGACATCACTTCAGTGCTTAAAGCCTAATCCCTTTTCAAGAGCTCAATTTATTTTCAAGGCAAAAAGTCAACGGCAAGACTCGGAGAATATGACGGATTCGGCTTTTGCTTTCTCGGATTCTAGTTGTAATTCTGGGGTGTCCCATGGAAAAACTACAGTACCATAGCTGCTACAACAAATGACAGGGGGTATTGATGGGTCTACAAGGACTAAGCCAAGATATGTATGAGTTGTTCTTTTTATGTGCAAGTCTTGTGGTCAAATTCTGAGAGTCAAGTTATTATTTTTTTATTTTATTCCTGTCTATATCCCCCATGGGAGATCCATTCTCTATATTTGTCACTGAAACAGAAAGTAATTGGTTTACAGTTGTCACCTGCAGAGGAGGTGATTTGGTACATTGCAATGGTGACATCATTCCAATGGCCCATCCAAATGCAGAGGGAGGAGCTGGGCATTTTGCCTAAGGATCGACCCCACCCTACTTTCCTTTGTTAATCTGTATTATGGTTTGTCATTTTTTTCTATAGTTATGTTGTATATTTTATTTAAATGTTTACAGCGCTGCGTAATATGTTGGCGCTATATAAATAAATGATAATAATAATAACAGCAGGAGGATCCTTGGCAGTGACTATATACTGGATTGGTACAGGTGATGTCCCAGTGGAAGGAGCAGTCACAGGTGGTATACTGTGAGCTCTTAGGGTAGTCAATGACCCAAGTGGTATTTGGTAAAAGAGGCAGCTTAGTAAAACAGTTGGAGATCAGTTTCAAACACAAAGGGGGCACTGTCAAAGTCCTTTGGATGTTCATAATGTTTTACTTAGATTGCTATCTTTTGGTTATTAAGCTGTGACCTGCAAATATATTCAACATATTTTCTTCATCTACATTAGTTTTATGTCTATTACTATATCTGTTATGTTGAAAGGTGGGTTGGTTAAGGGGTGGAGGTGGTAGATTATTAAATGGAAAGGGCATCTTCACAAGGTCAGCCCTATCCAAGTCCTTTAAAAAAAAGTCTTCCATATATAAATTCCACTAGTGATTGCTCTATGCTGGAATTTTTATTCACTTTGTTTTCTGGAATGGGACCAAGTTCTAAACGTTACTAGCACACCTACCACCTTTTATTATCGCTTTTCGTTTATTTGGGATTTAGAGAGCAAATAGCACTGTGATCATCCAAAGCCAAACAGAAAAATGACTGCAAAAATGCTGTGAATGGTTCCAGAAAGCCATTTCCCTTTGCTGCAGATGTTTCAGGATTGTAGATGCAGAGCTCCACAGCTAAATCAAACAAGGATTTTGGCAGTGACGAGCTACTCTAGCTCTGAGTACATCTGCTCTGCGTTGGACATTGCATGTACATGTAATTAAATATAGAGGCCCTCTATTCTGTATAGCATGGGGAGGCCAAACAGTTTTTAGGTACAGCCAACCCTACCGAGTGCCAGGGGGGATTGACTTGGCTACAGCAATCAACACAATGTTTGCCTGCCAATGAACTTACATATGTGGGCAAGAGGAGGATGAGAGAGAGCTTGTTACGGCAGAATTAAACTTGTTCAGCTTCAAAAGGCGTTGTGTCGCTCTGCTTCCAGGGACAGAACACTCATGGCAAATTTTACATAAAACTACTAAATACAGTACTACTTATAACACAAAAGTGTATGGAATTTTTCATCAATGAACATTTTATTTTTGCTTTTATTATACTTTGTAAAGGTTAGGGTTTTGCTGAGGTTATAACACAATAGCAGTCAATTAAAGTTCATTCTTTTTGGTCTGACATTTGCAAAGTGAATTGTGACTGGTTACTGTGGGTCTCCATGCCAGGTGAATAATTCTGGAGGAAGAATATTTTTTTTTATTTGTGATTTCCCATTTATTTTGATGAGGACAGATGGAAACTACCCTTATGCTAGCTTCACACGGACATTTATGCGACTGAAAACCGTATGGGGCATTTTTGAGTTTTTTTTCCATGATTGCACATTTGTCCTAAATGCTTATAGAAGCACTCAAACTGCTTCTACCCAAAAATATTTTTGGCACAATGCTCCCTTAATGCAGAATCCCTTATGCATGTTTACCCCATCCTACTTCCCTTTGTAAATCTGTATTATGGTTTGTCATTTTGTTTCTATAGTTATGTTGTATATTTTATTTATATGTTTTTTTGTCACAGCAGGAGGATCATTGGCAGTGCCTATAAAAAATACTGGATTGGTAGAGGTGACGTCCCAGTGGAAGGAGCAGTCACAGGTGGTATACTGTGAGCTCTTAGGATAGTCAATGACCCAGGTAGTATTTGGTAAAATAGGCAGCTTGTACCCAAAAACATTTTTGACACAATGCTCCCTTAATGCAGAATCCCTTATGCATGTATACACCCATCTTTACCTAACCTAACACTATTGACAGTAAAAACAATTCACAGGTCAAGGTTCAGGAATGAACCAAGGACAGGAGCCAGCCGTTAACAAACACAACTTTATTCCAAGCGACCCAACAGGGGAACGCCAGTAAAACTTTCAGGCAAAACAGGTTTAAAGTTTAACACTCAAGGATGACCTCAATAGTCCAGGTAGTCTAACAGTTGAGTCCGCTTCACCCACGTGGGGCCAGGGGAAGTAAGGCCAGAAGTGACCGGTACTTGCATCCTCCACAGCCTGGCTGGGACACGCTAATGCGGGATTCTTCAGCGTCCAGAAATTCATCACGTGGCCGTTCTCCACGTGGCATGCGCTCTCAGTCACCCCACCAGAACCTTGGCAAGGGAAGGGACTGGACTCGGCTGAGTAAACACGTAACTGGGGCTTTCAGGAACGTTTAGAGTCTGGGGATGGATAGCAGGCCCAGTTGAACCTGCAAAAACATTTTTGCAAAGCCTCCACTGAGGCCAAATGGACGCAGAGTAATTAAGAGGCATCCATTGGGTGTTTAAGGACCCAAAAAGCACAAGACCATGAAAACCCCTTCAAATTGCATCAAATAAATGAAAAGGCTCAATAATTTTCCAACAGCCAAACCATTTCTTTTAGTTTTAAAAATGTCTTGCAAACATCCATGTACATCTAGACTCACATGTCTTCTGGAACTTCCCTACAATTCAGCACTACTTAAGCTAGGCACGGCTTGATTTTTTAATAGATTCTAGCACAGTCAGGCACCGCACACGTTCATGGTGCACAATTATGGTGTAAAATATAGAGCCATCCAGTCTTTCTTCAAGCAGGATCTTCAACCTCGGTCGATCGTGTGGGCATTAAGCTGTGTATGCCTAGCATTAGCTTACATCTATATGCTCTCGGATTTTGGAAAAGTTGGATCTTGGAATTCAAACCTTAAAGTAGGTATATGAACATCAAATTTTACTAGAGTTTATGCTATATTTACTGCACTAGTCGACTTTTAGAAACGCTATTCCTTATAAAGTCAGTTGAAAGAAAAAATCAGGTTGTGTATTCTTTGCAGAACATTAACTGTATTTTTCGGACAATAAGACACAGTTTTTCACCCCCAAAATTGGAATCTTATGGTCAGAATGTGCGCCTTGGCTCCCCCCCCCCCCAGTTCTCCTGGCATTAGCTGGGGAGGTGGAAAAGCTGTCAGATGGGAGATCTGCCCAGAGCCCTGCTGATATAAGCATTACAGAGCTGTGTGTGGGAAAGACTCTCTAGTGACACCAGTTCAGTTGTGGCTGAAGTTGGTACTGCATGGGATTTTGTTACCCAATTGATTGGTTTCCCTGCTCTAAAAACTGGGGGCTTCTTATGGTCAGGTGCATCTGAACAATACGGTAATCTCTTCTCTTATTGTATCTGCATTATTATGTATTACCTTATCCATACTCTATTACCTAATCCTCTTCTTGTGCATCTGTGGAACACAAAAACCATAAGCATACTGCAATATATGGAACATATTAACATAAGTGTTTGTGATAAATATATTAAACTCCCAACCTCTAGAAACTGTATCCCCAATCCTGCCATATGTATTGGTTTGATGTTGGTTGTATCTGTTTTATGTGGTGTCTGGCTTGCCTCTACATTCTTGTTATCTTTTTAAAGATTATTTTGAGTAGAAAAGGTTTTACGGGCCACTGAATCTCATTAAGGTGTATTCTGTGTTTTGAATGGAGACTGAGGAACTGCCAACTCCAGCCCAGAGTAGACTGACTTATTCCACCTTAGTTAGAACCCCTTTAAAAAACAGCCCCTTTATTACCCTTATGTATGTTTCTTTCACTTAGCTAGTTCTGCTCAATACTCCCTGTTTGGAAGGCATGCCCACCTTATGCCCTCCCTAAACTTCATGTCCTAAGAGCGATTCAAGGATACTTAGTCAGTGGTGTCTACACACAAAACTTAATAGAGTGCCAATAGCTAAGTTAGCCACAGTAAAACCAAAAGTTACCGGTGTACATATTCATGGCTCTTTTACACTATCCATGCTTGCGTTAATGCTAAAGCCCAATGACTATTGTTAACTCAAACAATTATTTGCATAAAACTAAATGGGAGACGCAAGCACAGCATAGTTTTTTTGCCAGTAACAGAAGCGGTTAACAAGAGATGGTAGTGTTACATCTACCATGTTCATTATCGGCAAAAACCATAGCCACATCACCCTTAGTGTGAAAGGGCTCTAAGGCAGATTTTTAAAAAGGAATACAGTACAAAGAAACACATAAAAAGCAACACAAGCCTATGTGCCACACAAAGAAGATGTAATAGACATCCACCCATAATGTGTATGAGAGCCTTGTTTATCTGTTTATTTTACATACGTTTTCCATTGGCTTGTTAGTAAATGGGCGAAATAGTGTAATGTGCCAGTATGTTCTAGAAAAAGGATGCATTGCTAATTGTAAGAACGACACTCTTGCATCATCTGCATGGAGTTTGTAATGGGTTTCCTCCAGGTGGAAATGACCACAGGGGGTTTATGGCATCACTGAATTTTGAAGAGAAAATTCCTGTAGTACATATCACTTTCTGAGAAACGATCAGTTAGCACATTCCTTCCCCCATCTCTGACCGCATGAAATCACCAGGAGACTGCAAATATTTTCCAGTGTCTGGGCTGTCTAGTAACTGACCCATTTAAAGGGACAGTAGCCACATTACAATATATCGCTTATATAGTGTTAATTGCAAATTTTTATTGTGAAAATCAGCACTTTGCCATTTCACAAAGATCTCAAATATAGTGCTATATCTTCGTAATCACAAAATTTCAAGATTTTTTACATCGGTACCCACACCTACCGTGCATTGCATTCACAATATGCGCATGTACAAGTGCAAATTTACGCAATGAGGTTAATAAATTATTAGTTTTCATGTGAGAGAGTTGATCCCTAAATTATTGGGAATATTGGAACTTTTTATTGCGCAATTCCTAGAGCTATATATTCGCAAAATTGAATATTCTGCAGAAAGCACCATGTCTTGCGTTTTAGTGATGAGCAGCACAAGCAATATTCGTATTCACATAATATCACACATTTTTTTACCTAATATTTGCAACAAGTTTGTAAATTCGAGAATTTGTGATCTCCAGTCATTATTACCTTCATTGCAAAAAAGATTTTCGCGATCACCACTACTGATGTAAAATCTTGAATATTAGCGTTAAGAAGATATGGTACTATATTCAACATCTTTGTGAATTCTTGAAGTTCTGATATTCGCAATCAAAATTCGCGATTCGAATATTTGAGCCCAACACTATTGTGTTTGCAATATGGGCATGTACAAGTGGCTAATGAGGATAACAATGAATGGAGATCATGAATTCTCCAATTAAGGATTTCTTTAAGAATATAAGGTCAGAAATTTGTGATAATTTGCGAATACGATAATTTGCGAGCCTATGGTGCTCATCACTAATCTTATATAGCTTTCGAGCGTCTAATATTCTAATTTCTGATCTGCATTCACATTTCAGGTACTAGGCAAATTTGGACCAAAGTCTGCTACAATATCATTATACTCCAAAAAAAAACATGACCATGAAATAATCTATTTATCTAGATCAGGGGTCCTCAAACTATGGCCCACGGGCCGGATCAGGCCATCCATGGCGTTCTGACGGGCCAGCGGGTACCCACCATGCCCACCCTCGGTGCCAAGTAACAAGCACCAGCTCCCGTCACCCAATACCCAGCTTCTGTCTGGAAGCTGCCATAGACGCTGTGAGGCAGATCAGCAGGGGTGTGGCAGGTAGGAGGAAGCTGATTGAAAGGAGTACTCCAGCATGCTCGCCTCTATTGCCACACCCCCTGTGTTTCCAGTGCCAAGTGAGACAGGTAGGATGATTTCACTCCGAGTAAGTTGTAACATGGTAGAATGAGGGGAGGGAATGATTCTTAATGGGGGGTTGTGTGTGTGTAGGGGGGGGGCATATATTAGTTGGGGGTTATATAGCACATAGCAATACACATAGCAAAGCACATAGCAATACGCATATCCATATATACAGCAATATACATAGTAATGCACATATCAATACACGTAGAAAAGCACATAGCAATACACATATCAATACACATAGCAAACAAATAGCAATACACATAGCAAACAAATAGCAATACACATAGCAAAGCACATGACAATACACATATCAGTACACCTAGCAATGCACATATCAATACACATAGCAATGCACATATCAATACACATAGCAAAGCACATGGCAATTCATATATCAGTACACATAGCAATGCACATATCAACACACATATCAGTACACATAGCAATGCACATATGAGTACACATAGCAAAGCACATAGCAATATACATATCAATACACATAGCAAAGCACATTGCAATACACATATCAGTACACATAGCAATATACATGATTTTCTAGTAGTCCGGCCCCCCAACAATCTCAGGGCTCATGAACCCGCCCCTTGTTTATAACGGTTGAGGACCTCTGATCTAGATAAAACATACAATCTTGGTTCAGAGGACCCTGAACCCCAATGCTACAAGGCCTTAGTGCTGAACACTGAGCCTGTGTGCTATATCCTGCCATTCCTGTACTGTAAGAATCAGAGCGCATCATTACCTGCCATTAAAGTAAAATTGTCAGAGTAAATGCATCAAAAATGATGTCAAAGGTCCACCAAGGAAGGCACAGAGTCTGAATGGAATGTGTCAAATGTAAAAAAAAAAATAGAACTGCTTAGAGACCTAATGCTAGCCATACACAGCCCGATAAATAGCCCGATCAACCAAGCCCGATCAAAGT
>CM070040.1:44285886-44296838 GCA_036250615.1 Ptychadena robeensis
ATATATATATATATATATATATATATATATATATATAAAATAAATGGTGTCTGGCAACAATCAACTTGTGATTTGCCAAAACAAAAATAATAATAGTAATATGAGGCAGTGGCAAATCTCTCCAGTTGGCTGAGTGTGTGCACCACATATTGGTCCATTGATGTTGAGTGATCCTTAACCACTAACTAAAATGTTCCGACTCCAACACTTAGGAGTATACTCTACCATGTTCATTGGTTACAGCCACCAACCTCTATGTTACAACAGGACACATTATGCACATAGAATACGGCTATGGTGTGGTATTTCTTTGCTTTTTTTGGCGCAGTCCGTTTACAGGAAACCCTTTCTATGATCGTTTAGCCCTCTAAATAGAATGTTTACTAATTATGGGAAGCTTGCAAGGCAGTAATACCCTTTCAGTTTTTTAAGGGATAATGCAGCTGAGACACAATTGGTAATGCTGATAATTCAGTCGGCAAGCTGTACTGTCTAGGTTAATAGATAGTGTTTTGTGGAGGGGAGCATACATAAAAAATCCTCTCCGCCTGCTCACAAAGGTGAATGGATTACATAGTGCATAGTAATAGAACATACATTCCTATACACAGCTACACATACCAGAGAGCACTAAACATTGCACAATGAATGTGGATGTTATGAATTAAAGGAAACCATGCTGAACTTTTCACAATGGGAGTTTACAAAGGAGACAACATGGAATACTTTCCTTCCAACATTTGAGGCATGAAAAGGGGAGAAATTCTAAGAAAAATGCACCACTCCTTTCTTTTTACTAAACAGTAGTATCTAAAACTCAGAGGATACAATGTTCATTCTGTACAGTCAATGCTGATGGCCAATAAAACACCCCTAAAAATTAATATTTCTCAAAATGGACATATTCACTGCAGTATCTTTAGGCCGGGTTTTCACGTATTCAGTTTTATGTGCGTAGAGAAACCTATCCAGAATATTCGCTTTACATTCTATAGAATTTTTCACATGAACATGCTTGTTAATGTAAAGTGAATAGGTGTGAACCAGGCCCTCAGGTGAGCCAATTGTCATACTATAAGATGTGCCCATTGCATACTGTAGTGATGAATGTTGATTTACCAACTGTGGTATCTGCAATTATACAGTATGTGCGCCATATTGCTCAGACTCTCCCAAAGGGCCCATCTGGCTGTGTGTGGTCAGTTTGCAGACCAGTGAGGAAGAATGAATTGTAGTGTTTTTTTTAGGACATTTGGAATTTATTTAGCAAAGGTGCTGGACTGGGCATTGGGATGTGTAAGCACTTATTCCGGGGTCAGAGGGAGGATATCCTGACAGATGTTTTTGTGTTTAACATTCTTACACCAATAAAGCAGCAGCAGATTCAGATTGGATGCAAGTAACATGATAGTGAAATTACCCATCCATGAAAATGGTCATTTTGAATTTAACCAAAAGAGTACAAAGAGACTTGTGAGATATTGTGTAGCCTGTCTGGAAAACATGACTGCACAGGATTCCTCTGTATTGTGTGGCATTGTGTCTCTGAATGGGCACACTGTGCCATTTGTGGCAGTGACCTGTCATCACTGTACTTCATGCTGACAGTACTTAAAGGCAACAATGCGGGGCAGTGTCCCCTTTAAGTATCTGGGCCATGATCCTCCTAGGGAAGGGTCTGCCCCTCCACGGCCAGAACTGACTATTGGTGTCACGCGTTATTGCTAAACATTTCAACAGGTTGTTGATTGTGGCCTATGTAATGTTGGTCCACTTCTCTTCAATAGGTGTGTGAAGTTGCTGAATATTGGCAGGAACTGAAACACACTGTGGTATACACCAATTCAGAGAATCCCAATATTGCAATAGCACATTGTCTATAGAAATGAAGAGTGAGAAGAAGGTAATTTTTGTACCTTAAGACTAGTATTTTTTGTAAGGGGTTCTGTCTGGAAGAAGATAGAGCTAAGATCTGGGGGGCCAAAACAGCCCTTTAGTCTTTTAATTTGGTCATTTGTTACTCTGGCTCCCCTCATTCCCTGCAATAAGTGAAGATAACACCTAGAGGATAATTGTTTGGATTGTCTCCTAGAGGCCATAGTTTGTCTGCAATAGAATTTTTAAGCTTCTCTATCAAAAGCTTCTATTTATTAATTATTTAACATATTTCCCCTTTTTAAATATCCTGTCCTAGCTACAAGGACTTAGGGCCCCTATGCCGGACGGCCCTTGTGGACTCTTGGTCTGGCCCCTATGTCACATTTGAAAACTCATTGTGTCCACAAGTCAAAAAGTTTTAATAACATATTAAATAACAGCAGTACAAAACAGAAACATCTCAGCAATAAAATATCATATAACCATACAAGATTGCCAGTTTTTGAAGTTTCTTACCACTAGTAACTATAATAAGCCCCCAACCGCAACATCACCATCTCAGGAATGATATCAAGTCACCCCATCCCCATAAACCACTGACATACACATTGGTCACTCGTTGTTGACCCAACTGACCATAGGACCCCACACAAAGATGTGGCCTGCAAACTTTTTAATACCAATGACACTATTCACCTTAAATTAACTCAACCTTCAGGGCCACAATGACAAATACTAACAGAACACATTCAAACTTTTGACAACACTGCTAAGTTACGACTGACTGAAAACCTTCCCCTGCCTGAACTGATAACCTGTCACATCCAATAAGACCACACTGGGACCCCACCTATCTTCAGCTGTCCAAACAGGTAAGTCCCATTTTTTTTATAATATTGCTATTATTTTAAACTACTATACCTTTTAACCCAATGCTTTCTGTCCCCTTCACATCCCTGTCATGCAGGCCCTACACTTCACTTCTTCCTTTTTCTGTCAGCTCCGAATGTTTTTGAATTCAGTTTGTGAGTATTTTTATGCAGCTGTGTCAGATTTTTGAAGGATTCTGAGAAATGAGCATTCATAAATTCTCCCCTAGCCTCGACAGATACACAAAAAATACAACAAATAAATATACATGGAAATGGGAACAGTGATGATTTGCCAGGATTGCCAGCTGTAAACATTCAGCTGCAGATTTTATAAAAGTATCTGTCTCTGCCGCCTCTCATTCTCACTTTGTAAATACAACACACAAAGCATAGACGCAGCTCATGTGATTAAGGTACTTATTATTAAAATATTCTTAGTTAACAAATCCTTGTCTAATTTCCACCCATATGTAGGGCCAGCTGACCAGCATCATCTTGTAATGCCTGACTTTGTGTGTCTCTTCCTGTATATAGCGCTATCGTACTACGTGTCATCATACACTCTGACAATGTGGCGCTCGTTGTTCTCTCCTCGATGGAAAGTGTTTTTTTTTCCTTTTTTTGATGCAATGCATTCCTGCTGTGCCATATGTCAGGCTTTGCAGACAATATACAGATGTTGCTGATGTCATTCTGTGAAAATGCTTATAGAGAGAACGTGTACCTTCAAAGTGGCTCCAAGCATAAAAGAAAAAAACATATTTTACAGTAATTGCAATGACCACTTTTTTCTTGGAAAAGTCACCCTTCTGGTTCATCATATTGTAAGGTTATTTTATGCTGGAAAATGGGACCATGGGCTTCTGTGCCTAAACTTATTTTTAAACATGTCTGTATGCTACTTCTACTATGCCTTCTACTACCTTCCCCAAGAGCTTAAATTGTGACCTGTTAAAGAAAGCCTTGGTTTAAGCACCTTCTTAGCTATGATCTTCAGTAGGCTGGCAGAAGTACTGTACTGTGATATGTCACTTGTATTTAGAAATTTAGAGAACTTCAACTCTGTCCCTGAACCCAAATGTGTTTGTCCACCAGCCAGACTCCTAGAGCCATGAAGAAGAGGTGTGCATTAAAATTCTAAAATAAGTTGGCTTTGTTCTGCATTATAAAAAACAACATTTTGTGAGAAACTGACCTATTTGTATTGCAGTGGCCCTTGCCATCTACATACCTTGAGTCAAAACAGCTCATCATGTTACTGTATGACCCAAGAAGGGGTCACATAACTGTATTATATGTGCTGTACAATATTTGCTGTATAATGCTGTATAGTGCTAATGTTAATGTGTGTATCCCCTTAAGGGTTACACCTGTTGTTTACAAAAAGCTGGTGCCATGACTCATGTCTGGGTGTGTACTTGCATAATTCCCTCCAAAATGTAACAAACTTATTCCTGCCCAGTAACAGGCCTTAGGCCAGCCCCATTCCAAGGACATAAATAGAAGTCCTTTGGAATCTTCTGGGCTTTTTCCTGTGACTCCTGTTAAGACTACAGGACTCCAGCGTTACATGGAGAAGGTCCCCAACACCCAGCCATTGGTCCAGTGGCTTGTGAACAACACAGTTGGAACATCTTATCCCAATGACTAAACCCCATCCCTGCCTCTGGGTGATGGTGCCACATGTGTAAATATTTCTCAATAAAAACTGTAAATAGCCCCCACCTGCTGTCGTGGACCTTGGAATTATTGGGCTGTGAGTGGAATCTGGTGAGTGAGCAGAGGACATCCACTCTAAAGAACCTGGTTGGGTGAGTGGTTTCACATGCTGCACTTGCACGACACTACATTACAATCATACAAAAAGATAAAGCGAATAAAATATGATGTCTACTGCTACTGCTGAAATATGATTAGCTTTAATTCCCATACTGTTGCTAAAAACATAGCACCTCTAGTTTAAAAGTCTATTCAACCTTTTTCGGCAGAATCTTAGACAGAAACTCCATTGCTGGTTACTGTACAATTTGATGATTAATTAAATCCACCCATTCGCAAGTCTAGAAATTGGCATCCCTGTGAATGCAAAGCAGAATATTGAGCTCATGGGGTCTAGGACGTAGCTCTTCTACTTTTCACTGTTTTACATGCACATATGGTAAAGATTTTCTGGAATGTCTGTTGAAATGGTAGAACAGCACTGACGGCTGCTGGAGCTATTACAGGTCTGATTGAACTTGGAAATAAGGAAAGGGAAATGACTAAACATTTTACTTCATGTATCATAAGGCAGGTGTAAAATATAAATGGGGTTTTATTGGCACTGGTCACTGATTTCACTGTTCAAGCGTAGACCATGCTTGGATGAGCTACTGTCATTATTCCAAATGAACTCACAATTGGTCAAGTATTTTTCTTTTAGAACACCTACCTCTAGGAACTCTTATGCACAGGGGTGCATATAAGTGGTACTCTGGTACTCAAAAGGGGCCAAAACTAGGTATGCGTACCTGCATTACTGTTACAAAACTTATATGTGTACTAACAACTTGGAGGCACTCCATGTCTGGGCGGCCGCAGCTAAATGTTAAATGTATACAATTGATGTCACTTGGATAACTGAAGGGAAATATGAATAACTATGAAAGGTCGCAGCTAGGGGTGTGAAATTGGGAATGTAAATTAATAATCTAAAAAAAAAAGTTGGACTTCTAAGGGTGTTGGAGATCTGGGGGATAAAAGTCAGAGTAGGCATATGTAAGGGTAAAATTTGACAAGAGAAGAGCACTGTGTGACAGCTAGATTATGAAAGGTTGAAATTTGGACTGCAGGTAGTCTTAAGGGTCCGATTCCCAAGGGATTCCGGGACGATCAATTCCGGGCGCGTGCACACTAATCGATCGTCCCGGAATCGCGTGAAGCCCACCTTGCCCGATCGATCACGTCAGATCAATCGGGGGCCCAGAATTGGATCTGCCAGAGAACCAACATGTTGGTCTTTCTGATCCGATTCAGCACACATCAGGGGGAGTTGCCATTTGTGAAGTGATCGATCGGGCACAGAATCGTCCAGGAATCGGTGGCCCAAGGTGGTAGGGACAGGTTTAATTGGGCGATCGATCGGACATCCGATTCCCTCTGGCATCGCGGAATCGATCGGATGGGTGATCGATCGGCCATGGAATCGGAACATGTATGGCTAGCTTTAGTGCTTAGTTAATGTAAGGGTTGTACTACTGAGGTATGAGATCTTCAAACAGTGCTGTACTGTGAGAGCTGGTGACCTGTGGATGGAGACAATTAATCGGAGGGTCAATCAGCAACAGGGAGGTCCATCTGCAGCAGAATCTGCCATGCAGGAAGCGAGGGAGACAGTGAGGGAGACCATCCTACATATGGGGTAAGTACCAAACACCATCTCCTGGTACTCATCTGAGGAGCTCACTAAAAAAAGTTATGTGCACCCCTGCTTATGCATATACAAATGATAGATGCCATAGATACAGTCCTATATATATGACCAGGGTTACAATGTGACATTACATTTTATTGTAGGCAATGCCATTCTAAATACTTAATTGAAGTGTTCAGAGCCTCATAAAGTTTTACATGATGGAGAGTCAAAAAGGAACCCTGGGATATTTTCTGTGTCCTTGTGCCATCAAAATAAAATAATAAGAAGATGTATCCACTCTTTATTCACTGCAAAATAAAGTAGTTAAGATATTATTTTTGTTTAGACAAACATTCTACTTGTTTTACAATATAAAGAAGCCCATATGATATGATCCCGTTCTTTAAACAATGTTCAGCAACCACAGCATGTAAGCGCCATTAATTTGTTTTTTTACTTTTGTAGCTGCTGAGACTGTAATCCTTTCCTTGGCTTTGCCTCACTTGGCTCTCACTTTCCATAGAGTACAGGAACCGAGCAGCCTGAAAATACATTATTTTTACCAGTGTGGTCCTGATGTATGAGCGCTGCTTCTGTGTGAGCTTTTTAGAATGTTATACAGAAAAAATAAAATTGGTCTAGTCAAAATGGCCCACGTTTGTTGATTAGGGGAGTAGACCATAAAAAGAGAGCCAAAACTAGGAGTCAACTCCTAAGAGTTGATGGAGAGTTAAAGTCTGTCTGGACTCATCTCTGGGGTTAATGGCTTCAAAACCCAGAAAGGAGAATACAATCCCTGCAGATTTGGTGGGCTCTATCCCTATGGAGCTTCTCTGCTGTGCAGTGGCATACTGGTACTGTGTACGTGACTGACATTTAATACAAGGGAGAGGTCTGGAACAGGGGTCTCATGCATGTACCTGGAGAAACTAGTGATCATGTAATGTTTTCCTCCAACTCCAGATCCTTTTCAGCTTGGATGAAAGCCTATACTCTGTGGTTAAGTGACAGTCCCCAAAACACTCTGGTCTTCTTAAACAGGGAATTCTTTACTGGCAACAAAAGTTAAAATTACAGTCTTTTTCTGTTTCTTTTTCTGTTACCCAGAGACAGGGTAAAATTCTTAGGGAAGTTACAAACAAGGTAGGTTTCCAGAGAAGATAGTGATGGCTATGCAGAGGGGACAAAGTCTCAACCCCAGGGCTAGCTGTCAGGGGGAGCTCCTAATCATTCACTTATCCAGTGGTCCTTGCAGTCCCTCTAGCCTTCTTGTTGTTAGTTGAGAACAGGGCCCTGTTCTGAGGAGTAGTAGTTGGTAAAGCTGCAGGTGATGAAGAACAATAAGCCCCTCTTACAATTCTTTTATTATCTCTGAGTTTGGTTAAGTCCAGACACAAGAAATATATTATTAACCTATTCAATTCCGTTCTACGTTTCTTAATTGAAGCCAACATTTCAGGGCCAGAAAGGAACTGACTGTCAGTATCACCATATAGCTAAGCGCCCAACCCAACACATAGACTGACTGGGCAGTAGAGATGAGTTGCATATGCAATATTCAAATTTGTGATATTTTGCCTAATATTTAAATTGATATATGATATAAAATCCTAATATTTAAATTGATATATGATATAAAATCTCAATGTATGGCCATAAGCTTCCCAATGCATAATATCGCAAATATTCAACAAATATCCACTTCATATTAGCGACATTTGCGAATTGTCAAATAACCATTTAGACTATTTGTCTAATTCAAAATGGTAGATCCTACTAAGCTTCTAGTGTGGATGTGACAGAAGAGGTCAACAAGGACAATGCAAATACCAGACTTCTGTAGAAGGAAAGCAGGAATAGCCAAATGAAGAATTCTGTATCAACATGAAAAAAAAATATGCCAGGTGGGACACGGGGAAAAGTGCAAATGTATAAATTTTTATATGTAATTGAATGGAATATAAAGCAGCTGAGCACAATTAAACAAAAGAACAAAATAGAACACATGAAAAATGAACAGAATGGCAAGAAAGTTGAATAAGTAACATAATTAAATAATTAAGTAAAATCAACAAAATGAAAAATAAGCAAAAATGTTCCCAGATAACCACACACACACATTGTATAGGGACTTGCTTAGTCGTGTAGCATGAACATTACATAAACAAGGGGAGAAAAGGGTAAATAATATGGCCTATAAGAAGGAAATAAGGATAATGTCATTATTGCATGTAAATGCACCATGTTATTTATAAATCCTTGTACAGTATTTCTCCTTTCAGAGCCTGTATGGACATGGCACTACTTATTGCCGTGCTCCCTAGATGCACAGGCCTGTGAAAGGAGTGCCCCCTGTCAGGAGTGGACACTGTACCATTTATAAGAATGAGAATTGTCCTCTCTACGTCTTTCTCCCTGAGGTGGACGCATGGTCTTTACCTCAGAGGGTTTATATTTCTGTGCATGTCTTGAACCTTATAAGCCTGCTTGTGCAGTCCTCTTACAGTCATTTTTGCAAGCGGACAGGTAAAAGGTATTTATAGCAGAGGAGAGATACAATAATATTTGCCTTCCGGCTTGCAATTTTCTTTTATTACAACACTAAGTTCCATTTTAATTATGACATAAAACTGACTTAATTGAAGTTTTTGTTTGAACATCTGTGTGGTGTGCAGCAGTATGCTGAGGAGGTCGGGCGAGGCTCTGTCAGCCCAAGCGTACCTCTGTCAGGCCTTCGCTGGATGTATTGATGTAACCAGTAAAAATACATCACCAGTATTTGTATAACTAACCCGTGAAGCTGCCTCTGATTCTCTATTACCCTCTTTTGAGTAATGAAATCCTTTTGCTCGCTGTCATGGGAAAATATAATAGACTTTTTGGGATTTTTGTTCTTTTTTCTTAATCTTTGATGTGGGTAAGTCTGGCATGTCAGACTGAAATAAATTGATAAATAGTAGTAACCTAGAAACATATGTATAAACGTATGATGGCTAAGGGCTGGCGTCATGTTTACACAGCCACTGGGTTGTGGAACAGAGGTAACTGTGATTAGGACACACTAAGGGCTCTTTCACACTATAGGGATGCGCATGGTACACAGATTTCCACACATAAACCAGTGTTACTATTCATACTTATGGGAGGTATTTTGTGGTGCAACATATTTCGCACACTCATTTGTCTACACTAGCATTTGCGCTACTATTTACTTTCATTTGAAATGCGAACGCAAAAGTAGCCAAAAAAGCATACTGCAAAATGAAAAATGCAGTGTGTCTCAAACTGCATGAGTTCCCTCACATAGGGCTATGTGGTATTTTGTAGGTTACGTGTGCCATTTGTGGCAGCACATCTCACAGCAACTCAGTAGGCGTCAAGGTGCATTGGAGTTTATTAAACAAACCCCCCACATCACATATATTTGTGAGTGGTCATAATAATATTATGTTTATAGAACAAAGCTAAAACTTGCTCTGGCCATGAGGTGATTTGGCTACACAAGCAATATGTGTTGTGTATCGGGCCTGGTTGCCATGGCACTCAGTGAAGGTTGAATGCATGAAAACATTTTGTGTTTAGTCTCATAGTAATTCATGTTCATGCTTTCAACGTAGGAAGAAAATTTGGGAAGGAAATGGCAGCAGACGTATTCGGTTTCAAGACTTCTCTGTTTACTTGGGTCGATAAAGGCCGAGCACTGAGACATGGGGTTGAGCGGGAAAAAAACAACTAAAAGTATCAGGAAAGGCAAAATGTGAAGGTACACAATTTCTAACCTCTAACTTGTTTAAATGTGGACATGGACTGTGTGGACTGAAGAGAAAAACAGACTTGATGATTTGTAAGATATATCAGCCATCGCCTGTAATGCCAAATTACAGTAAAATATATAAAGCAGGCTTCTTGTATAGGTATTCCTGTTATTGGGTGGCAGCAGTGTTTACCATCAGTGTCACACAGGCTTTATTATTATTATTGTTAGTATCACTTTTATTTAAAACGTACCAACATAACATATTTAGGGCACTAAATAGGGTTAGAATTACACACTAGCTGGGGACTAATTAGGTGATGTTGTAGTGAAAGGTTTGCAATCCACATTTCTTATAGTGTAGATTATACTCTCTTCATGCTGGGGATTTCTGCTATCTGTGTTTACGCCATGCTGTCACTTTGCATGGCTAATAGAGCATCTTATCTGGTGTCTAATGAGTCATTTGGCAGATTTGTCCAGTTAAAGTCATTTTCTGCTATCATTTATCTCTCCATCAAGTGGAGCTGTCGGAAATTAGACACTTGTTCTATGCTTCCTGCAAGTGACCCAAAGGTTCCCAGGCAGATGTAATCATTTCACATCAGTATTCTCTTTCGAAGGATTTCACGCAGCTTCCTCTGTGGTTACCAGGACTGGAAAAAGGGGGATTTTATCCACTGTGGACTTGCTAAAAGGGGGTCAGTCCTGTGTTCTATCCTTCATATATACAGCTTTTGTATACTTCATGGGTGTCAACCTTAAACACGGAGTGGGCAAAAATTCTAAACTTGGACACAATAATGGGCCAACCTTGAAATGTATCGAAAAATTTTCTACAATTGTGGAAGATAGAGAGATGAACCTTCTCATATGGAAGCAAACTGAAAGCAGATCTATACTATTGTATAAGAATTTTGCTTCCTTGACAATTGATATAGAACATCCCGCTTTCCTCATTAGTCTTAAGCCCCCCATACACCTTACAATCTTAATGTAGCCCCCCTATGGGAGCTAGAGTTAAGAGAGGTAAGGGTTAACTTGGAGAGGTGAG
>CM070040.1:44337331-44348280 GCA_036250615.1 Ptychadena robeensis
CATAAAACTAAGGGTGGGCTTTCGCCACGATCAACACTCATTTTGAGTTTGTAATGTACACTATAGACTGAAGAGTGATGGTGTAATTACATGTATATAGAGTGGATCTGGGGTAGGAAATGTGCAAAACTTTGTCTATAAAGCAGGGGTCAGGAATATTCAGAGTGCAACATAGTGTATATAATAAAGGGGCCACAGACAGAACGCAGTGTGAAGGGGTCCAGTGTGTAATGCCTGTGGGATGTGCAGTGTCTGATGCATAACACAGGCATATTGTTTCCTTTCCTTACAGTACATATCCATCTCCTCATATTTAACTCTTACAGATTTCCACACCTTAGAATCAGCAGTGACAAGTGAGAGAAAATCACATCACTCCACTATGCTAATGTGATTTGCTGTGGTCTGCACTCTCTTGAATGACAACTGCTGCTGCAATACTACAATCATAGTTTTACTACAACAAATGTGTCACTGTTCTCTGTCCCATATCAATGTGTCACAGTTCTGTACTCCCCTAATGCCACTGTAGTACTACGTTGGATCCCCAGGTATCACAGTGGAAGAGTGAAAGTGTTATGGGATACCTACATTTCTGTTTGTCATTATTGTGGACTGCACATCGTTTTAGAAAATTTCTTGTTTTTAGAGTTTTAAAAATATTTAGTGTAATTCTGCCAAAGCTGTATTATATTGATCTCCCAACTGCACACAAATAATTGTATTTATATAGACCAACACTTTACATTGACCCGCTGTGTAGCTGAACAGAATCTTCTACATTGTTAAAACTTGGTGCAAAACCTTATGTAGCATTGAAGGATTTGGCACTTTAGTCTGGAAATGTTTGCTGCAGTAGGGGATGAGGTAACTCCTGACGTAGGTGACATATGAAGGTGGGGTCTCCACTCTCCTCAGAGAAACTCTTCGTCTACAGTTGGCTTCCGTGTAAGCAGTGTTCTGGCTTACTTTAGGACCCGCTGGCAAGACTATATACCGAAAACAAGTTTACATTTAATGTATGTTTTTGGATCATTGATTGTGGTCTGATTTTTAGGATAATACCAGGAATTGTATTCGAACATGTTTGTCCCCAAAAATTTCTCAGAAACTGAAAATTGTTCCATCTGTCAACAATTTCTTAATTTTTTAAATATTACACTCACTATAGACAACTTGAATCCAAATCCTCTAAAGCAGAAATCAGATATTCAATATGTTAGCATAGAGGATGAAGCCTACAAAACTTTTTCCCCTTATAGATGATGGAGACCACTGCACTCATTGGGACCTTCAAAGCAGCAGAAATTTTTCTGTAACCTTCCCCAAATTTGTGCCTCCAGATAATCCTTTCTAGGAGGTCTACAGACAATTCCTTTGACATGCTTGGTATGTGCTCTGACATAAACTGTCAACTATGGGATCTTATATAGACATATGTGTGCCTTTCCAAATCATGTCCAATCTACTGAATTTACCACAGGTAAATTAAGCTGCAGAAACACCTCAATGATGATCAGGGGAAAGAGGATGCACCTGAGCTCAATTTTAAGCTTCATGGTAAAGGCTGTATATACTTATGTAAATGTGCTTTCTCTTGTTTTATAAATTTTCCAAAATCTCAAGTAAACCTTTTTTACGTTGTCTTTATTGGGTGTTGTGTTTATAATTCTGAGGAAAAAAGAATTTAATCCATTTTGCAAAAACAATATAGGGGAAAACGTGATGCACTTTTAATACTTTCCTGTATGAACTTACAATTTTACCAAAATCTGTAAAATAATTGTGCAGTAAATTCCATTTCTACACAGTCGCACTCCACAAGGGGTTTAGTGATTGAAGGAATCTTTGTGTGTGACGTAAGGTGCTTACAATGGCGCCGCTGTGTTGTTACTGTACTTTGTGTATATTTCTTGTCAGCAAATACTCCCATCTCTATTAAACAAAACACATGACAGCTTTGTCTGTATCTGATGATGGATTAAAACAGTAAACATTACAATTTCATTGTGTTAAGCTCCAAGCACTCAGCTCTACACTGTCATCAATAATTGATTGTGCATGAAAAGATCAACTATGAACAGACTGATGTAACCCAGGCACCCAAAATGCTCTGCTCTGGAAACTGACATGAGGAGTCCCGTGCTTCTTTACACAATTCTATGTCTTGGCATGGGATGTCAGGGTCATTTGACCTGGTGGTCTAGATCTTTGTAATGTGTTAGGCGAAGCACAGAGAAGAAAATTCTGAATAAGAACTATTTTTGTGTCTGATACACTGCAGATAAAAATGCTGATGGTGTAGCGACACGCTGTGGTGTGCAGAGGGCAAAGGTCCCTTTAAGACCGCGCCGAGGGCCGCCTGAAGGCTTAAGAGGAAGCTACCAGGAAGAGGAGGTGCTCAGTCCAGGGATTGAGGAAGAAAGACAGGTTTGCCCTGTGCCCCTCTCTCCCACCGGGACTCTAGTACGGCCTACCCTGCCGGCGTGCGTACACAATCAAGCTGCGTCCGTACTGGCTTCGAGCGTAACACTAGGGAGGTTAAGCACAATTTTTGCCTGTGTTCAAGACCCATTAGTGTCTCGCTGTTCAATAAAAAGTTTTCTTAGCATCAACAGCCGCCTCTGACGTCTGGTTGATTCCTGTGTCACTACATCGGTGTGGAAAAAATAATGTGTGGTTATTGAGCATATCCCTTACAGAACACAGACCTTCAGGGTACTTAACACAAATTCTCAACCCGACTGGTTGTGTGAGATTTACAAAGGCAAAAGAGTTTGATGTTGTTTCTCTGCCGAGTAGACAGCACAGCCACTCAATGCTCTTCTTCACGGCTCTATAAAAGCCAGCAAGTTTGTTTCCTTCAGATACAGAGCCTTGGATTCACTGGAGCCCAAATCAGAGACTTCCTTCATCTGATGGATCTCTGCATCTACTGCAGGCCTTTCATCTCTGGCCAGGTTTAAGCCACCTCAAGCCATTGTTACGTGGCACATCCTTCCCCTCTTCTACAGCGTTCTGTTTGTTGTACAATAAGATTCATCCCCTCCATGAAAAAAAACTTTATTGGTGCAGAACTGTAATTGTTACTTCCACACTTTTCAGATGAAATAATGCATATACGTAATATTACTCCCCTGCACTGGATGCTGAAAAACGGCAAATACCCTAGAGAAATATATAAAAAGGAAATATTTTGTTTACCTTCAGACACCCCTGCCACAATTCTACTCACAACCTCAACCTATATGCAGTTGTACATCTGATGTTCTTGAATTTTTACTCTTGTATGTTTTACCATTACTGTAGTATGCCTGCAGTCTCTGACCATTTCCTCTAGTAACACTGTAGGAACATTTCTTCTGTCTGCATCCTTTACTGTTTCCTCTAGTTAGCCAAATGCCTCTGATCATTTCCTTTAGTATGTCTGTAGTCTCCAACAATTTCCTATAATATGTATCCAGTTTCTAACAATTTACTCTATTAATTATTATTTCCTCTAGTATATAAGATGTCTCCAGTCATTTCCCTCTGTATGTTTGTCATCTCTGATCTTTTCCTCCAGCAAGTCTGCAGTACCTAACAATTTCCCCTAGTATGTCTGCAGCCTCTGACCATTTCCTCTAGCATGTTTACAGTCTCTGACCATTTCCTTTAGCAAATCTGCAGTACCTTGCCATTCCCCTAGTATGTCTGCAGCCTCTGATTATTTCCTCTAGCAAATCTGAAGTACCTAACCGTTTTCCCTAGTATCTCTGCAGTCTCTGACCATTTCCTCTAACAAGTCTGCAGTCTCTGACTATTTCCTCTAGCATGTCTACAATCTATGACCATTTCCTCTAGCAATTGTGCAGTCTCTGACCATTTCCCATAGCATGTCTGTTGTCTCTGACCATTTTCTCTAGCATGCCTGTCATCGATGACCATTTCCTCTAGCATGTCTACAGTCTTTGACCATTTCCTCTAGCATATCTGTTATCTATGTCATTTTCTCTAGCATGTCTGCAGTCTCTGGTCATTTCCTCTAGCAAGTCTGCAGTCTCTGCCTATTTCCTATAGCATGGCTGTTATCTATTACGATTTCCTCTAGCAAGTCTGCAGTCTCTGACCATTTCCTCTAGCAAGTTTGCAGTCTCTGACCATTTCCACTAGTATGTGTGCAGTCTCTGGCCATTTTTTTAGCATGTCTGCAGTTTCTGAATTTCCTCTAGCACAGTGATGGCAAACCTTTAGAAACCGAGTGCCCAAACTGAAACCCAACCCCCATTTATTCATCTCAAAGTGCCAGCATGGCAATTTAACCTGAATTACACAACTCATATACACACATAAAACATGTAAACACACACTTTTCTTTCTTATAAGATAGAATAGAAGAGGGTATAGGGCGCTGTGTGCAATCAGAAGAGAGGGGAAGAGAACTGACAGCATTGAGAGCCAATAGGCTGCAGTTCTTTCCTCTGTGCTGGTTGACAGCTCTGGTGCCTACAGAGAGGGCTTGGAATGCCACCTCTGGCATGCATGCCATAGGTTTGCCATCACTGCTCTAGCATGTCTGCAGGTTTTGACCATTTCCTCTAACATGTCTGTTGTGTCTGACCATATACTCTAGCATGTCTACAGTCTCTGACCATTTTATCTAGTACACCTAAACTCCACTAAGTGGGCCAAATCTGGTCCACAATATTATTATATTCAGGGCATGATATTTTAAAAAAACATGTTAGAGTATTACACTTTGTTTGTGTCCATACAAAGGTATGCAGCCACTTACACTTTCTTCTAGTATATCTGTAGTATCTGTACAAACCTACATTTCCTCCAATGAGTACTTTAGTATCTCTGTAGCCTCTGCCCATTACCATTACATCTACATCTAGGCTCTAACTACTTTCTGTACATCTGATGTCTTTGGTAATTTCCTCTAGTATGTCTGTAGTCTCTGAGCATTTCCTCTGTTGTGTCTGTAGTCTGACCATTTCCTCTTGTATGTCTATAGCCTCTGATCATTTCCTCTAGTACATCTGATGTCTCTGATCATTTTATATAATATATCTGTAACCATTTCCTTAAGTATCTCTGTAGTCTCTAACAATTTCCTCTGTAGTCTCCAAGTGCTTTCTCTAGTGACTTTGTAGTCTGACCATTTCCTCTAGTATAGTATAGTCTCTGACCTTTTACTCTAGTACAGTGGTTCCCAAACATTACATGCAGCCCCCCCCTTTCTAAATTGGAACATTATTAAGCCCCCCCCCCCTATTATAAATACAGTTATATTTGGGTAAGAGTCCTTGGGACCACCCTTGTCCCCACAAAGCCTGGGCATTGTTGTGGTAAAGAGACCCCTTTACCTTAACATGTTTTCATAGATCCCCTTTTTTAGCACTTACCAAGCAGGGGGTCTGTTATGATCTGGTAGGCACCATGCTGTTTGTGGTTCCCCTTTTCCAGAGCATACCTTTGGAGTTTGGGGTTTTAAATTTAAATTACCTCCCCAATCCCTTAACCCACGGAAACCCCTTACCCCCCCCTAAACCCCTAACCTTGAAACCTGAAATTCATGAGATTAACCCTGTTAGGGCTATCTCCACATGTGCAGTTGTAAGGCCAGGACAATATTTTGGGTAGGAAAATAACTGACCATGTTCCCTAGTATGTCTGTATTCTTTAACCATTTTTCTAGTATGTCTGTAGTCTATGACCATTTTCTATCGTATGTTTGGAACCTTTTTCTAGTATACCAATCATTTCTAACATTTTGGAACCCGACGTCTCTGATCATTTTCCCGAGCATGCTTGCAGCCTCTGGCCATTTCCTTCCGTATGTCTGTAGTCTGTAACCATTTTCTCTAGTGTCTACACTCTTTGACAACCCTTTTTAGTATGTATGTGGGCCCCAACTATTTCCTCAAGTACAGCTGATGTATCTTATAATTTCCTAATGATGTTTGCAGCCTCTGACCATTTCCTTTAGTGAGTGTGTAGTTTCTAGCCATTTTCTCTAGTATGTGTTTTTTTGTCTCTACCCATTTCTTTTTAATACATTTGGTGCCTCTCATAATTCCTTCTGCATTAGAGCCTTCTACATCATATGAAGAAAACCATTCAGTTGTACAATAAACAATTTTGAGCGTATTAAATAATAAAACTATAATGTTATATTGCTTCTTTAACCCACAGCAACCACTAATATGACACTTTGTTTTGATGCTCTAGCAAACAGCACAATAAAATGAATTTCCGCAAGGACTTGGATGCAAATAATCTTCCCCTCCCCCAATTCTTTTTTTGACAGTTGAATATATTTTATTTTTCACAGTGGTTAAATGTTATTTTTCCCTGCTTAGGTGCTGAGTGTAATTCTTGCTTATTATTTGTTGGCGTTTGGTTAGCTATCTGGGAATATATCGGACTGGTGCGCTGAGGGCAGTTCACAATACAGTTAGGCAGAATTTTGAAAGATTAAATAAAAATAATGAAGGAAGATGATTTTCTATCCACAGTGCTGCTCACTAGTGTATTCTGATTTCTCAATAATAAGAGGGGAAATTAGAAAATGCTTATTGTGTTTCTGCCTTTGCTGCTTACGAAGGCACAGCTGTGCTTGGGAATATAGAGAACAGAAATTTAAAGGCTTTCTGTAATGAGGTCTAAAGGGCTTTAGTTGCTGTTTATCATTAGTTTGCACTGAGAGTAAATCTTTGTATATCTTTTATTTCGTGTTGCTACTGTCCATCGACTTAAAAAGTTTTATATACCGGTAAACAGTTGCAGTTTCCAAACATAACTTGATAAGGGTAATAACAAGGGTATGTGGGTGCAAAAAGTTCCTTTACCTCTTCTGTACTAGAGACAGTAAAACTATTGAAGAAGGCTGTGAATACTGTGAGCAACTTGGATTTTGACATTTTATTGTCTACATTCACATGTCACAAGATAGTAGTGTGAGTTAGGCTAGTAAAAGAAAGCCCTGGTCATGTTCATCTGTGTGTGTGTGTATATAAATATATATATATATATATTCCCCCCCCCCCCAGAGATGTGCTGCCGTGGCGCGCCCAAGGGAACATAGGAGGTTAGATATCACTTGTGATGTCTACCTTCGTATGTCCCCATGTGCCCGCAGCCAGCCACATCTGAATCAGGTGACGCGGAGGGGCGCAATGTCACCGGATTCAGGTGGCAAGACTCTTCCGCTCCATCTTGCAGCCACTGGATTCAGGGGGGCAAGACTTTTCTGCTCCATCTTGTAGCCTGGAAGATCGGACACTTCTGGCATGGTGGCATGGGAGGGAGCAGGCAGGAAAGTGAGTATTTTAATGGTTGCGGTCACTGAATGAAGGCCCGATGTAGATGTTTCTGTTTTTTTTTTTAAAAGCATTACACAATATGCAGAGTTTACTACCCATGGTAAATAATGTACTTAAATTATTGTAACATTTTAAGACAAAAAAATGGATGTGGAATCTTTATGTTACAACATTTCTCATGATCATGGGATCGCAGCATGTCTCTAATTTCTTCAAACATTGAACCAGCTTTTAAAACCTATTACTCGGTTGATAAAGTTTATCCTGACCTACAATTACTTTTTCTTTGGCCAGGACCACTGTCTGCAACAAATGGGTGTGACAAAGGGATCATGGTTTGCCCCCTCATACCCAAACCTTGTCATGGGTAAAATTGTGGACGCGTTGCTAGCTATATGCCCCATAAAACCCATGGCCTTCTTTTGCTCCATCAATGACATTTATTGATTATTTGGACTGAAAGTGATGAAAATCTACTTCAATTTCATAGGGTCTACAACAACTTCCACCCCACATTCAAACTTAAATTGAACCAACAGTAATACACTTCATGGCCCAATAATACATATTAACCTCTTGGGCGTTATGCCCTAGACAGTGTCATGCCAGAGGGGGTTCAACGGTTAAACTTAAAAAAAATGAAACATTTTATGTTAAATGGACAAAAATCACAAAAAAATTGGTCTTGCATAGGGTCTTGTATGCTCTGGAAAAGGAGGAACATAAACATTGTGCAGTCTCCTACCCCCAGAGCTATTTAGACCCACTGCTGGCATAGGGTCTGGTAATCTCTAGTAAAGGGGGCCACAAAATATGTGAGATCCCCCCTTCAGTGCTTACGTTATGCCAGACCCCTTTAGGGAAGCCTGGAAGGACAGTCCCACTAGAACACATGCACTACCTCAATAAGGAGGAGACCCCTTGTCAATTCCTAGGTGTTGTGGCTCATTCAGTATCCAGTGTTCCCCTTTAACAAGAGGATCCCCGGATCCCGTTCTCAACCCTATTGAATGAGTACAGAGGTCACAAGGACAGTATATACTCCAACATTGTAAATCCATCAGTTCTTACGAAGCTCCAATGATGATCTTTCCCTCGCAGGTTCAGCGCCGACAACTGAATGAACCTTCAGGTTCTGGTCCTCTTATTTGACAGAAAGCACCTGCCCCTCCCATGTCTTTGGGCGCTTAAAAATGTAAGCTTTAAAATTCCCATATGTTAAACATATCAAACAAAAAACTGCCTAATGTGTTGTCTGCCTGACAAATGCTTTTGGTAAAAAAAAATTGCATATTTTAAGGTTTAAGTTCTGAAATGCCAGAGGATAGTTTGAGCCTTGATATAGTGATCAGGTTACCCTGCTTAACGTTGTTTTTAATTGTGCCTTGCTTTTTGAGAAAAAAAAGAAAAAATAATTTGATTCCCATAAGAAACATCATATATAAAGGTGTCATATAGGGTAAAACAAAACCTCTTTGTATTGTGAACTTGTGAGAAACATGTTGGCACAAGTCTTTTGGTAAGAAGAAAAATGCTTTAGTTAAAGTCTCCAAGCTTTTAAGGCAACAAGCAAATACTTCCAACTGGATTTACTATATGTACTGCAGATTACTACTGGATATGTAGGTTTGTACTGTAGTAAGCCAATTCTGAATAGAACTATGTCCCCTACTCCTTAATATCCACCTTAAATGCAATTTGTGAAGGCTGTGTGTCAATGTGTGTGTATATATAAATATGGGAAATTATTACACAATCCATGTGGTTTACTCCTACCACTTGCCCCCTTGAACCAATACGCTCTGACTTACTCCTGGCACGGCTGTATCCCCTTAAGGTGGCCAAACACGGGTCAACTTTTGTGTTCTACTGGTGTAAGTCGATCAAATGGAATTTGATTCCTGCCCACCTGGTGCGATTGACCAAAAGTCATCGAAACATATTGATCGAAAAGTGATCGGACATGTTGGAAAATTTTGGTCAATCGTAGAAATGGAATTGATTCCTATGAAGACACTCCCTAGTGTTCTGCCTGTACCACGCTGTGTACATAGTACACTGCTTGAAATTCCCACTCTCCCCCCGCCCCTGGGGGATCAATTTACACCTGCGACGTGGGCTGGGAGATGGTCGTCCCACCATCAACATGGAGGTCTATGGCGCAGGCCCCCCACCGCCCCTTCCGTGTCTCCGTGCTTTCCCCGGGTATATTGGATTCTTACCTAATGTTTAGGACAAACCCAAACAGCCAACAAACTATGTTTGTCTCAAACGCTAAGGAGGTTAATGCTTACTCTGTTCTTGACCATCTAAAAATGTACTTCTATTGAATCTCTCCTCTGCCTTTTACTATGTTGATCACTTTCTTCTTCTCCAGACCTTGCATTCCATTGGTAATAATGTCTCTTTTACTTATTGGTTCTCCTGCTGTAGACTAGGGCTTCACTATGCGCTGGCATCCGCTGATGTCAACGCAAGCCTCTGTAGCGTTCCTGTGAACATGGATGGGCTACGTCGACATCAATGTGGCGGAGGCTTGGACCAACGGAGTAGCCTTACTGACCACTCATTTCAAACTTCTTTCAATGGCATATCTTCCTCCCCGCTTTCCCTCCCTGATGGTGTTATCCCAATTCATTCCCTATGGGCGCATCATTGCCCTGTAAGCCCGTCATGTTTTTTGTTACCATGTTTTTGCAACGATGCAATAGAGTCTAGGCCTTACTCAGTGGTGTCAGTTTGCAAGTCTGTGTGTGGCCCTCAAGTACTGGAGTTCACCTAACTGTTCTATAGAGCATCAATTGGCCATGGATATTTGTCATGTGGTCCACATTCCTCAAATGGAACATGAGGAGCAAACACTGCAGGTGGTTCAAGTAGCTACTGCCATGGGTCCGATACTGCCTGAAGTAATAAAGACATAATGTGTAGTGTACATGCTCCTTACAAAGGAAATAATGGGAACAAAGAAACATACTCCTATGTCTTGAAACCTATTTTGTGCTCTCTCTTCCTCCTTTCAGCACTGCATTCTAGGCAATTCTACTTTTCATTCAGCACATTTTGGAGTGTTCTTCCACCTTAGTCTAGTACAGACATAGGCTTAATACATCCCGAGGGCCAAATGCAGCTGTTTAGTATTTTCTTGAGCCATTTTTTCTTCCTGTCACTCATTCCCTGTGATGCCTGTGGTCATTATCACAGTCAGTGGCGTCGTTAGCTTGTAAAACGGGGGCCCGTGCCCTGAACCTATCAGAGAGTGCCCCCAATCTTTATATGGCCAGTGCCCAGCGCGGGTGCCCCGAACTGCAGCGCTCGTGGGCACCCGATCGGGCCGGCAGCCCGCTCACACATCTCAGCGGGAGTTTTGTATCGGGCGGCGCCGGCGGAGCATTCACTCACCCCTCTGCACCGCCCCCTGCCACTGGCTAGAGTTCTGATTGGCCAAGGGGCGGTGCGGGTGAGACTGAGTTGTGTAGGAAGAGTCAGGGGTGTGGAGCTACCCCCTGCTACGCACGCACACACGCTGTCACAGCGGGGGAGAATCCGGATGGAGGCAGTCAAGCCGGTCACCGGCAACCGGCATGTCACCGGCACCCGCCGCCATTAAGGTGCCACGTGCAACTCATTTCAGCTGTA
>CM070040.1:44355408-44395544 GCA_036250615.1 Ptychadena robeensis
GGTGCTAGTGGAAAAAATCACCATCCTGATCTGACCGGCAGTCCTCTGCTCACAGCATCCTCTGCGAGAACATAGTGAGAGTGAGGTGAGCAGAGGGTGTACCAGTGCTCACCGTCTGTCTTCCCCTGACGGCGGCCCTGTCATGGGACAACACTGAAGATATGACACTTTAATATAATGTAAAGTGGTCAGTGTACAGCTTGTATGACAGTGTAAATTTTCTGAGCAATTGTTAGCCTTAGTATCTTGTGACTCATTAGTGTTACAAGAGCTATACACACACAATAAACACCACCTTTAGCTTTGATTATGGCACGCATTCACTGTGGCATTGTTTTGATAAGCTTCTGCAATGTCACAAGATTTATTTCCATACAACATTGCATTAATTTTTCACCAAGATCTTGCATTGATGATGATAGTCTGACTGCAAAGACTTCTCCAGCACATCCCACAGACTCTCAATGGGGTTAAGGTCTGGGCTCTGTGGTGGCCAATAGTGATGGCCGAACATCGGCCTGGACTGTCCGCGAACGGGCGGGTCAGACTTTTAAAAAAGTCCGCCGTCCGCCTGTTCGCAGACACATTCAGTGACGTCACATCTGGGCCCTGGAACGTGTCCTGGAACGCATAGTTCCTGGTTACGGGGGCGGATGTGACGTCACTGACGTCACTTCCTGTTCCGAGCCGGTATTTTCACTACAAGACCGGCTTCATGCCCGGTCTTGTGGTGAAAAGATTCTTCCTCCGGCACGATGTCGCAGGTTCTGATCCTGCCGGAGGAAGAATACAGTTCTTCTTCTCGCCGGCGAACGGGGCGGACCGAACACCCATACTGTCCGCCGGCGAGAGGATGGGCTACATGCTTGTTCGCGGCCGAACTGTCCACCTTGCGGACAGTTCGGCCATCACTAGTGGCCAATCCATGTGCGACAATGATGTCTCATGCTACCTGAACCACCCGTTCACAATGTGAGCCCAATGAATCCTGGCATTGTCATCTAAATAAGCCCATGCCATCAGGGAAGAAAAAATCCATTGCTGGAATAACCTGGTCATTCAGTATATTCAGGTAGTCAGCTGACCTCATTCAATTACCTAATTTATAGATAATAGCTCATGCAGTAATTAGGAGGAGGTCACACAATGAGAGCGGGATGCTCATGTTTATCATGGCATGTGCACTCTAGAAATAATGCTATCATTAGTGAGACTCATGTATCCAAAAACCGATCATAACATAGAACTATAGACATAAATGTATGTATGTTCTGTTTGTGTGTGCTGGGACTTACTGACAGCTTGGAATATATACAAGAACTCTTTCACATAAAGATACTGTTTGTTTTAGATTTAGTGAATAGTATTTCAAATATGTATACAACGTTTCTGCTATTCCAGTGTGACATGGTGGTCATTATAAATCTAATCTTAACATTATCTGACCAGATGCTCCAGAGGACGAATGGGGATTTGCTTAGTGCATTCATCATCTCGTAAGTAAATCAGCCTTTTGTACGTTTAATTTAGCTTGAAATAAAGTGTGTTTATAATCCAAGACAAACATGCACATTTATTTCCATAAACAGATTCTTTACGCATGCTGTTACATTTACCCACAGGCTCTTCAAAAGGTTTAGACATCTCATGTCCCTTCCATTCTACTATTCCATTCCCCCAGACGTTGTTACCAATACAAACCCAGACCTAAAATGCACAGTGGCACTACCACAGAAACATAGGGAGGACTAATTGTAACACAGCTTTAAGAATGTGATTTCCTTCTGCAAACCCTCATACAACTAGATCCACAGAGCTGTTGTATATATCACCTTTATAGAAATGTCATTTGACAAAAGTGAATGAATCTGGTAGGGTTGGAGTGTTGGATTTTGTGCAGTGCAGAGTATTATACCATCAAATTTCTGCACAATCCACTTTTCTTCTACCAAAACCATGTAATATGAGGACCTTTCTAATCCTTCCAATCACTATGTATTATAGCAGGGAGGACCCAGGACCACATAGTTGTTGGTAGATCTAAAGGAAATTGTATGGAGTGATCTAAAGGTGTATGGGGGGTTTAAGCCACATTTTTAGTCCTAATTCTTGGTTTTCCTGTTACCCATAGTGTTTCCAGGGTCTTCAGCCACCATGACCCTGGCAACTTGTTTTTAATGCAAATCTCTGCAACATTCCAGTGAGTTTATCCCAGCAAAGCATGATGAAGTGGCTGGAATTCTGTGCACATCTGTATGCTGACTGTGAGGGTGGCACAGATGGGCTTTTGGGATGAGTGACAGCTGTGTCCTCACCAGGTTATGTTTGTGCTGCAGGCCTGGGACACATTAACAAAGCTACTTTCAAGGTAGCCATAAAGAGGGGGTATGAAAGGGAGGGGTGCTGTGTAGAAGCAAGCAAGTGATTAACAAAGCAAATGGTAACCCTATGAAATGAGAGGTTGGGGAATGGAGGGGTTCACTCTAAGAGCCTTCAGGAATCTGGAGCAGCACATTTCGGTGTGCATATTTCTTGGTTCAGAACTGTTTGCTTTTGGTGACTTTGTTCTTGTGGGAACAACACAATGTACAGAATATTACAAAACCATAGATGTTTTTCAACTGGTCCAACTCTGTAATGGCATAGAAAATCTGTAGACTATAACCATTTTTAAAAACCCCACCATCGTTATTTTTTGAATAACCTATAGAAGGGTACAATGACTTTTTCCTTTTGTGAAGGTTAATGATTGCAGTATTAGGGCTACTCTCTGTAGCCATTTAAACAAGTCACCTGTCATATAAACTCTGACAGCCAAGGACATTTACAACTGTATGCACCATTACACAGCATATTAGTAGTACCAAAACCTATACTGGGCATATTGTGTCTAGAAGTACAGGCATGTGCAGATAATGAATGTGTATTTGAGATTGCTCCAGCGCTGGCAGTCAGTAATAAAATTGGCAGTCAATAAAAATAAATGGGCACTGGAGTCAGCAGGTTGAAGAGGGTGAGAGTGCTATAATATTGGTGTTCAGTAGGGGCAAGAATCACTAACAGGTGGCAGGCAGTAACAATAAAAATACCTTTCCATCAGTCATAGACTGCAATACAAATTCCCTGGCATCAGTGGCCAATAGGAAGAAGAATGTCCCACTGCCAGTGGTCAGTATGGGCAGGAGTGCCAAAATATTGTACAATTAACTCCAGTGAAAGAAAGAATGCACCAATGTTGGTAGAGAGACATAGACTTGGTTTAGTTGCATATTTAGACCCAGCAACCTCACTCATCTGTTTTACCACCAACATGGTGTAACACGTGGTATCAGAATATACTGTGCTGTAAGGTTGGAGATCATTCCAGCTGGCAGGAAGACATGTCCTGGAACTGATATTCTGGGGATCCATGAAAGGTGGAGATATCTGGGAATTGTGTGTATATACACATTGATCTGGTATTTGAATAACATATATGAATCTGTATCAGAAATACGGCTATGCAGTGGGAAACTATCCCGCTACACTGTAGGTTCTTCAATTGCCATATACAGTGGATTTAAAAGTCCCTCCACCTGAAAGATTTCAGTTTGTTTTTCATTTGAGTGGCACAGTTATAGGTACTTCAACCAGGGGAGTGTAGACTTTTTAAATCCACTGTAAGGCAAGTCAGAGATAAAGAAGTTTGTATAAAAGTGCTAAAAATCTTTATTTTCCAATTTATTATTCAATTTTAAATGATATATATTGGAGCCAGAATCTTTAACAAATATTTAGCAGCCTTTTTACCTTTAGTTGAGGTAAGCTGAGTGTTGTCTAACATAAGTGTCAATTTGTTTGTTACAATTGTCCAGGAAACATTCTGTCAAAATGCCTCTCCAACTAAATGGCTGCAACATAAAACAAGACAATGCAGTTATGATATCCACACATAGCCTAACTTAAGTTTAACTTCATTATATTATTATGTGATATAAATCTCAGCTGTTGATTTAAGGACCTACATAAGCATACATTTTTATTATTTATTCTGGCAAAAAATTATCACATTTTCACTTGGTCCCACTGTATCACTAATGATACGCTCACTGTATATACTCATGTATAAGTCAAATTTTCCTAAATTGTTTTCCAAAATGTGAAAAATTACATTACATGTACAGGTTCTATTAATTCCACACTAGATCTCCACATTCAGTTAAATAGACCCAATGCATGCATATTCATAATCCAATCATAGTATAAAAGATCCAAAGATCTCCCAGGATGTCTTTGCTCCACTCTATGCTACCCAGACCCTGCTGAGTCTGTAGCCTTGTTTATTGATTCTGGACTTTATTATTGTAATGGGACAAGCCATCCTTTAAAAAGCTCTTTCCTGCCTTCCTACCCATGCACTACCCTCCAATAAGTTTCCCTGTCAAACATGGTGGAAAATGTGGGCAGTGAGTACAAAAGGCATTTGTATTTATAGGGATAGGCAGTGATATTGCTTCATTCTGCTGTTCCTGCTTCTAAGATGCATGACTGTTCAGCTGGAGCTGCAGCAGAAAGCCAGAGAGGTGGCCATCCATCCTCTGAATGCTCTCTTGGCGGGAGATCTGCTAACACAACTGAAACCTGGCACAACCGAATCCTAAGCCACATGAGAGATGCAGACTTGACTTTCCTCCTAAAGTCTTTAGGTATATTGTACAGGTGGCTGAACAGATAGCCATGGACCTCATCCTGTAGGCTCTGCCACATGACTTAGAATATGACATAGCCAGAACGATATGGTTAAATACTTGTTCCTCTCTCTCTTTTCTGATCATCATTTAATTTTGACTACTAAGACATCTTAAGGATGCATTACAGCAGTGGTGGGCAACTGAGTTGATATGGAAGGCCACAAGTGTGGCCCTCAGCATTACTAATAGGGCCGAACATAAAATTTTCAACCTATACTGACTTGTGTAAGTAATTTATAATGAAGAAATAACAGCAGGCATAGCTAGAAGATATTGTTTTAAATGTTTTAATAACAAAACTTGTTTTCATTGATACTTTAAGCATTCCGGAACACTGTAGTATGGTAATGCACATTTGTGTCATGTGTACATAAGGATGTGTGTGGAAGCCTAATGTAATAAACCGAGATTAGAATGTCAAGTGACAGTCATTGTCAATTACTGCGTGCAACAGTTGTTTCCTTGCTGCCCTTTTTCCAACTTTACCACCCCAGCCAGGGCACCGAGGCACAGGGTGCATGACTGGGGGCGGGATGCACAAAGACGGACGCCGGCCAGAAGTGATGTGGGGTGTCCAGCGGATATGAGGCAGAATAAGAGGCAGGGCCGCGCGGGCACAAAACCCAGCGGCGGAAAAGGAGGAGCCCTCTTCGCGATCAAGACACTGAAGACTCCCACCCTCCCTCCCTTTCCGCCACCCCTTTTTTCTCACTTCCCCCTTTTTTGTCTCCCTCTCTTTTCTCCTTGTTCTAGGTTTCAGGATGTGTTGGTGGCCTTATTTCATTGTCACAGCAGGCGGGTCCGGGCAGTGTCCGGGATTTTATCAACACTTCCGGGGGCGAAGTGCTGGCTTAAGGCAGTAGCGGAAAGAACAATTGAGCTCTTGCCGGGGTCAAAGACCCGTTTGGTTCAGGAAAATCGGAAGGAGGCAATTGGATCGGCAAGTACCCATCGGGCTGGAGTACCTGAAGGCTGGTGGGGGTACTAGGGTGAATTGCTGGGGGGACACTGTCTGGGGGACCTGGTTCTAGTTTGCACTATTTTGTATTTAATTAATTAATAAAAGCTGTGGCCAGTTTTATCCACACAGTTGAAGTTTAACCGGAGTACGTGTTTTTTTTTAAGGGGATAGAACGGGCAGCTTGGGTAGTAGGTTAGGGCTTGTGGTATCTAATGGTTTCTTCACAGTCATCCCTGCCCAGGTCATGGTGCAAGAAGTAAAATGAGAAATAACAACAGTAAGATTGCATAAATGTTGAAAGTAAACACAGTAAACTTAGTGGTACTTCTGGGCAGCCATGGGCAGTTGCCTTAAACCTGGAGTCATGCTGGAGCAAGCACAGCGTAGCTTTAGAGATAAATAATGATGCCTACAAGACTAGGACTGCCCCTGCATGCAGCGGTTATATGTAGACCTGGTTTTCTGATCAACATTGACAATTTTACTGATGACATTACGAGCGCCAAAGTTGATTAGGAAAGCCGGGTCAGCATGTGACCGCTACACATGGTAATAAGTGGAATGTCCCATATATATGCCCTTATATATATCATCACAGGTTATGTGCCTTTGATCATATCTGTGGGGCACATAACCTAAAATGATATACATTTGGGGCACATAACCTTTGATTCAAAGTCTATCGGTGGACAGGTGAGTTCCTATGTCCTATGAATTAACAGTTAGGTAGGTTTCAAGGGCCGTACCTCAGGGGGGCCACTGAACAATGCCCAAAGGGCTGCAGGTTGGGCACCTGGGCGTTACAATTGAACTGTTTGATTCCTTACATGTGTCCTCATCTAACTGATGTAATGATGGCCTCTGTAACAGAACAATTACTGTAGGATTGACTCTTTTTTTTCAGTGTTACCTTGCTTAAGATGTCTGTACCATTTATAAAGATCTATTCCCCCCCCCCTCCCCTTGTTGTGCTTTTTTTTGTCTTCAAAAAAGTTCAATAAAAATTTGTTATTAAAAAAAATTGCTTACAAACTGGAAAGATAGGTATTCTCAGTGGTGAAGTGTTGCCCTTTTAAAACACACACCAGTTTTGGGTTTACTGGTTTCAAGAAGCACTGTCTGGTGTGAATCATGCCTGTTGACTTGCATAAAGCTGGAAAGGGTTTCACAAGTATCTCCATGTTCAAAAATGCTTACAAATGGAGACTCTCCCTGGTGTGGCCGTCCTGTAAAGATGACTGCACGAGCACAGGGCAGAATGCTAAATGAGGTAAAGAAGAATCCTAGAGTGTCAGCTAAAGACTTACAGAAATCTATGGCACATGCTAACATTTTTGTTGACACATCTACAATAAGGAAACCATTAAACAAGAATGAAGTACATGGGAAGACACCACGGAGGAAGTGATTGTTGGCCCAAAAAAATATTGCAGCACGTTTGAAGTTTGCAAAGGAGCATCTGGATGTCCCACAGCACTAATTGCAAAATATTATGTGGACAGATAAAACCAAAATTAAGTTGTTTGGAAAAAACCCACAACACTGTGTGGGGGAAAAAATGTACAGCACACCAACATCAAAACCGCATCCCCATTGTAAAACATGGAAGAGGGAGCATCATGGTTTGGGTCTGCTTTCCTGCCTCAGGGCCTGGACGGATTGTTGTCATTGATGGAAAAATAAATCTCAGAGTTTATCAAGACATTTTGCAGGAAAACGTAAGACCATCTGTCCGCCAACCGAAGCTCTGCAGAGGATGGGCAACAGGACAATGACCCAAAGCATACAAGTCATTCAAGTCAGAGGAGTGGTCCAAAATTACTCCAAATCATTGTGCAGGTCTGATCTGCAGCTACGGTAAACGTTTGTTGAGGTTATTGCTGACAAAGGAGGGTTAACCAAATATTAAGTCCAAAGGTTCACATATTTTTTTCACCCTGCACTGTGAATGTTTACATGTTATGTTCAATAAAAACATGAAAACATATAATGTTTGTGTAGTATTATTTTAAGCAGACTGTGTTTTCTATTGGTGTGACTTAGATGAAGATCAGAGCAGATATTATGACCAATTCATGCAAAACTTCCCTTAGTCCCAAAGGGTTCACATACTTTTTCTTGCAACTGTATACCTTTTTTACTTATTTTGGCCAGCTGAAAGTCCTAGACCTCAATGTTAATGGTGGCGGGGGCGCTTTTACCGGCCCACAGCGCGGGAATGAGTAGAGAGGAAGATGGGCAATCAAGGCAGAACAGAGTGTACTCTGCTGAGATGGCCTATAGGCCAGGAAAACGCCATAGCACCAGGGAGGTTAATATTATATATTTTTTTACTATATACTCTGTTGATTGTTGACCTAATATATTTCCTTAGAAAAAGACATCCTTATTAGTTTACCCTTCGGAATTGTCCTCTAACAACAGATGCAATGAGTAAGAGTATTCTTTCATGCATGAAAATAAATTGTGTAGTTTTCAGTAAGCATTAATTTTATATCATCCAAATATTTTTTTGTAACAGTATAAGATTATCCACCTTCTGGAATGAAGTTTAGGGTGTTCAGGGACCTGCTTCTGCACAGCATGTCTGCAGGTGTCAACTCTTTGTCCACCTGAACAAGTTTGACCATTTAGCTTTAATCTTTCACTAAGCAGGTGTTTTTGTTTAATGAACTGTTCTCTGTATCCTCTGAAGACTATATTGTGTAAAAAAAAATCCATGTTGGCTGTCAGTTTCTAAGATGCTGCTAAAAAAGGATGAGGTTTGGGTTCACCGCTACCATGAGTTAGAGGTGCTTTCTGTAGTTTTGAGATTCATATTCCCCTTAATTTACTTACAGGTTCCCTAGGGGACGTTTTTAAATACACTGCATGTTTTTTTCTCTTATTTCAAAAAGCTTTGGAAAAGCACATGAGAGGAATTTAGGATAAGCAAAACCCCTCAATAAAAAGCACAAAGATCTTAATCACAGTCTACAGAGCTGTTGTAGAGGAAAGGAAAAGCTAAAGGGCTTTTGTTTTGGGTGTGGTATTTTGGATTTTTTTATTAGTTTGAAAGTCTAGAAGTGTAATGAAATGTGTATATATTGTGTTTTTAGCTGGCAATGGCAATATATTTCTGAGTATATATATCTTTAAATTTCGTCTGTATGTAGAATGTTCTAGAATGTGCTGGAAGGCTGTGGTATGTTTTGTTTGCTCTTTGTGTTCTGCCCAGCAACAGGACCGGTGTAGATCTTGTAACAGACAGTATAAATATGATTCATAGGAGGGGCTAATAGTGCTGTGTTCAGTCTGCATAAGAAGACATCATCCCCCATGGGAGCAGGCCATTTTACTGGCCATGGGGAACTATAGGAACAGGAACCAGCAGTCAGGGAGAGGGATTGAGAAGGAGGAACTTCCCCTTTAGCATAGCCAGACATCATAGATAGTGTTGGGCTCGAATATTCAATTTTCGAATATGTAGCTCGAATATCGCCATTTCGCGAATATTCGCGAATATATGATCAGATATCCGACGCGATCGCGTTTTTTTGCGATTAATTGTGATCCCATTCATTGCAATGGATCGTGATTATATATCCGCGATGTGATTTTTTAAAACAGAAATGACGGATATTCTCCCAGTCGAATATCCATTTCCATTGAGTACCATTGATATGCATTCCGCATATTTGATCTCAATTCATGTCCACAAGTGCCGATATTCGAGATTGCAAATATATAGAATTTAATATTATGGCGGATATTCGCGAAATTACGTGAATTCTAATATTGCCTAGTCGCTCATCACAAATCATAGACAGTTTGCTTCCCAAATATCTGTCTACCTGCACCTCTCCTCTCCTACTGTGTTAGAGCATCAGCCTTCCAGCAGCTGGTTTAGTGTTTGGACTGTTCGTAACTTAGCTCCAAACTGTTCCCAAAGTTGTGAGCATGAAATTATTGAAAATGTCATGGCAAATCTGAAGTATTCTAAATCTCACTGGAACCAACGAGTCAAGCCCAAGCTCTGATAAACAGCCCCATACCATATCCTTCTTCCACCAAAGTTTATACTTGGCATAAAGCAGTCATGCAAGTACTAAATAACTGACTGATTTTTTGGTACAGCACTGTAAAAACTCTTGGATTGGGTTTGTTTAACCTCCCTAGCACTCTTGGGAGGTCCAGATTTCCATACCAAAAGCGCACCATAGACTTAAATGGGTTTTCTTTTTTTATGTTGTAGGCCTGTAACTTCCCAAAATATGTCCGTACAAGGCTCTAGAAGCTAATGTTTGAAACAATTATATAAAAAAATTGTGTTAAAAATATAAACTAATAAAAGGTATTATTTGAATGATAAAATCTTGTAAATACTTCTTTTGTATGAAAGATTTCAAAACTGTATGTATTGATATTTGTTTTTTGTTAATAAAACTATTTATTTATTTGAAAATGTGTTTTGTGTTTTTTTTACTTTGAATTGAATTGGATACAGTTATCACTGTATCCAGTACAATTCCCTTTGTCACCCTCTCTCCCTTGGTATGATGGACCTGGTGACATCACACCAGGGTAGAGAGGGTGCCCAATGGAATTCTTCTGAATACAGTGATAGGGCTGGCGGAATGGTAAAGCTGCGCTGCCGGGGCTCCGATCTTTGCCAGACGGCCCCATATCGTCCAGTTCAGTACTGACAGGTTTAGTTTTATATGGTGGATATCAGCTCTTAGTCCTCATTAGGGAATTTTTCTAACTTTTCTACTCCCATAGACAAAACCAAAACCTTATCCTTTGGAAAGAAAACAGTGAAGTAGAATTGGCCACTTTAGAGAATTTGTGTCTAGTGACAGCCTGCTTTACAACACTGCAACTTTGCAGTAATATATGGCAAAAAAAGTAAAATTCTCTTTGAACTTTCATGTTTGAAAACTGCATGGGCTAGAGCAATACGTTTTTGTTTCAAATGTTCCCATTACACTTCACTACATCTGCAGCAATATTGGTGATGACATCATGTTCAGAGGCTTTGCCCATACCTGTCAACCTTCCCATTTTTGCTGGGAAAGTTGAGTTTTTTATGTGACTTTCCTTGGCAAATCCTGATTTTAAAAAATCCCAGATTTTTTCAATTGGTGGAATTAGCAGGGAGAGGGCGTTACTTTCCCTGCTAAAGTCCCACCACCCACATTATCAGCACAAGCGGGCTGGGACATTAGCAAGGAGAGTAAGCCCTCTCCCTGCTAAATCAGCCGAGAGGTAAGCCCGGTACCGAATGCACCAAACATGGAAGAACCATATTTCAAATGCTGGAAGTGACGTCAAATCTGTATTTCCCTCGTTGTTTCCCAAATTAATGTTGTGCAATTGCCTAACCAAATCCTCGCTTTGTCGCGGTTCCCAGTTTCTTCCATATTGTTACTATACCACTAGAAATATAATACCAGCAAACAAATTTCACTCATGGACTTTTTCTAGTAAATGCTTGTAGAAGCCATCTGCGTTCCTAGGTGCTGGATTTTATAAACGTGTGGCCATGGAAGTAGTTGTGAAATCTGCATTCAAGGATTCAGAGGGATGTCCCAATACTTTTGCCAGTATAGTATATGTATGTGTGTATATTTCTATTTCAGTTTATAAATGGATACAATGATTGGTGTGGAGTATACTGAGTTGGAATGCCCTGGATTGAATGCTTTCCCAATATATTCCTGAGTGGGGAAGAGTGATGTGTGTCATGATTATGTTACAGCTATTTCAGTCTATGCGCTGATATACTTAGTGTATGGGGTTTTGTCTGCCACGCTGGTGGCCCATGCTGAAAATACTGGATGAAAATAGCGGATTTTCCTCAGTGCACCTGTCAGACAGAATTAACATTCAGCATACAAATCACAAAGGACACGCTGAGTGGCATACAAGTTCAATGTGGGTTTTCTCTCATAAGAAAGAGGATTTCTGCCTGAGCCAAAATCATAAAAATATGACTGTTATAATTTAAATCTGTTCAATCATTGCTGATCAGCAGTGTGAAATTGGCCTTTTGGGACCATGGACTTTGGTCTCCATGATTGTAGAAGCCAAGAGCTCTGCACCTTTACTGTGTTATTGTGTAGTTACTGTATGTATTCCCAATACAGGGAGTGCAGAATTATTAGGAAAATGAGTATTTTGACCAAATCATCCTCTTTATGCATGTTGTCTTACTCCAAGCTGTATAGGCTCGAAAGCCTACTACCAATTAAATATATTAGGTGATGTGCATCACTGTAATGAGAAGGGGTGTGGTCAAATCTTCTGAAGCGTGATCATCGAACAATCAAGTGTTTCATTCAAAATAGTCAACATGTCGCAAGAAGATGTGATGGAACACAAAAGCGCAAATAACTGCCCACTGAACTGAGAAAGGAAGTCAAGCCGGGATGCAGCTTGCCCAATGATTGCCACTTGCCACCATTTTTGGCCAATTTCAAGAGCTGCAAACCCATCACTGGAGTTGGGCGGCCCCAAAATGCACAAGGTGTTGTAAATACTCAGAGACAGTAAGAGCTGTCTAAAAGAACGACCACCACTGAACAATACAATCCAGCTGAAACTTCACGACCTGACTGTGCCAATAAATATCGTCAAAACATTTTGAGAGGATTTTTATGGACTGATGAGTGAATAGATGAGTCTTGATGGTGGCAAATGGATGGGCACGAGTTGCTGGATTGGTAAAGGGCAGAGATCTCCAGTCCCGACTCAGACGCCAGCAAGGTGGCCTAGTTGGAGTAAACGATGGTTTGGTGCTGGTATCCTGATAACTAGATGAGCTTGTGGGGTCCTCTTTTTCTGGGTTTGAGGGGTGGAGTCCAAAGCTCACTAACCTCCCAGTCCTACTGCCAGTTTCTGAAGACACCTACTTTCAAGCGGTGGTACAGGAAGAATTTCTAGCATCCGTCAGAGGCAACATGATTTACTATTTTCATGCAAGGACAATGACGTCCATCACACGTCGTTCCAATACTCCACAGCGTGGCTGGCAAGAAGGAGGGTATAAAAGAAAAAAACTAATGACATGGCCTCCTTGTTTGCACCTGATATGAAACCCATTGTAGAACCTGTGGTCCATCCATCAAATGTTGTGATTTATACAATGAGGGAAAACGTACATACAACTCCTTGAACAGTGTCTTGGGAGGGGCTGTGTGTTGCTGCTGCACGCAATTGTTGATGGTGGTACAGATCAAACACTGTACCGATAATCCATGGATTGAGGCTTTCTGCAGTTGTCCGTAGCAAAGGAAAAGGTTGCTAGTAGTTGGTCACTGATTGTGTTTTTGTTTTGTTTTTGGCAATGTCAGAACTAATTTCAATATTTGATGAATGTTTGAGATGTTATAATTGGTTTCATCAATACCTTGTAAAAATAAATAATTGAAATGGGTATAATTTTGTTTTTTGTTTACAAGTTTGCCGTCAATAATTATGCACAGTACTAGTCACCTGCACACACAGATATCCCCCTAAAATAGCTAAACTAAAAAACAAACTAAACAACTACTTCCAAAAATATTCAGCTTTTTGATATTAATGAGTTTTTTGGGTTCATTGAGAACATGGTTGTTGTTGTTCAATAATAAACTTATTCCTCAAAAATACCACTTGCCTCATAATTCTGCACTCCCTGTAACACACATAGTGCCTTTCTATTGTGACTATGGGATGTACTGGTTAATGAGGGAACTCCTACATTTATTTAACATTGTCAGCATGTTTCTTGTGTCTCATTGTAAACTTCAGTCAAACCCCAATTCTGACACCACATCACGGCCTCCTGTCCGACACCGAAGGGGGGGGGGCTGATTGCCCCGGCGTCTAGACAGGCTAGACCACTCCTGTGACGGTGTGTACTGTGTAGTTTGTCTAATGTTTTGTAAAGACAATGTGAGTTTTCAACCTTTTTTTCATTTTCTGTGGGATGGCTGGCCACCATGCTGTATCACAAGGGTCATGGTAACTAGCCGCATATGTATCTTAACCATTCTATCTTAACGTTGATGTTGACTGGTAGTAGTTTACAATCATGACTGCTGGATTATGGTATTTAAATAATTGCCAACATGCATATAGAAGCTGTAGCTGTGTGTAGCCATCACCTAGCGTACCAAATGCATACTGTCTCCGGGAACCCTCCCACCATACCCTCACAAAAAAACATTTTAATGTCACGGATCAGCCACACCATAGGGGGCAGAGCCACGACCCATTTCCACACCGCGTTCACACCAGTATGTCAGTGGTGGGACCACCACATCTGATACGAGGTCAAAGCAAAACGAGTTACCAATTGGCGACCGAAACGAGCCCTTTTCCCCCTTCCCACAGACCGTCTTCCGATTAGTGCGTCACCAGAAGATACTGCCCCGGGAGCAACAACGAAAACTAAAACTCTCCTGTTGGAAACCGAGACAGAGCAATCAGCAATCCCTATTGTCCACCACCCGGAACATGCACCGCCATCGAAATGTCACAGTTACATTTGCAATCAGACCAGCACCAGCTTTGACGTATTTACCTCAGATTAACACGACTGGGACCGACACTGGCCGACTAAGAGTGTTAATGTGCAGATGACATACCAACATGTTATCCGAATCAAAGTTCAGCTCCCGTGCGCCTCCGTTCGCGCAAAAAACTCCCCCCACAACGAGACCCCGCAACCACAATCGGAAACATCGATGCCAAAACACGCCAAATTCCTTCGCGCAGCCCAGAGTGACAGCAATCGACCCGGCCACCGACCCTGTCACACGACCCTGAAAATAGGCCCCCAAAACCAACACCCCTGCAGTCGTCGTCAAGCAAAATGCACCTCATCACTTGCCGACCAGGGGCACGACGGCCATTGCCGAAATGCAGTTGTAGTGACAGCCAGAAAACCCAAGCCATATCTACCTGAACACTCCAAACACGCTGGTTTTGGTAATCCATAATGAAGTGCTTGGGAGACCTCGAACACCCGCATTGTCACGGTTCATATCAGTCCGACGGCATTAAAAAAATCTCGACCCCATCGGCATAATCCGACAACGCAAAGGTTCAAACTTCCGAGCACATCTCTGCAAAGTTCCATGTCAGATTGGCACTCCTACTGGCGTACAGTACACCGTCTCTCATATGACCGCCCCGCAAATCAAAACTTTTGTCGCGCGGCAGCCAGTGACACCAAGCCATACTCGAAGTCGATTGTTGATGCCCAAAAATGATCATGCAAGTAGTGGTGGCTTACCGCTCCGTCGGCTTGTCGGGGCCAAGGGCACCCGCGAAATCGCCTTAAACACGGCAACAAAACCCGCAACAAAACGCTCGCAATCCTCCGAGCGGCCGGCCCCACACATATAAAGAAATTCTGTTACCAAATAAATGGACCCACACACCGATTCAATCCCCCTGCGCCCGCACTGTATCGAACCACCTCACCACCCACCATCCAAAAAGGAGCTTGAACATTCGAAAAAAGGAGCACGAAAACAAAAATCAACACCCCATGGGCACAAACATCATCATCCACGGGAACCAACGACCCTCCACAACGAACAGCCCAACAACTCGCGGCTTATCAGGATAACACGGAAGATAGCCGTAACGCGACTCAATGTCCTACCTTGATGCCATCAATCACCGTCTGCCCAACAGCCCTGACCACATCGCAAAGCGGATAATCGTGAAGCTGGTGCGTACCACACCCCGACGCCAAGTCCGACGGAATGCCCATCCGCTTTCTACTGGAAAAAGAAACACCTTGGGATAGACATGTGGTGTATCACTCCTCCGGAAACTTGCACTAGATCCTTCTATCGTTGGGGACCACGGAGCCCAGGGGACACCACAAAATCCCCACATGGACGGGAAATCAAGAAACGGACACCTCCATTCTACTACCAACCATATCCAACCTCCTTGGTCAATTCTCACTCACCGAAGAACGTCCGGGATGTCCGCTGATAAGCGTGGACTACACCAAATTAAAACAGGGGCCCAAAACGAGGGGCCACGAAACCGAAAACATGGATTTCGGAAACCAGTGACTAAAACCCCATTAAACAGAAAACCGCCTGCCAACGCACCGGAAACCTATTTAGGGACGGCGCCATCGCGTCCACGCGAACCGGCGTCTCCCCCTTTTCCCATGTCACCAAACCCTTTGGCCCCCACCCGCGGCCGCTTAAAGCACTTAGGGGCCGGGTGATTTGTGCCTCCACACACGGAGCACTCATGTTTGAACTTACAACCCGCCCCCCACTTGCAGCCGGAGTCGTTAAACTGCCAGCAAACTCCCTTCTTTTGAGGAAAGGGGGAGCCCGCCACGGCGGTCGGGGTACTCGTAGACCCTACGGCCGCCGCCGCTGCCTTAGGAGCCTGCATCACCCGGGACCACAGCATCATGTCCCTATGGTCCCACCCCATCTCAGGACGCACCGACATCCGCTGTCGGAATTGCTCATCGTAGCGACCCCCCCATCCCACCCCGGGGCGAGGGGAAGCCCTGGTGAACTGTCCCTGAGAAATCGCCCTTAAGTACCCCGAGTCCACAGGAGAACCTGTGACCCCCGACAGTCCAGCAGGGTCCTCGGCCTCCGCTGACACCCTGGCCCTAGCACCCTGCCGACCTTGTTCACTAACTGCCCCACGGGCCCTACGCCCTCTGCCTGTCCCAGCCAGTGACTTCTCCCGTGATGCTGCAGTCTGGGGACGCGTAGGGGGCCCCTGATCAACCCTGGGGGGATCCTGCACAGCCTCAAGATGGGTCCCAGGTGCCTGCTCCACTCTGCGCCTGGACCTCCCTGGACGTCCACGTGGTGATGGGGCCGAACCGCTAGGTGAGCACCCCTGCCGGCGTGCCGTAGCCCGGGCCGTGGGGGGGCGGATGGCGGGGGGGTGGATGGGGAGAGAGTAGGGGCCGGGGATGTTGGGGCCCGGGTGTCCGTCCGGCGACTTCGCGGCCTGGTGGCAGGGACAGGGGCGGGAGAGGGGCTGGGAGATGGCGCCCGTCTGGTAGGCCGCAAGGCCTCCGAGCTTAATCTGGAAGGGGGCCTCCGGTGTGCTCGTCTGGGTCTAGGGGATGGTGGCGCCTGGGAAAGCTGCCAGCGGACCCAATCCGCTCCGTGCAGCGCAGCCTGCTCCCTTACCTTGTCCAGGAGCGCGTCCATTCCGGCGTCCATGGCCCACGGCGTCCTCCTCCAGCGATGTCCGTTCTGGAAAGAGGCCGCATCACTTCTGCTCCGGCCTTTTGTTGTCTCGAAGCTCCGCCCCCGGTCCACATCACTTCCGGTTGTGCATATTCACGGCATCTCCCCCCAGTCAGGGATCCGTACGCCGATGCTGGCTGCGGATCTTATGCTCCTCAACTCCTCTCTACTGCTGCACTTTGTCTCTGCTTCTTCTTTTTGGGGACATTTGCCCCAACCCTGGCCCTCCTCACTGCCTCTCTATCCACTTATCTGCTCTCTCCAGGAAACAACCCTCCTCAAATTTAATACATATCTACGCTTCCCATAAAATTTTATCCCCTCTCTCATGTGGACTCTGGAACACCAGTTTTGTTGTTAACAAACTGACCTTCATTCACACACTATTCCTTTCTAAGTCTCTCAACCTCCTCACTCTCACTGAAACCTGGCTCTCTACCTCTGAATCCACTTCTGCTGCTGCTCTATCCTATGGTGGCCTGCCATTTATTCACACCCCCCAGACCTGAAAACAGGCCAGGTGGTGGTGTCGTCTCATTTTCTCCCCTCGCTGCACCTACAGTGTACAACAACCACCTCCCTCACTCGCCTTTTCTTCATTTGAGGTACACACCATCCACCTTTTTCACCCCCTGCCCCTCATAGTTGCCGTAATCTATTGCCCCCCGGCCCTGCATACCAATTCCTTGACAACTTTACTTCTTGGCTCCCACATATTCTTGCCCATGACCTACCAGCCCTTATCCTTGGTGACTTCAAGCTAGCCATGGATGACCCCAGCAACCCTCCATCTGCTAAACTGCTCTAATGGACTCCCTTGGCCTGACCTTGCACATCCACACCCCCACACAACTTTCTGGACACGCACTTTACCTGGTGTTCTCCAAACTCTGCACCCTCACCCACCTTGACAACTCTCCCTTCCCTCTCTCTGACCACCATCTCTTAACCTTCAATGTGAACACTTCTTGCCCTTTAACCACCCGTGCCTGACTTAGACATTGGCACAGAGACTTCCACAACCTGCACCACTTAACTTTGTTTGACACTTTATCTTCACTTGCCTCCACTACCTCTCTTCTCACATCCCCTGACCAAGTTGCCTCTCATTAAATCTCACCCTTCATACTAAATAAACTTGCCCGTGCCACCCTCCGCCTGTTCCAACAACCCACTTCCCAGGCATGGCAAGCACACTTGCTGCCTCCAACAAGACGCTCGCAGGGCAGAGCGCAAGTTGAGAAAGTTTGGCCAGAACTGCGACTTTCTCAAGTACAAGGCCAAACTCCATCTATTTAATGCTGCATTTATTTAATGAAGGCCTCTGCACTGAAACATGCCATCAGTATACACCAGGTCCCAAATAATAGCAAATTATGTTTTCCTACATTTTCCTAAATATAAAAGCTGCAGCAAGCACAATGTTTGAGGAGGCCATACCATGAGTTTCCCCTCCTTTGTGCTGATAGTAGCCAATGATGCAGAGCAATTCCTTGCAGCTCAAGGTGGTGCCTTACCATGCATTTTCTATGAATAGGGCTCACATGACGAACTAATTATAACAGGTGTCTGAGATTGATTTCAGTGATCAAAAGAGCCCTAAGACACAATACCATTCATTAATTTTATTGAAAACCAGAATATTTACCTTTTAGATTTTTCTGTACAATTTGCATAATAATATGGAACACAGTGTAGTAGGTTTTGCGCAGGATCAGGTGTGGGTTCAAACTTAGCAAATTGTGTATTTGGGTTGCATGCTTCCTATAGAAAGGGCCATATACAAGCTTCTGCAGCAGAGAGTATTATATAAATTGTGTGTGTAATTACAGCTCACAAAGTGCACTTTCTACAGCTTCCAGTTAGATTGCAGACTGACTGCTATAGGAAGAATCTGTCAGTTTGGGTTGTGTGTTCTATGCAACAAAAACATACTGACAACTACTTTCCTGATTATTTTATATTCTTAATAAGAAAAGGATGCCATATGTTTTAGAAATTCCAAAAATGGAACCTCATTAAACAGTTTACTCCACACCATACCCTCTGGAGTCTTTATACTTAGCATTCTGTGAAAAAAGTTCAGGATCCTTCAGGCAAATACATTGTTTGTGTTAGAGGTTTCTGATTCCCCCCAACTTCCCATGTTATTATAAATTCAATATACATTCCTCCTTACCATGCTGCATAGTGTGGTGTGTGCACTTCCTGATTATACAGAAAGCTGAGTCTCTGGCGATCCCCTCATCCTCAGGAGGGTCTCTTCAATGGAGCATTTTATAAATGCTCCTTCAGAGAGTCCTGTGAAACTATCTACCAGTTGGGGAAACATGAACACATTTTTTCAGTACACTTCCATTCCTCTTCTTTCCCTTCCCACATGTTATATTTACAAAGCTGGCAGACAGCCAGGATTCGCTGATATATGCAGTGATAGGCCAAAATATATCATAGACTCTCCCCTCTGTAAGGGAAACATCGAGTCACTATGTAATATTTAAAAGTTCTTTACTTAAGACGAGAAATTGTCAAATTTATTTGACTAGCTGACTTTGCAAGTTAATTGCAAAGACCCTGAACATGGTATCATCAACTAAATTTCTGGAGATGTAGAGAAGACTTGCGGGAATGGCCAACGACATGTATTGCAATGGACACATACACACAGGCGCAACAGCATCGCTTTGCAACATTTCAGAGTTGAGTCAATGTCAGCGCAGTTAGCCACGTCGGCATGTGCAGACATGCATTAACGTGTCCATTGATCAAGCATTGCAAACAAAATTGTGATCACTGCTTTTTTGACATTTTTTCCATAGAATCCATAGAGACCTTTTTCACCCATGTTAACACCATGTCAAAAAAAGTGTTTAACACGGCTAAAGCACAGGGGTACACTTAGACTACATACAGTGTACAGTGCATGCTATGTGTATGGTCCATGTGTGCCCCTGTTCCTATGGTTACAGTGTGTGTAATCCATGTGTGCCCCCATGAATTTGTATACAGTGTACACACAGGGATAGGGGCATACATGGACTAAACTCGCACTGTATATGGACTGATGATCCCATGGTTGAGTCACTCTTTCCCACTTTACTTCCCCCCCTTCCCTTGCTGTTTAGATCTAAATAAAATTCGCTAAGAGACCCTTGACCTGGTGCCATACCAGATATACTGGATACACAAGCGTTGTAGGGAGCACAGAATGTGCACAGGGATAAGGAGAGGAAGCACCCTAAAGGGATAGAGTAGTTTGGGGTGTCAGTCATCTTCAGGGCAGCTATATGGCTGAGCCAAGCGATTTGATACTGTTTCCAGGATTTCAGGGTTCGGTGAGTAGTCTGCAATATAGTGGAAAAAGTTGCTTCGTAAAGTGAGGTGTAATTGGGCGTAAGTTGTATAGGTTTAGTTGTACAAGTAAAAGGGAGCTGGGCCGCTAGAGAGTCCACCATGGGTTGTGATAGTGTAATATCAAGCGCTTTCCATGAGTCAACATTGAAAAAATGTTTTAGCCACCTTTAGACATTATCTTGAGACATGTCCCTGCCATGTTTGTTTAATCAAATGTCAGATTGGCCAAAATCACATATTCCTTCTACAACAGTAGATTAACCTACAAATAAAAAGTACAGATTTCAAATGGATATTTAATATGTAAAATAAAACACCCTTTAATAAATAGGCTTCTGAGTTTTGGAAGAAATGTGTTAGACAGCAGCAGTGAAGGGCCTTTGTGTTATGAAGGACCCATAGATTATACACCATAAAGATGAAGCCTGAGAACACAATGTGACACAACAGAGGCCCGCACTGTGTGAGGGCTGTGAGGGGTTTAAACAAGTCCCCTTTGCCCTGCGCACAATGCTTTTGTTGTCTGGGATTGGAATGAACCTATTTGTGCTACATTTGTTTTTGTCTGTATTTGTGTGAACTTCACACACAAAATCCACAACCTGGAGTTTCAGGCATTCACTGGTTAAAAAAAGAGGAAAAACTCCATTCACATTTTAAAGAGTCAAATAAACTACATGTCATGGCAAACAGTCATCAATATCTTGGGAATAAGACTTCAAATAGAAGAATTGTCCCAGGAAATGTTTTATGCTTTTGTATACTAACAGTACCTTACTTACCAACTGTTTCTATGATTTTTATGTTGATGGTTATGAAAGCAAAATTTAATATGTGGGAAAGTTATTTACCCTACTAACTTGAAGCCAGTACACACTGACATTGGAAAAGTCATGTGCTAACCCTGGGTGTGGGATCTGTTTTCCTGGGAAGGTAGAATTCTCATCAGAACTAAGGCTATGTTCTCACATTGGCAATTAATCGCCTCGCGCTCACAAAAAAAAAAAAGTATTAATAGAATCCAACAAGTAGATCCACAATGTCCTCTACAGGACATTGTAGATCTAAAATATCCTAAAACAGATCCACAATGTCCTCTGCAATCGCCCTGAAGCAGTTCATTCTCATATTTCTCTTGCTAGCTTAGGTAGGTAGCTACAAAAAATACTTTACTACACCGTGCCTCCAGCTTTGTAGGTCAGCAGCTTTTTAAGGTAGGGCTACACATTGAGCTTGCATGCGTCCAACTAGCGCAAGCACCCCCCCCCCCTGTTCGCTGCGTTAGGGTTATGTTATCAATGCACCTTGGATCAATGGATCGGGGGTTATGACAGGCTGTGTAGACAGTGACTTCAATGGTGGGCTTGTGCAATGCTATAGAATCTAAATTTAAGAGCAAGTGTAGCGATAGCGATAGCAGAGCAGAAATTTGGTGCGCCTACCTGGCAAGAATGACCAGAAATCTCCCGCATGTGGGTAAATTCCTGGCTGGTCCCATTACTCAAACTGCACCCGGTCCCTCATTTATTGAGGGAGAATCTGTCCGCCTTGCAGTTAATGTGATTTTTGACCGCGTCCATTCATGTCTGCTGGCATGACATGAGCCTGCGTCTCACATCCAAAAACTCAGGACCACTGCTCGTGGCCACCCGTCTGAGTGGGGACATGGCTATTGAAATTAATGGAGGCGGTAGCTGCGACATGTTTCAAAACTGCGCCGCCCAACTGCCGGCTGTCCGTGCAAGTGAGGCAAGCACTTAAGGCTTTGTCATTTTTTTTATATAAACATGGTGCAAAGCAAAACTCTGGGTGGGACTCATCAGGTCCTACTACTACAGTCTGCTTCAGAAAACAACACATGGGGAGGGTACAGGACCCTAACCTACAGGAGGAGAGACAACAGCAAAGACTGGTCTTTGGTCTGCGCAGGGATAAAGTTGGAAGTTATATAATACAATGCAAACACAAAGCATAGTATCAGGACATTTGCAAGTGGAGGCCACATTTTTCCCTCCTTTTCTGAATGCTTTTGTCAGATGTTTTGCATGTGACTCGGTCAGTTTGACCGGTACCTGCTTCTTTGTGCAGAGGAACAGGATAAGCACTACAAAGTAATCTCCAGTAGGGCCACTGGTATGAATGTTTTTGACCAAACCAGAAACAGACTTAATGATGGTGACGAGCATCTTGTAGTGCGCCCTGTGCTTACTAACCGGAGTTGTGGAGCTCAACTGGCATTTACATAGAACACCAGAATTGGCAGGTCCTGCACTGGTACCCTGTGCTTCACACAGATGAGATCAGGTGCACACAGAGCTTATGGGACATAAATGGGTCACTTTCATTATGGGACAGTAGTAAAGTGTTGTACCGTGTTAACCTTCAATAGGTTTGAAGTAATGCCATTTATTGGCTAACTGAAGAACCTAAAGAAGGGATCTGAGACATCCTAAAAGCTTGCTTTTTCAATGACTTCAGTTAGCCAATAAATGTTATCACTTGAACTCTTTTTTTTTTCTAGCTGAAATCTGATGTTGTCAAAGTACTTTTTTGGAGCAGAGAATGAATGGTATATATACTGTACATACTAGTAGGAATGCACATGATTCAGCTTTTAGTGCACCTCAGGTACATAGGTTCCTTCCTAGTTGTGTGAGAAAAGGTTCATCCCCAGGGCAGGGTTCATTAGAGCTGAGGCATTTCGGAAGGCACTTGATCCAGTTCTAGAAGAGATTCTGGATTTTTGTCATTGTCATACCTTGAACAAACCACCCTGGTACCTAGTGACAGATATTGATGACCAGACAAGCTGGCCACACACAGGTTAATACCCTTTCTATCGGCGAACGATTGTAGATCGGATGTGGTAACGTAAGTATCTGAAACAATCATTCGCCGTTCGTTTGGCTAATCGATGCGCACCACTTTGCACAATCGATTTCCTTTTGATACTTTGGATGGGGACCTTGGTGATCAAACTTGGAGAAAGGGTGGCCGCGTTCAATTCCTGAAGGATCAATTGCCCAAAGATCGCCGGGAACACGCACATGACCAATCGTTTGGGGATTGAACAAAAAAACGACCCGTCAGCTTTAGTGTGATATTGTATTCTAATGCAAGCGTACAGTTCTCTATTGTATGTATTTATACATGTTAAGTATTTGGACTTGTGTGACCACAAATGGAAAACACAAAGAAACTTGGAACTGGATGCTGTAAACGTTTCCTGGGTATGCTGAAGGAAAAAACATTCCAACATCCATCTTTGATTGAGGATCAGCGGATACATTGACATGGAGTACCTGGCATCAAATGCGTCTCCTGCTGCATAACCTCTTAAGAATCCCAAGTGTCAATCAGAACCCCCTGCAGTGACAGCTGTTTAACCAAATCTTCACAGGCTGTGATTAGGCTTCAGCTTTGTCTAGCTGTTTGCATTCTCATGAATTGTCTCTCTATCCCAGGACAGCAAGCTATGTTCACAAAAACTCTTGCCTGCCTAAGGGGTGGGGTGGGGGGCTGATGTTTTGGGCATGCTAGTAGTTTAACCTTTTGCATGTTACATATTCCTGTGCCATACTTTCTCCTCCTCTAGCCAAACTTTTTTTTCATTTTTTTTTTAACACAAACTTTCCTCCCTCCTCCACCTCCTCCCCACCCCTCTCTCCCCCTTTTCCTGATCCCAGTGAAAGTAGGCAGATCCTGCAGCTTCCCTGGTTTCTGATTCGCCTTCCCATCCTGGGACTGACAGTTCTTACATCTGCCTAAAAAGGTTTTCACTCTCTATTCGGTCGAGAAGGGGGCATCACTTCTCAAGACGACCCCAGACCAGAGAAGAGGGGCAGGAGAGAGAAGGAAGAGGGTGCAGGAGGAGCTGGGGGTTTTGAAGGCACACACTCCACTTTAGCTCCCCAGAAAGCACAGATACCCCCCCCCCCCCAAATCAAAATCTAATGGGTTTATAGAAATTGCAATTCCTTCAAGGGTTTCTGCCCTTTATTTTTGCAACTTTTTTTCATTCCAAGTTTTGAGCTGAGGACTCCCGAATCTTAAAGAATTGGCCCCCCACAGCAGAGGAGGTGATGAATATGGATACACATACGAGGTGGAAACGGAGAAGTTGGAGGAGAGACTTGTCCCTTCTTGTAGCTCTAAGCTTTGTATGTTCACAGTGCCATGCAGGTAAGCAGTCAATCAAAAAAAAAACTTCCAACTACTTTCTGAGTTTGCTTTAGGCTGCATTTGCCAAGCTTTAAATCCAAACAGCCAAGTGATTCTAGCTGTGCAGAAAAGCCTTAGCAGTTTCTGTCCCCCTGGGTCTCATTTGATAGGAGGCCCATGTAAGGGCAATAGCATTTATTACAGCCTTGTTTCGTGTTCTGCATCTACTTCACCAGAACTTTCCACAACTTGTTTCCCCTCTTCACCTCGTCAGTTCTTTATTCCCTGCCCTGTGAACACTTTCTGACATGTAATTTTAGTTTGTCCTGCAGCCAGTCTACAAAGTTTTACAGAAAACTTTTTTTCTATTTTATTTCTTTCACTGTGAAACTAGCATGTTGCTCCCCCTATAGGCGAAATCAGGAATAACCCGAGCAGTTCTGCAAGCTTCATAATGCTGATGTGTGCAGATGTGTTCATTGGAGTGCAACTTTCTTGTGCTGATTAAATGTGAACATAAGGATTTGGGACAGGAGATTGGGTTTTGCACAGCATTATTTGTCATCCATTTGTCATTTATTTGCTTCTGTGGCCACATCAATTGTATTGTTCCGCTAAGCAACAATTGTGTCACAGATCACATAATGAAGAAACGTTAATTGTACCGGGTGTCCTGAAACAAATCTGGGTGCTGGAGGATGTGAATGTTATTGCTTCTTGTCGAATGTTCATCATCTTCATATAAATTGTTTTGATGTCATCTTCAGCCTTGGATGGGTGGGTTCATTGCACTGTGCAGTAAGGCAGTCAATGGTAAAAGATCAGAATCATCTCAGGCGCTAGGCTGAGGGTTACACTAGTATCTCTAGGAATTTGTCTCACTTTTCTATATCATTTTTATTTATTTTTATGTATTCTAATTCTCATGTATTTTATCACTAGGGTTTTAATCATCTATAATTCATTATAAAACAGTTTTCTTTCCAGTTGCAAATTCTGAAACATATTTTGCTCATTAAATATGTTATTAACAATTCATTTTCTTATTTTATGGCAATCCAGATGTTACTTTGTTTCTGCTCATAGTTTAAGCTGGTTATACGTGATAAGCATACTTTATGTGCTTGGTAACTCATTGCCTGCTATGTGATTTTGTACCATGAAAGATATTTTGAAGTTTGTTCCATTCACTGGTCAACAATAATCAACAAGTCCTCTATACAACTTTATTACTTTAAATTTTTGATTTGATAGAAAAGAGTTATATCCTCCATCAGGCTTATATTTCTGCATGTGTTCCTATCATATGTTCATTTTATCGCCTCCAAATGCATGACAGGAAGTTAGTTGAAATCTACAGTAAGTGAGATAACCTGAATTATCATGAGAACAAAATTGACCACTGGATGATTTCTCCTCCTCTGTGCTGATAATTTCCTATCACTTTCTGTTACTGTGGCAATGGAACTCAGAAAGAGTGATACCTAGTCCCAAATGCATCCAGATAAAACGTAATTCTAATTAGGAGCAGCATTTGACTCTCCATCTGGTCATTGTTTCATTGTAACACAACATAACAATAAAGGATTATCATACATCTTTAATTATAGTTGGGTTAATTGAATGTGCAGTGCCCTAACCCAAGAGGAACCTTTACTGAGTCACCTCCATCTTCACTCTGAACTAATAAATGCTTTAGACCATGTTGGAATTGAGTAGGATATATCCAAGGAAGACATCATGGCCCCAGAAGGGTTTCAGTCTGTAATAATGTTAATGCAACTTTCCATACCCTGTTATTAGCCATTTTAGGCTTAGAGAGGCTCCCAATGAAGGTGGATTGAAGTAAAGGAAGGCTGTGTGTAGGAAAATCTCCCTCCTAGGACCACAACTTTCCCTCAATTATCATCAGCCCTAGTTCTACTATTACATCTGGAAACGTTTAATGCTTTTTGAAAGTATAAGAAGCTGTATTTTATGTTTATTAGCTCTAAACCCTGCAAGCAGCCTAATCAATGCTAAATATGAAGGCCTTCTAAATGTATGATGTTAAAGATGATTTTTTTTTCATCAAAAGAATTTTCCCCGCTCTCTCCTGGCGGCATCAGATTTCAAAGAGCCGTGACCTCTGTATGGAGTCTGCTGGTGGAGGTGATGGCTGTGCCTGCAGCAAGTCATATTCAGCTCCACTGTAGATCACCTTACCTTGGAATGTCATTATAGATAACCTGTGTGTAACCTAGTATTAATAATGAGGGACTCATACATTGTGTTCATATCACATCTGTTCTGTCACTGGGCTGCCCCTTATTTCAGAATATTGCACTATACTAGAGTGTGTTATGTTATACTGAAAGTTTGGAGTTCAAGTGATACCCTTTATCTGAATTAATTAAAGAAGCATGCATTTGGGAAGAATCAAGCTTTAGCCTGAAGAAGGGATCTGAGATATCTCATAAGCTTGCTTCTTCTTAAATGACTCTAGTTAGTCAATAAAGGGGATCACTTGAGCTTGAAATGGTAAGAATAATTTACTGATTTGGATTTGACACAAATTTGTTGATTCTGCTGCCACAACTATTATAGCTCTAATGCACATCAATATAACTGATGTGTTCTGCAGTGTGTCCACACAACAAAGTTTTCTAGTTTACCAGTAAAATCTGGACACTGAATGAAGCTAGTACTTTTACAGGAATCAAACATAATCCCTCTGCAAACTATAACTCAAAAGCTCTCATTAAGTTATCAGCAAGTTCCAAAATTTCTTTTTCTAAAGCCAGATTTCTGTTCTGTATCATATACCATTTTTGCATGAAGCAGGCAGTCCTTAAGTCCTGGACTTGAAAAAGTTTACAAATCCTTCCTACTCTATGACATCATTTAAGTTGATGAAACAAGGAACGCGGCCAAATACATCATCAGCATTTTTATTACGTTTACCAGTTGGAAGCAAGCCCACTGCGAGATGATTCATGTATTTCTTAACATTGAGGAAAGTTAGAGTTCTTTTTTCTTTGTTGGATTAGATCCCTTGATTCATGAAGCGCTGCTAGGAGATTGAGCATCTTGTGGTTTGCATGAAGTCAACATTCAACTGAAGTTTCTGGCTAATAGTTAGTAGTGATTGTCTTGGTTGTGGGCCACAAAGTTTATTGTTAAACTCCAGAAAGAAAGGCTTGTCAACACCAAGGCTTTATGGCCCTCACCAGGGGTGCAGAAGACATGAGGTCATGGCAGCTGGCCGATTCCTCAGTTCCATGGTGTCACCGTCTCTGGCACCACCTTCTGTTGAAAATCATCTGTTTGGTAAATATTACACCAAAGCAACCGCCGAACCTTCCATATGTGTTTCGGAATTGGCAGGATGAGGCGTGTGCTTTTGAAGGAAGACATGTGTGGCCAATTAAAAAAGTGCACGTTTTTACTATACATTCCTCCTCCCCTCCCTTTTCCCATATACGCCACATGTTTCCGATCACCCGGCATCAGTGTATGTATCTATTTAGTAAAGCCATTAAGAAGATTCTCTTCAAGGGTTGTCTTCCTGCCAGCTTGTTTTATGTACTTTTCTTTCTTGATCATCTCCCTTTTATCATCTTTCAAATTCACATCACAAGTTCGCTTGACATTCGATGATGTCATCAACACAGTGTTTGGCTCTTCATGGAAATAATTAGCCCCATGATCGGTTTAAAAGCCTACAAAATACGTTGTAAATTTTTTAGAGTTACGATGGGTTTTTTCATTTGAAAGAACTGGGGGTATTATGGGATGCAACTGCCGAGTGCAGAAGAGTTGCATTAAGGAAAATATCTATTTACAGGTATCTCTTGCTAGTGATATTACTTCTGCTGAGATGCCATATTACCGTACAGGCTCCTACTTTTTTCAGAAAACCTCTCTCTGTTCCTGTTCACCTGGAAATTTTGGATATTCCTTTCCAACTTTTAGTGTTTCAAACTCTCCCAACCCCCCTTACCTTGAGTGTATAGCCCTAGAAACTCAGGATAGGGTTGTCACTGATGGAGTTCCCAAAAACGTAAAAAAACTGTTAAGCTGGGTCGACTGCCGAGCCGATCTGGCGCGTGTGATGGCGTCATCACGTACGGCCGCTAGTGCTGAAAATAGGCCGGGCACCCTTTGTGTGCCGGCCATTACTACGGCTGGTGACAGTCATCCCCATTTGAACTAATGGGATCGGATCCGAATTAACCATCATGTCGGATCACTGTGTGATCCAACATGCGGCAGATTCTTGGTCAATATGACTAGTTGGCGCACCTGTTTTCCTGACGACCCGACCAATGATCGGTTGCGGGAATGCGCACGGCATCTTATCGGCTGTCAAATTAGGCAGGAATTGGCCCCTCTATGCCCAGCTTTAGATGGTTTAAAAGATAGTATTAGGCTTTGTTTCCACAGCGTTAAAGGATGCTTCACATTAACGCACCAATCTTAATGCAGGGGTTGCGATAGGACATGTTGGGACATCCGTTTTTTTTTTCTTCCCTCTTGACAGATGGGTCAAAAATATAGTCATGTGTTTTTGACACATTCAATCTACGGGGCTTCGCGTTGACATTAACGCAACCCAACACAGGCAATCAATGCATGCGTGTAATAGTCCACTGATTTACATTGGATGCATCAACTATGTCATATGCAGGGAAATTGACGCAGTGGAAACACAGCCTTAAAGTAGATAACTAATAGGTGCCAATGTGTCTCATGGGGCAATGTTTTAACAAACTAAGAAATAAAAGCACACTCTGAGTCATATTCTACCAAAAGGGAATTGAAGACTGCAAGGACTTATGGGAGTAAAAAAGGAGGTCAGTAGCTAGATCCACAGTGCCACAGACAAGATGACACCTAAAAAACATCCAAGTGCCTTATTAGTTTTCATAAATGAATGCCGATAAAGCCAACACAGCTTGGGCAAGTGACATGTCAATGTAATTATGGTGGGTATGTTAAACATATTTTATACACATTAAGTACATTTCTCCTTCTGAGCTCAGTTGTTATTTTTTCTGATAGATCTGTAAAACATTTTGGTGCTTTTCACCATCACCTACTTGAATTGCAAAGAGAAGCACAAACCCAAAGTGTTCATATCACTGGGGAAAGAAATATGATGCAATGAAAACAGGATATATTTGATATTTTTGTAGGTTTTGATGAGGGGAGGGGGGGGGGGGTGACAAATAAGCAGATTAAGCTTAAGGTTTAAGATGTTGATTTGATTGTGATAGATATTCTAGGAGGAGGCTGATTTGCCATTCTAAATATTCTTGCTACTTTGCTACTTCTAAACACTGCCCTCCCTTATATCATGCTCTTTGCTGATGAACCCATAGCTCAATAAGGTAGAGGACTTTGTGTTAGATTTGTATTGCTCGCTCGCACCAGTATCATTCATACAAGCCATTTTTGTATTTACATGAAATTCTATGACATAAGGCAACACAATTTTAGTTTTTCACAGAACAATGATGCATATTTCATGTGTGTATTTTAAAGTTAATTCGCTCTGGTTGTCGTTCATTGTTTTACGCTCTTTGAAGCTGGGTTGGCTGTTTTTGGAAGCGCCGAATGTTGGAAGTGCAGATTATACATTTTTTTTTTTCATTTAAGCTTCACATCTCCCATTCTGTCTGATGTGGCTCAGAGCTGCAGTGTGCGGTCTACTTCTGGGGCAGTATTGCTGCTTGTACAGCTTCAATCATTACTGGATTCTTTGTAGTTCACCTGCTTTTGCTGCATGATGTCTGCATTTCTTCTCACAAAGAATCTGTTGGCTCTGTATAACTTATTAGGATAAATGGTGGGTCGGACTGATGTATGGTGGTACTTGGGGTCAGCTGGAGTAAGATGGCAGCTGGTACTACATTCCACTACTGGCACCGACTTATCAAGAGCTCAGTTTACATGCCAGAAACATTTCTCCACAACTTTGTAAATGAACAAACTTTAATTGTTGTTAAAGAATTCTAGGAAAAACCGAAATAAACCTGCAATGTATTGTTTTAATCAATCATTGGTCTAAAAACGGTTGTGAAGAGCTAGACTGCTGAGGATTGCAATCAGGCTCATTGTAAGATTGGTAGATATGTGGAAGAAGGGAGTAGTTAAGTAATTTTACAAATAGAAAGATACTCAATGCTGTGGCCTCTACTCGACGACTGGAGGAGGCTGGAAATGTGAAAGAAAATGGCCACTTTTACATTTCTGACCAAGGCAAAACCTGCCTAGGTAATAAATGCACCTAAAGCAGCCCATACACGGGTCAGATTTTCAATCAATCAACTATAATTTTTAAGGCGGTAAATAGAAATTGTATGTCGATTGTAACATGGGCCATATGTAATACAAGATTATTGTGATCGATTTTTTTTTCATCCCAAAACAATCATCTAAATAGTCCGATTAAAAATTTCAATCATAAGTGAGGTAGAATAGGTAGAAAAAAAATCGATCAAAAAATTGATTGCCACACTGGTGTCCAAATACCGCACTCACTTTTAATAGACACCGATCAAAACTTACCATCCGTTCCGATCAAAGTCAAAACGAACCCCTGAATTTTCACTCAACTTTTGCTCAGATTAAGTAAGTCGATTTAACCAGGTGTGCAAAACTTACATTCCAATCAATCGACTAAAAAATTTATCGTTTTAAGTTGATTGATTGAAAATCTGACCCGTGTATGGCCTGCTTAAGGCTTCACCTTAGGTAAATGATTTCTAAAACACCACCTCATTAACATTCAATACGTCCTGTTATGTATTTGCTCATCTATTTACTTTTAATTAATCAAGCCAACCATATTGCTTATTATACAAGATTAGGGTTGTGGTGATTGTGGTGTTTTAAAGGGACAGTAAATGTTTATCTACAATATTTTTATCTACAATAAGTAGATGAACAAGGATATAAGTGCCTGATGATGACATCTGCAGTACTGGTCCTAGATATCTTCCATTATACAGTAGAAATTCCATGACCCATTTACAAACACAGCATTTGTGATCTTGGCAAGTATCTTGAAAACAAGCTTTCCCTTGTCCTTATGTCACAGCTGCCAACATGGTGGGATTGTGGTCGGTATAGCTTCCAGCTGACCTTCTTCTGTAAGTGACGTTTTCTCTTCTAGAAAAAAAAATACCATTGTCCTTCTATTCTGCATGGCTGACCTTTCTGTACGGAGGGAACAGTAGATTGCAAGCTCTTCTGCCCTAAGCTCCATGATTTGGAGGTCCCATGTCTGATCTTAATGTTGCTGCAAGGCAGTCAGACATAGTAGCCATTGCATTTGAATTACTGTCTGTACTCATGATTCCCTCTCATGAGTCCCAGTAGTATCTGAGCAAGTCCTAATATGCTAAATACCTGGGAGTCCCCTGAAGAAGCAGAAACCATCATATTAGCAACTGTTTTGCGATGCTGACTAGTCACATCTATCCAGGGAGAAGAGTATAGGGGGCATGCAGTGCAGGAGTTGGCAAATAAGGTGCAGACTACTGTTGGTGCAGAAATGATAGTCCATTATAAGCCCCCAATTTTGAGCCTACCCTACAGTTTAGTTCTTTTTGTGTTGTTTTCTCAGCAGGCCTTGTGTTTGTCTTTGTCCTTCTTCTTCTGGTCTCTGCTAATATTTACAGACTTTCTCTGTGCACACTGTCCATTAATGGCAGCCAGCTGCTGGCCAATCTCTTCTGTGGCAGGAGTAGAGAATATTGACTGACCACATCTGGGTAAATTTAAAATTTGTCAGTCAAACACAAAAACAAAAACTGCTGTGAGGACTAACCATTTACTTAGACTTCCAATAAAACAGTTTCTGGAATCCCATTGATAGCTGAGAACAAATAAATACAATCTTTTAGGCACACTAACTAATGCTAGGCATACACATGCCGATAAGTGGCCGATTTTTAATCTGACCGACGGGCGTGCGCGCTCTCGCCGTCGGTCAGGTTAAAAATCGGCCGATAATCGGCATGTGCCCACATGGGGCGACAGATCCCTGTCGCCCCACTTCTCGGCCGGCCAGAGAACGGACATGTCCGATATTCTCTGGCCGATGGGAGCCGATGAAAGCCGATGCCATAAGCTGCAATGAAGCGGCGTCTTCATTGCAGCTTATGGCCGGCACACAAAGGGTGCCCAGCCGATTGAAGGGGCCCCAGAATGCAACGGGAGGATATCGGAGTAGGTCGGTATGTGTATGCCTAGCATAACTAAAGCCCCCCATACACCTAAAGATCAATCCATACAATTTTCATTAGCTCTACCAACAACTGTGTAGTATAGAGGCCTCCCTGATAGAATACATAGTGATTGGAAGGTTTAGCAATGTCCTCATATTACATGGTTTTGGTAGAAGAATATTTGATTGTACAGAAATTGTATGGGAAGATTGTAAGGTGTATGGGGGCCTTCACGAAATGTAATAGAAAATTGGATAATTTGCCAGCAGGCCATGCTTTCTGCCCGCAGTGGGGTTTTTACTTCTTAAACCATATAGAAAGCTGGAGACTGACAAGTATGGGAAGTAAGGGGAAATAGGCAATATTATCTTTGATAATCAATGGATCCTAAATTTTTAGTGATATTTGCATTAATTTGTGACAGATTGTCACATTTATGAAAATTGTGTTTCTTCCCCTGACAGTGTCCCCTGAACTCTCTAAACCAGACTTGGGCAAACTCTGGCACGTGTGGCATATCAGGCCTGTTTAGTCTTGTAATATGGCCCTTTGTCACCCTGATGTTAAGAAGCTTTGGCTCCCCTTCACTCTTTCCCAGCAACAAGTGGAGGTAGTGCTTAGAGCAGTGGTTCTCAACCTGTGGGTCACCCTCGATCATTTCACAGGGGTCGCCATGTTCCCTAAAAGCGGGGTGGACTGTTAGGAGGGAGAGTTACGCCCCCTTTCTCCTAGGAGGTGTAAGGCATTACTTTCCCTCCTAACTTCCCACCCTGCACATTATCATCACAAGTGGGGTGGAAAATAAGTGGAGGACATTATACTAACCTGATTGTGGTATTTGAAATGCAGAAGTGCCACTGGCACCTGTTCTACAAATACAGGAAGTGACACTTCGTGATGTCACTTTCAGGGTGGCGGATCTAAAAAAGTTGAGAACCACTGGCCTAGAGGATGACTGTTATGGTCTACTTATAGAGGCCAAAATTTGCCCATGTCTGCAATAGAATGTTGAGGCTTACAATACAAATATGTTTCAATTTTCTACCCAGGCTGAGAGGACTTGGGATCGGACAGCCCTTACAGGCTCTTTGTCTGGCACTTCTGACAAATGTAAAGCCCATGAGTCAAAAAGTTTGCCCACCCCTTCTCTAAACAGATGCTTATTTCTACAGTCAATGATTATTGAGACTGAAAATGGGGATATTCAAACCATGGCAATACCATGATCCCTTCTCCCGGATACACCACTGCTGGTTGTCACTGATTAGATGATTCCACCTTGTCAGCTTCTCTCAGTATTAAAGATTTATCTATATTTATGTCTTTAACATAACTTTGGAGTGGTTTTGCCCTGCAGGTTATCATAAGCCGCAAGGAGATAACATTTTTGATTAATTCTTTTCATATCTGTAGCAGGAATTTGGAAGGATTGCAGAATGAAATAATCAAGGTGCTTTGGGCATTACTGGAACATCTTCAACGGTTGACAGAATAGCACAGCCTGTACCTGCTATCAATAAGAGTACAAATTCTTCCCTCTGATTTATAACAGTCTGGTCACTTAATTAGCCAGTGAAAATGATTTGATGTTGTTGAATTGCTTTACCTACACAGTAGTAAATGAGAAGGATTTTCACACATATACACTTGTCACCCAAGTGTCAGCCAATACTGATGATAAGTATATCAATGTGCCCATGTGGCCATCATCTGTGTCTTCTCAGCCCAAACTTTGCAAAGTAAAATGAATTGTGCTTAGTGTGCAGCTTTGAGCGTAAGTTGCTGTGTGGATATAAATTAACACATGTACAGTAACTGGGAAAGTTAGGTTGTCAATAGACAGGATTCCTCTTTTGCAGATATTTGCATAGCCTGGGGTGCCATCTGTTGAATATTCCATAATTAAGTCCTTTATTTCCCTAACTGGCATCCATCAGGAGTCTAATAGCGTCTCAGTTTATTGCCAAGATCTCTGTGTTAGATAGATGCGCCTTTTGCTGTCAGACAAGGCTGGGTTGGCAGACTGCTCCCTGGAAGCTGGCTGGCATGAGCCAATCAGGAGTGAGATTGCTTTGTTAGGAACAGTCCCAACTTTCTAGATGTAGCTGAGACTTCCTGAGAGCTATTTTTTGGGTGTCAATAAAGCTGAGTCTTACTTCTTAGCTGTTGTGGCAGTAGAAAAACCTTGCTTGACTATACCCAGGGGTGCACATAATTGGTACTCTGATACTCAAAAGGGGCAAAAAACTAGCTATGCGTACCTGCATTGTTGTTACAAAGCTCATATGCGTACTAACAACTTGGAGGCACTCCGTGTCTGGGCGGCCGCAGCTAAATTTGAAATTAGGAATGTAAATAACTAATCCAAAAGGAAGATTGGACTTCTAAGGTCATACACCTTCAGATTTCTCTGTCAGATTTCCTTTAGATCTTCTTTTGTTTTACCAAAACCATGTAATATGAGGGACTTTCTAAGCAATCAAGTCTGCCTGTGTTCAATCGCAGAGGACCCAGCACTACATAGTTGTTGGTAGATCTAAAGGAAATCTGATAGAGAGATCTATAGGTGTATGGCGAGCATTAGAGATCTGATGGATCAAAGTGAGAGTAGGTAGTAGAAGAGTAAAATCTGACAAGAGAAAATCACTGTGTGACAGATGGAATATGACTATAAAAGGGTGACATTTGGCCTGCAGGTAGTCTCGGGTGTTCGTTACTAAGTCAGAAAATTTCAGGGTTGTACTACTGAGAAATGAGATCAGGGGGTACAAACAGCATTGTGCTGTGAGAGTTACTTTTGACCCAAGCCAGCTGTTGGCTACCATGGAGGAGGACAGTGAGGGAGACAGTGAGTAAGACCACCCTACATATGGGGTGAGTACCAAACACCATCTCCTAGTACTCATCTGAGGAGCTCACTAAAAAAGTTATGTGCGCCCCTGACTATACCTATTTGTACATCTCATCATACATTTCTCTTTGTAGTAGATGTGTCATGATTGTCCTACTGAGCGTTTAGGCTTGGTTCACATCTAACCGATTTGGGGCATGCTTGTTAAGGTTGTCCAAAAATTCACATTATGTACCATTGACCGCTTCACATTGAAATGCATTGCAATGGATGTACCGTGGAAGTCCAACTAAACTTGTCTGACTGTACAGCCTGACTTGGCACACAGCTTTGTGTTTAATTGTTTTCATATGTAAAAAAAAAATTCACTTCACATGTAAGATCCACTAAAGGGATCAGTCAGGATCTCAGGGTTTTGCAGTTGATGACCTACTTTTAAACACTGTGTACAGCTAGTCTGATTTCAGACACTACAGAGCCATGCTTTTTAGGAAAATCAAAGAAACTATTTATTTCTGGCTCCCAGAAGCCACATGTACACACAGTGCATGAATGTGCGGCAGATGTATGTATAGGAAGTTATTTGATGTATTGCCCATGCTTACTACATGTGGATACAGTCCACACAGAGAGTTACATTACAGGGAACCACTTGGTGTCATTTCAAAGGGCCGCCCATCCCCTTTCTTTCGCAGGGTCTCTTGCCTCAATCCACAGGATGGCTCTTATGTTCGTTTCCTTTCATCTTGTCAAAGATGGAGACAGATATGAGATTAATAAAAAATCTTCACTCAGACCAGATCCTTGAGGCCGCTCTTCTTTGTAGTGTGTTCACATCTGATATAAGATTATTGGATTTAAAGAAAACATCCCAACACAAACATTGTTATAAAACTTCTTTAATGTAAATCTGTTATTTTATGTAACATCAGATTATCACTGTATAAATAATAATAATAAGTATCTCCACCATCACCAGCCCCTGACCAATATGCAGGTTGCATTTATGGTTGAACTCCAGCCTTGGGCCAAGTTCATACCTGTCAATGGCGGTTTGATGCATTTTATGTCTGTAAATTAATGCTTATTTTAACAGTGTTGTTGTGTGTTGTTAATGCATTTTCATGTGTTGGCTTGTATACCCCAGTGAAATCAGTACTGTGATTACTGTGAAGTGGTTTCTAGGGTAGGTGCTAGTTGTAATGCGTTAAAAGCACTAGCCCAGGTTTTCATGTGCTGCTTGTGACATCAATGTTGGATGAAAGAATCAGATTTTCTCACAGTGTGCATGAAAAGCAGGAGGACTTCTATCATCATCTTATTCTTATCGTCCAAGTTGACATATCCCACCTTCATTCATGGGATTTCAGTTCTTTAAACCATGGAGGCTCAGTATCACACATGCACATTACCTCAAATATGGATGCAAGTATAGCCTGACTAGTAGTGTCACCCTCCTCTGTGATCATAAAAGATGAAGTCTATATCTTCTTAAGCCCCTCATACAACTTTAGATCACTCCATACAATCTCCATTAGATCTACCAACAACTATGTAGTATAGTGACCTCCCTGATATAATACATAGTGATTGGAAGGTTTAGAAAGGTATTAAGCTGGGAATAGACGGTGCGATTTACCATCTATTCCTTATGCTATTCTTTGCAGTAGGAGTGGTGTGATGACGGCATAACGCCTGCCCGCTAGTGCCGAGAATCAGACGGCACTCCGCATCTGCAGCTCACCTGCAGAATGTGATCGGGCTAAAATTTACCATCCTGTCGAATGACTGTGCGATCTGACAGGACGGCTGATTTCAGCCCAATCCTCGTCAGTTGCAGCCTCCAATTCCTGCACGACCCGATCCTTACGGTTGCGGGGGCGCGCACAGCATCGGATCGGGGATTGGATTGTGCAGGAATTGGTACGTGTATGCCCAGCTTTACATGGTTTTGGTAGAACAAAAGTTGATTTTACAGAAATTGTATGGTAAGATTGTAAGGTGTATGGGGACCTTTTGTCCTTCACCTGTAGTAAACAATGACCAGCATGCTAGCTGACAATGATGGTCAACTATGGGCCCCTCTCTGAGTGATGGGAAATATTTGCCCTGCATCATATATTCCCATTCAGTGATTCTTTTATATCTATACTACTAAGTTCATGTTTGGTCAAGTCACATGTATTGATGTGAAGGTGTTTCACATGTCTATAAGTCTTCCTTGTGTGTCTTTCATTTATGTTTTAGGTTTAATTCATTTGTTGTTCTCTGTTTTTTTTAATGTAATATTTTAACAAGTTTAACACTCGTTATCTTTATGGAAAGAGGATTACAGAATAGAAGAGAGCTTATTTGTATCTCTAGCCAGTGGAACATGGAAATTCTGATCACTGGGGTTAGGGTTTTCAGAATATGGGTAAGAATAATAGATAACTATTAACAATTCTTTTATTCTATTTCTTTTATTCTCTTAAATATTCATATTGGAGAACCTAATCATACTGAATCATCTATTGGACTTATATAAGTTATATTGCTAACATGTATCTCTGATGAACTGTGTATTGATTGACTATGGGTATTTACATTGCATACTGTTATGAGCCCCGGCAAAACAATGTTTGGCCTGCTTCACTTTACACAAAAGTTCAATATTCAAAAATATACATTCGCGGGACATTCATATGCAAATTGGGCTAGGAAAGGGGTGACATGCTTGCTTCAGTGAAAAAGCAAGCTTCAGATCCACCGGACAGCACAGAGCAGAATGTGCAGCCCAGGGATCTGAGTTTAGCTGGACGGCTCCATCTCGTCAGCTGCAATGCAAGACAAGAAAGTGCAGGACGAGATGATGCCGTCCCGTCCCGCTAGGGCAGTTAAATTCTATTCAGTGGGTTCACATATAAATGCATTTGAATTCCATATCAACAGATGTAAGGTGTGAACCAGGTCTTACAATATTCATACATCAAATTAGAGTGACCTGTTGTACTATAGCTATAATGAAATCCAGACCCACTTGCCTAATCACTTGCCTACATTTCAATGCTTCCATTTTTTTCCAAGTAATTTTTTTTTTACAATGATTGAGCCCCTAATAGAACTGATTCCATAATATTGGAAATTAATTTTCTCTGCAAGTAACAGAATTATGCTGTCTGGGAAATCCAGTGAGGGTTGGCAACCACAACGCCAGATGTGTCCGTTTTAAGTTGAAGTCTGAACAATCTGACTCACTTCTTCCAGTCATACTTTTACTGTGAGATAATAGACGATTAGGTGGTTGGGGTGTCTGCAGACTATTATCCAAACTACATAGGCAGTATAGAGCAGGGGTGGCCACAATGGCTTCATAAATTTAAAGAGGGTCCAGACTCAAAGCCTGTAATAGCTGTCTGGTATGTCTTTTCTATGCATTGCCTGTATGGACATTTGAAATAAAACTGCCAAGCAGGTTATATAATATATGTATATATAAAATCATAATAATAATTGTAAAAAATGTTATACCTTTATACTCTAAATATAAAATTTAACAAAATGTGCCCAGTCCCACTTATCAGCAATGTTTAATTCAAAATGCGGAGACCTTGGTGCCCAGGCCTTCTCGGTTTCTTCACTGCAGTGAGTGAAGATAATTTCCCGCTGTCGTCATGAGGATGTGTTCACAGCGTCACCACATGTCATCTTACCACTGCGTCGTCCACACAGCGACATTTGGCCACCTCTAGCTATTATCATTGCAGGGAACAAGCGGAAGGGAGCCAGAGTATTTTTTCAACAAGGTGACAAAGGACCGGAATACAAAGCTAAATGAACCAGATCTGGTCCCTGGGACTTAGTTTGCCCATAAATAGTATAGAGGGTGTTTTAAATGTAACTGGAATGTTGTATCCTGAAACCATTAGACAGTAATGAGAGTAAAGCTCAACTCACACTGTCGGTTTCAGAGCGGCTGTCTGCAGTCACACTGAAACCACAGCACTTATGTAATCCTGATCACCTAGTAGTTCTGTCCTGACCAAGGTTAGTGATTCCATATCCTTAATTCAAAGATTTTATGTTATCTATATTTTAGGAATGTCATATGCTATTTAGCAGGTTTGATGATAAATGAATAATGATAAATAGGTTTGATAAATGGAAAATTTAATGCAAGTCAATTCAAATCAAGCTAATTTAATCAATGTATTGATTGGTCATTGATTGTGAATGACCTTTTAAATGTTGATAGCAGCAGTGTAATGGAAGAGGAGGGGACAAACATCATGTAGACCAGACGAGTTGTAACTTTTTAGACCCTGCTACACAGGTAATATAGGTCTGTAGACACTTCCCCCTTACACAAAGAACACATCACAGGTAACACAATCCTCAGACAGTGATAACGCTCATTGTCCACCTCTGAAATAGGCGCCAGCATTGTGACAGGAGGGGAATGTTTTTTTTCACTAAAATCCATGTTACATTCAATCTTATGTCTGTTGGAGCATTTCTGTCATTTGACTACCTAATTCAGATATCTTTCTCCTACATCTGATGATAAACAGCTTGTAAAGTGGTCATTGGCAATAACATATAACTTAAGCTAGCCACACATGGTTCGATTGACTGTACAATTGATGTAATTCGATCGATTTT
>CM070040.1:44404328-44415407 GCA_036250615.1 Ptychadena robeensis
AATAATAAAATTATTCCTCAAAAATACCACTTGCCTAATAATTCTGCACTCCCTGTCTGTGATACAACTGTTAATGGTAATTTTTTGTTTTAGTAATCCTATGAAATTTGCCATAATTTAGAAGAATAACTATATTTATGACGATTGCACATTTTCTGGGAACAAATACTATATCACAGTGATAGCTTATGGTTTTCTTCCTAATAATAGCATTGTGTACTAGTACTCCTAATTATAGCCTAAAATGTACTAGTACTCCTAATAATAGCATTGTGTACTAGTAAAATACTGGCAAAGTGGCAACTCCAATGTGACCCATTCGGCCAGTCTACCTCATGTTCTCTAGACACAACAATAAGAGATGGATGAGTGACTCCTAAGTGAGGAAAAATATCTAATGCATTCTTCATCTATTCAGTTTTTTACCTTGGTGACAGTGAGAAAATGATCATGAGAAGTAATCCTCTTCATACTACTATATGCTTTTATATTTGCAGTTTGAAAAAATGGTTCTTTACCATAAGGCTATGCTTCCACCACATCAAAATCCCTCCTTTTGATGTGCCCCAAATCACTTCTGGTCTTTCGCAGTAATCACTTCCGGGGTCACGAAAGGGAGGAAGAATTGGCAGAAGGGTCCCTCCATCTGTATCTATGCCTTGAAGCATGCTTACAGATGTCCTAACGGACTCACGGATGTTGTGGAAACATAGCCGAGACTATATTTACACTAATTAATTCAGGATGTGCATTTTGCTGATGGGACGTAGGGGAATAATTTTATGGCTCCAGTCTCTGTCCTGAAGTGAGCAGTTTTTCTTTTATGGAATGTGTCATGTGAGTACCTTCTGTTTTTAGATGGCGTGACTGCCCAGATGTAGGGCCTTTTGATTCCTTTAGTCCTTTCTCACCATAACCTTCATGGTTGTTTTGATATATTTCTTCAATATTTTTTTTTAAACTAAGAAATGTTTGGTTTGCATATATTTAGTCTTTTCAACTGCACTAAAATAACCCCCTGTGGACATTGCTTACCATCCACCATGCGAATTGTTAAATACTAACCAGTGTATAGCATTCTTTAATAGATATGAATAAGTGCCAATATGGCTCAGAAATCTGGGGCGGAAGTTGACCAATAGGGTTAAACATACATGGAATGAGAATGTGGATGGTGACTGGGGATTCATTTGTAAATGACATGTTGTACTTTACATCTGTACTGTACAGATACAGTATCTGTCACAGGACTGGAAATGATGTGAGTTTTTTTTTCTGCTCTTTTTGGAAGTGTTACAACTTTCAGTGTTTCTTTATGAAAAACACAGTTTCTTCTGCACCTGATTTTCTCACTGGGTGGGTCTCATAAGGTTACAATTTACTTCAGCGTTTGGCACTTTTCTTCTAGAGATTTGAACAGAGCCAAACAAACATAATATATTTAAGTGTCACGATTGATTTATCTCTGTTATCCCCAAATGACATTAAAATCATCCTGGGAGATGCAATAGAACAGCCCTGGAAACACAGATGTACGGCTACACAAGGACCCCATGGTGAGCAGGGTGACTGCATTGTGAATGTGGTCTTTCCCCTATTTCATAAGCATGTAGTCTATACTTTCACTGGAGACATAGCCAAGTATACTGCCTATTAACTTACTTGGGAGTGGTGAGATCATGGAGAATGCAGCCTACCCAATCACTGAGCACCATTCGCCTGTTCATTTAGTATGGACTGGTGATACTAATTCATTGAGATCCAGGGGGTCCCAATAGAATGAACATTTTCTACATGTTACATAATCAATTATTATATATATATATTGTCATTAGTATCAACATAGCAGTGGTTTGCATGCCCTACTGCAGTGGTTCCCAACCTAGGGGGCATGAAGGTATGCCAGCGGGGCGCGAGCCCTAATTCTTAACCTGTGTTTGAATTGGGAGGGAGGGCTCGATAATGTTCCTAAATAGACAAGGGGGCACTGCAAGGAAAGTTTGGGAACCACTGCCCTTCTGTAACTTGCAGAGGATGGAGGTTGTTTTGCAACAATGCATGTACCAGTGATCTCTTTTTCACCAGTTTTATATGCTTTGTTTGTATGCCTACATATGTGTGCATGCATTGTGGAATATACGGGCTTATTTATAATAAAACACAGATCTCCCTTACATTCCCATCTGCTGCAAACACAGCAGCCCTTTCTATAAATAAAATTTGGGTTGAAGTGTGTAGCCAGCGGAGAAAGCTCTGTGATTGCAGGAGAGCCGCTCATGTGACTTTGACAGGTAAGACAACTTGGCTTTTTTTTCCATTGACAAGGGCCCTTTAACACAAGCCATGTTTCATTGCAGATATAGCAATGCAGGAATCCTGTTGTTACTTTTTACACTTGCGTTATGCATTAACGTGTGTGCTGACGCAAAACACCCTGCAGCATGCATTTTTCCCCCATACACTAGTATTGAAGCATAAAGTAAGTAGCATAAAGCAATAACATGGCCATTGCCGATATACATTGCACCATGGCTAGTGTGAGAGGGCCCAGAAAATACATTTAGCTCTGCTGTGCTTCAGAATCTGAAAGCTGGTGGAGGGCAGAGTGCTCTGCATTGCTGTGTAACATACCCCTGCTTCTAAAATGAGCCCCGGGCACTACGTAACCCTCTTATCCTGGCGATGATTTATTATCATTACTGTCATTATGAGTTTTGTTGCCTTGGTTTTTGCTTTCTTAAGCTGTCCATACACCTTTAGATCTCTCTGTCATATATCCTTTAGATCTACCGACAACTATGTAGTATAGAACACAGTTAGACTTGATGATTTAGAAAGCCCCTCATATTACATGGGTTTGTTAAAACAAAAGAAGATCTAAAGGAAATCTGACAGAGAAATCTAAAGGTGTATTCTTAAGGCCCCCATACACGTTTCAAATTCCCTACAATCTATGTCAAATTCGATCATAATTTATGATCGCCGTTGGTTCAATCGTACTACCTCCCACATGGAGAAACCAATATTTGATAGATGTTGATTCGATCCATCAAAAGAATAATTGAAGGAAGTCGATCATTAACACACCGAAATGTCTGTCAATGGATGTATAAGTATGCTTATTATTTAAAACGAACCAAAATCCGTCTGGCACAACAAAATGACATTTTCCATCATGTCCGATCAATTTTCAAACGAACTTTTGTCCAATTTTGGTTGATCGAACAGGAAAATCGAAACGTGTTTGGGGGTCTTAGACACAATAGATAAGTGGAATCCAAATGCTAAATGCTCACTGCCAAAATTCCTGTGATAATTAGGGAGTTATTCATTCCCATTGGCACCATTGTCCACACTTTTATATAGACATAGTTGATTCCCCCTGGCACTATTGTCCACACCCTGACATTTTTATATAGACATACTTTAAATGACTTATTCCATCGCTCAGGTAGTGTGGGGCACATACCTCTACAGTGGTGGGAGCTGCTTTCCCATGAATTTATTTTCTGAGCCTTTAGCTTCCCCAGATGCTCTATTTCTGTCCCGCTGCTCCCTGCAAAGGAGATCAAAGCTGTATTTTAGGGTGTAACATGTACAAGGCACAGCTGTTCAGGCAGTGAATGTGTGACACATTTATCAGCTTGTAAAGTGACTTCTGTTTGAGAAGTTTGATCTGCTTCCAGTACTGGAGGATAAGGATGTGATGCAGGAAAGGGAATCATCTAATTAAAAAATTGTATCTTATTGTCCTTGTATTCCTTGTGCTGCCATTGTATCATGTTCCTGGTGACATCTGGCACTTCATTGATGGGCATTGATAAATACTATTCTCCGGAATATAGTGTCTGTTATGCAGTTGCTGATTGATTGACAGGTCTGCTATTTAAGATGTTCTACAACATTTGTGATTTTTCTGGAAGTGTCTGCTTTTGTATGCAGGGCCAAACTGGAAGTCCTCTAACAGATTATATGGCAGCGTACTCTCTGTATACCGTATTTTACTGATGGACAGCTGAGCTCATCCATTATGGGTCAAATAAATACCTAGAATTCAAATGTATGTTTATTCACCTGGAAGAGAGAAACAAGGGAATACAACTTAAAGAAAGTTTTTGGTGTTTTGGCATTGACCAATGTGTTTCACTGTTTCAGTGCTACTATTCATCCATGTTTACAACCTAGTTCACTTTTGCTGCTCTCATTGCCTCTCGTCAGGTTGTTGTCAAACTGCAGGACAGCTGATGAGGTGATGTCACCCGGAATGTTTTCTCAGACTGAGATACAACTGGCCATGAGGATCCTGGCAGCTGACCACCGGGACATCCTGACGCGTCGTAGACATTTAGTGCAGCTCTTGTTGGAGGCTTCTTGAATGACAGACTGTCTCGCCCCTTCCAAACTCCTGTCACTATAAACATATGAATCTAGTATATTAAAGTTTGTCACTAATATTTTTAGTTCATCTGAATTCTTAATCCATCTGATGGTGAGACCACGTGGCCTCCCTTCCTTTACTCTACAAATGTGGTTTGAGGTTGGGTAAAAGAGCAATTTTAAACCACATTCCTTTAGGAGCGATAGGAGAACCTATGCTGATTAAAATGTGCACCCTTTCATTAGTAGTTTGATGTGAATAAATAACCAAGGTATGTAGGTGGAATGTCAATGAAGGATGACTCTCAGCCAATATCACAAAAAAACCACATTCATATCTAGCGTAAAAAAATGTTTAAACCTTAATGAAAAAACTCTATTACCATTAGTTGTATTGTAAGTTATATAGTACCAATGATTTGTGAATTCCAATTGCAACCCATTCTAGAGATGGTGACTGTTACGTGTTTATCGGCCGGCAGAGTCAGTCATAGCCTCAGGCGATGATGAACATTAAGATAAAAAAAAGACAAAACGGCCACATGAAAAGAAAACAAAGTGCAGTAATATTGGATCTGACGCGTAGTTACTCTAGAGATAATTAAGAGATATGCTGCTTGCTTTAATCTGTTTTTATTCGTGATGGATGTGCTAATCTACCACATTGTTCCGCATCAAGAATTGTAACAAATTGCAGATGTCATAGAAAGCTTTTTAGCCCCAGAGATGTATTAATTTTCTGGTCCTGGGTTGACATTTCCCCTGTGTTATGTATGTCTGCCATACACTAGGTCTGATTGTTGAGCTTCAGCTTCACGGTCGGTGTAGTGAAATAATCAATCAGTTCTTGTTAAATAAACATGGTAATAGGTGGATGTTCTCTTTGCGTTTTGTGATAGTAGAATCTGAAAATAAAATGTCAGTTTGGCCAAACATTGAAAAACACAAACTAATGAACCAGAAACTCATTATTAAAACAGGACAGAAAACAGGGAAATTGCAGACTTGCTTTGGAAGTATACATTCCAGGTCAACCATTATTTATTATTTGGCGGTTTGCTTATCTGGAGCAAGCATGTAATCAATGAATTTTGAAGATGCCTTTTAGTACATGCATGTTAATGAAGATGGATAACACCATGGAGTGTAAATCTAAAGGGCCAACTCAAGTAGCAGAATGTGTCTGGATATTGAAACAAAGCGTCACATAATGACATAGAGGACATCTGAGTATCTTACACAGGGTACCCTGTTAGGTTAGATATTTAAAACAGAACTCCAAAACAGATACAATGCTCATTAAACATTCCGTAGACTGCTGCATATCTGCGTCTTGGATGTTAAAACATTGATTGATGGGTGAAATGTGTCAGAAAATAGAAATGTGAAGAACCTCTTAAAGAGACAACCTTTTCTCAGATGATTTGTCTCAAAAGCCAATAGAGCAAGTGATTTACCAGCATTGTCTTCATCATCCCTTTCTTGTTTGTTATTTGGTGAAAAACAAGGTGAAAGTTGCCTTGTAAAGTCAATGAGACAGGCAGTCTCCAGAAAACAGTTTTTACATTTAAGGTGGAAATTGGTAGACAAAGCTTATGACACAGAAATTTTTATGTGTGAATTGTAGATGACTTGGAAGTCCCTAGGGGGAGGGGGGTTATGGAATGGAGTTACTATTATAGGATTTATAGATAGACAGAGATATGAGAAGACACTGGAATAGGTGCTCGTTAACTCAAATGTTACCACTTTTATCTCTGTGGCTGCCACAAGGTCTGCAAATGTTAGTGATACACCATGGTCATAACTTAAGAGACATCCAAATAATTCTCCACACACTACATCAGTTGGGGCCTGATACCAACCCATGCCTTCAATATAAAGAAAGACATTAAGGAAAGACATTCCTCATTACAGAATGTTTAAAAATGTGCTCCCTGTTTATGAGTTTTCCATTCATGGAATAAAATATAATTTTCTTTATGTTAGATTCCAAGTATACGGATTTATGTTTTGAGACCTTCAACATTATTGACCAAAAATTTACAGTTTTTCTGTTTCATTCACAGGTGAACCGGCAGATGTTTTAAAGGTTTTAGATTTTCATAATTTACCTGATGGAATCCAAAAAACAACAGGATTTTGTGCATTCAGAAAATCAACAAAGGGACCAGATGTGGCATACAGAGTAACTAAGAGTGCACAGCTTAGTGCCCCCACCAAGCAGCTCTTCCCAGGTAAGCTAAAGAATGATGACACCAGTTATGTAATATTTTTGCATATCCAGGATCCACTCTAGTCATTCTTGTGCAATATTATTTATTCAGCACACATTCATGAAAAGTAAATGCCCGCCATACGTGTGAAAGGTGCCATCTTGTGTGTGGCACTGTATACCACCCTCCTTTTGCAAGGTATGCCTGTGATTGGTTGGTACTGCTGTCATCGCATTCCCCAGATGCAGGTTTTTTTTCTGTTAAAAAGAAAGCTTTTTCATTAAGACACACAGCCGGATTGGTAAATGGTTGACCTATGAGTCACATGTGAACAATTTGTGAGTACACTGTAACCTTAGAAGAAAATAAACTTGGGTCCCCTGCCTGCTCTGACCGTCATGGCTGTGCTCTTTGAGTCTAACTTGAAGCACTTTAACAAAAAAAAGCTTCTTGTCTATAAACATTTAATCTATGTACACTTTACCATTTTATTTCCATGGGAAATAAGTACAATTTTCATACATTACATATTTTTTATTAAAATCTTTCAGAACACTTGTATTATCATTTTTCTTGGCTCTGCCTAATACGCAGATTGAGTAAACAAGGCGTTGTAACCTTCAGATGAACTTTATTGGAACAAAAAAATTTTTCCTCCAGTAATAGGGTAAATCTTTTGCTGCCCAAGTGCCCATTCACCCAGCTAAGTGTTCCCATTTTAGCAGAGGTCATTTAAATTGTACAATAAGTTTTACTTGTCACTGTGATAATGATGATAGGAGACACTTCATTCCCGGCCAATGCATATTCTTGAGAGCTGATGAGAGCTGGTGCATCTTTATTCACTGGACTAACTGGCATCCAGAGAGTTTGTCTGAATTATTAGTGGGGCTAGAAGAGCTGATTATGTCCTAAAAGTGGCATTATGGTAATTTGATGGACAGAAGTCTATTACCCGTTTTTATACTAGGTATTTTTACTGCACAGAATACACACCACAGTATCCCTTTAAAATATGGGCATTTAAATGAAAGAATTAGTGTAGCATATGCAAGTTTTCTTTTTTTATGTTTCTGGTAGAAACCATGGGGAATATGTATACGGAATTTGTATTCCTTCAAAAAAATAAATTAAACGCTAACGTTTTCTAATGCCACTGCATGCCAACAAGTAGCTGACAACATTCAGAAGTCTCTGGTTGGCAAGTATAATCAATAAACACTATACTATACTGAAAAGGTGCAACTAGTGGACTTGAAGCCTAAAGCCTGCCATTCACCCACCGAGTGGGTGCCGACAGAGCTGTTCAGATCAGTTCGGAATAGCAGCGTGATGACGTCATCACGCTGCTATTCCGAGCTGGAAGCATTGGCGGGCACCCTTTGTGTGCCGACCATTACCTTTAATGAAGATGCCGGCCTCCATTGAAGTTAATGGCATGGGCCAGAGAACATCGGACATGTCCGTTCTCTGGCCGGCCGAGCTGTGGGGCGACAGGGATCTGTTGCCCCATGTGGGCACCCCCGATTGGCGGCCAATTTTGCCGCCAACCAATGGTCGCGAGCGCGCACGCCTGTCGGTCGGCGGCAAAATCGGCCGCTGATCGGTGTGTGTATGGCAGGCTTCTGATGTCCTGATTATCTTGGACCCTGAACCTCTGATGACCCAGGATCCATTTTTATGTAAAAAAAAAAGTCTGTCTTTTTGTTGTAAGAATAAATTCTTGGCAAAGCTTTCCTCCAAAAAAAAAAATTTGAAATACCTGGAGAAGCATGATGCATTTGATGTGCCATCGGCTCATTTGCCTTATTAAAGACAGCCTAATAATAATTAAATGCCCTGAGTCATTCAAAACTTGAGAGGTCAATAGTTTAAGAGCAGGTGTTGACATACTTACAGAGTTCATTCAGCCTCATTACTGCCTCTCTTTTATCATTTGATTTTAGATGAAGTAGGAGGAAGGTAAAAAGGCCATGCTCTAGGCTCAATAGAAAGTAATTCTTTATAGTGTGAGTGAAGTCCACCCATTGATATTTCTAAAGGAAAGAAGTGCCCCCGACATAAGATTCCCTTTTCTTATAACAACTGCAAATTCTGGAACAAAATACATTAATCAAGACAATTAGAGTGACACTACTAGCAAGCGGACAGTGGTTCTATCCCTTTTCCCCTCTATCCAAATCTAAAACATTTCCCCTTAAATTAACTTTGATGTGTATCTAAAGCCAAAACCTTTTTTTTTTCATTTTGGATAAATAAAAAAACATTTTGTTATAATTTATGTCACCATAGTTAATTTTCTCTCCTGTATTGTAGACTAAACAGTTGTCTCAGGGAACTAATCTACGTAAGCCTAAAAGTAGCATAGTGTAAAGGTAGCCATAGACGAGGCGACTCTAGCTCGACAGATGAGGTGGCAACCCTTTCTCCTCCCTCAGCTGATCGGTGGCCACCCTTTGTGCGCCGGCCATTACTTTGATTACTTTACTTCCAAAGAAATGGGATTGGCCGGGAATTTACCAACATCCGATCTGACTTGCGCGACATTCCTGGTTGACCTGTCCAGATGGGCCCACTTGATCTGCAGCAGAGTGACCACCGACGGCCACCGGAAATGCGCATGGCAATCGGCCGAAAAATTGGGTGAAAATCAGCCCATGTATGGCTACCTTTACCTTTGGAAAGGGTTAAAAGAACAAAAAATTGTCAATTATGCATAAATTCATTAAGTTCAAATTTATGAGGTGATGTCTTTTTTTGGGAATTGAAATTAACTCACACATTTAGACGATTTCTTCTTAATACAGTTTAAGCCTTGATGAAATATTTTATATAACATCTACAATGAAGTGAAAGCAATCACATCAACTATTGCATACAGAATTCTAACTTAAATCTACCTTCTCTAATGTGAATTGTACCGTAAAAATTTGCAACCTGCTGGAATGGAATTCTAAACAAAGAAACGCCAAAGAAAGAGAGGCTAGAAGATGATGGGGAATTCTTGCCATTCCAGAGAGGTGACATGCTTGACACAAGGCTCTTCAATGGAGATTTTATCTGAGGCCTCTCTTGACAAACTCAGTGTCTATTAAGAGTCATCGAGACATTCACTAAACTCATTCAAGAATGAAGATTTGGACCTCCATATGGTCTCCAGTTACTGCTATCAACCTCGACTAATCCAAATGTCAAACTTTTATCACTAGGAAAACCTTAGGGCTTGTCCCCACAGTCGAAGCTGGCCATAGGGTGGCACGGTCCCGCCAGCCACTAGCGACTGTCAAAGATCGCTAGCAGCTAACTACATGTCATGTAGCTGCTAGCAGCGAAAACACGGGTGCCCACGTTTCAAACTGCGGCCGCTGCTGTGGACAGCCACGACCGCAGGCAGCAACCCAAGTGGGGACAGCTCCATTAAAAACAATGGAAGCGCTAGCGGCTCAAACTCGCTCCACGGCCAAATTCGACTGCCTGGTCAGATTTGGAACCATGCACACAAACCTTTATAACTGGAATTTAATCAAATTTAAGGAAACTATTTGAGTCACTGAAGAATAGGGGGTGGAGGACTAGGTTATACAGACCATTGGATATGTGCCATACCCCTGGTTTGGATAGAAATAGGACACTGGGCCTACAGTGCGGGGGTTCAGAACCCTCCTCCGCAGTTGCTAGGGCACAGTGGGATGTATGGGGCTTTTAAGGCACAAGAAATAGATTTTAGTTAAAAAAACATAATTTATTTAAACAACATTAAAAGTTTTTTGATCTGAGTCGATGCAACAAACAAATAAGGTCAGAGCCGCACCACACATTGGGATGACCTTAGTGTAAATACATACAAAACATCAATCTAGGAAAGATGGACAACGAAAGTACTTGCTATACACGTTGATGTTACTGTTTGGGCGGACTACCTCCGACATGTTTCGCCCTGCTGGGCTTCCTCAGGGAGGTTGCAAGTCTATAAGTGAATAGCATAAATTTAACAATCCGAGTAGCACAGAGAATAAACAAGATATACATATCATGTATCAAATTATACATAAAGGTAAAATTACAGTACATGGGTCACATGAGTTCGGAGTGCTTATAAATCCCCCAAGTTTTTCCCCACCTGGCCTCCAAAAGGGCAAGGAGGTGAAAAAAGTGGGTCAATGGTGTTAGGAACATCAAAGGATTGGAGTCTGATGGGTTATATGATACATTAAAACACTAAATATACAGAAATATCAAAAGGAGACATACTTGCAACAACATGGAGAATGTCTAAATTATTAAGCACAGGATAACATACAATTGTCGCCACACTTACCACCGCCAATGCAGCTTAGATGGAAATACAAGGTTGTCCAGGAGAAGAGGGAGACAGAGCAGGATCCAATGAGGGGAAACAGACGGCACCCCCTGCCGAGCGCCACACACAGGATGACCCACAGTGGAGGACAGATAAGCCTCCTCTGTGAGTATCGGGGATCCCAAT
>CM070040.1:44425114-44462296 GCA_036250615.1 Ptychadena robeensis
GGTAATGTAACAAGGTCTCTCCTATTCATTCTTTGGACTGGATTAAACAAAAATTAAAACTAGGAAATATAAAAAAAATTATTGATACATTTTACACAAACAGCAGCTGGGCTGCAGAATTTATTTGGGGGGAGGGGGTTAAAGTGTATTCACTAGGGTATCATACAGACATTACCTCCCCTTCCCACTCGGCCAATACTGACAGAGAGCATGCAGGTCAACACATACACAGAGAAAAGACCTTGTGCTTCTCTCACTCTGTGAGCGCTGAGCGTCACGAACACAGAGAGGTTGCCAGTGAACTCCTCTCAGGAGTGGTCTGCTCTTCCTATGCCCACCTGGAGCAATCGATCCCGCACCCAAAAAATAGGTTGACTAAACAGGAGTCCGACCTATTGGTAAAAAAGGGACCTTATGCACTTTAACATTTGGATAGGGACTGAGGGTCCCTATGCAAAGTATCAAGCAGGGATCAATTGCCAAAGGTGGTGTGCATCTATTCGTTCGGTGATCACATGGTAATCGATCCTTGTATGGTGAGCTTTAGCAGTTGCCACTTTAAAATCTATCTCCTCTGTTCACAACTTGAAAGGTTTAGATTTCTACAGGCTGAGAGTCTCAGTTACGACTGAGAAGTATTTATCTTTTTAGGGAACTGCTTTCGTAAGCAAAGAGGTTGTGATCTTAAATAATGAGTTGGGATTGTGTTTCTCCCACTGAGCCTATTCGCTCTTCTTTTTCTTTTATCAGTTGAATTAAAAAGGCTGCTAGTCATGAAATGAGTCACAGGTCTCCAATGCTGTCCCTTCTACCCACAAGGGGTCTGTGCCCCTGATGTCTTCCACTACTCAGTTTTTCCAATGTAGCATTACAGAGAGATAGTGAGTGTCATGGAACTCCATAGGTCATATGTTCCATGTCTTCCAGCTTGTCCGGGACCTCTCAGGTCAGCAGGAACAATGGACCCCATTTAGGGAGAGTCACAAACTTATTAAAGGGCCTTAGTGTGGAGGGTCTCCTGGGAGAATAAATCTCTCTGTATTTATTGTTCATTCCGTTCATTCTGCTTAACCTTATATTGTCTCTAGAATGGACAGACCGGTCAACACCAGACACTTCCTACAAGTGTTCCGTTTTTTGTGTGAAAGAAAATATGGGCATTACCCACATGCCCACCTGCTAGTTCTAGTTTACCAATCATCTGGTATATTTCAGGTATGTTCAGTGAGTGCATGTCTAAACACTTCTGGGTCTGAAAGAGATCCCAGCAGTCCCTCTGGGTTTCGCTCCAGAAGGAGCTTGTGGACATGCTGGTTCTGAAATGGAATTGATATCTTAGTGCCAGGGCGGTTCTTCAAGCTATGTGGAATTGTATTGAAGTCCCCCCTCATACAATCTATGTTGTTGAGTTCACTTCATCAGAGTGGATAAAATAAGTTTCCAGCAATGTTAAAGTTAGGATTTGTTTCCTTCTAAGGTGCTTGTGCTTTACCCCTTAGCTGAGTGATACTATTTGACTGTCTGACTTGTTTAGAATTCCCCACATGTCTTAATGAATCTGTGTAAGTAAAATCTATTCCCAGGTCTCAGTGACTAATTCAAGCTGTAAATAATGTTCTGGAAACTGTGCCAAAAACAGCTGGCTGAGTGTCGGAGGTCTGATTCATTGTCCAGAAACTTGTTCCCTCAGGTGTGACAGTCTGTTACCCAGACAGACTGCTCCAAGTACATAAAGAACCTGCTGAGAGTGGCAGGGAAATCCTACAGACTGGAAACTCAAATGACAGTTCTGTAGAAGAATAAATCCGTGCACATACAAGGAGTCTTGGTAACCTTATTGTCCAATATTATCTCCTTCTGTTACTTTCTTATTACTTGGCAATGGTTTAGTAAGGATTGATGTAGTACACACCATCCCTCTGAAAGTTTTCCTCTCCCATAGGTTCCTTAGTAAATTCTAATCTTCTTATACCTATCACTATTGGTGAATACAATTGTATAGCATGCAAATTTTGGCAAGATTTTAACCACCTCTAACAATGAAATCATTTTCTTTCTATTATAAAAAAGGGGAAGAGGGACACTTATCAGTTGGGTTTGCACTAGTGTAGTTTACCTAGAAGGTTGCCCACCTTTGACCTCCTTTGCTCTGATCACTCCCTCCTCCATTTTCCTAGATGCTGTCTATGGATCAGAGTGATCAGAGTGAGACACGGGGCTTAAAGACACTGGTGGCAGTGTCTCTGTAATGGGCAGGCACTGGGTAGTGAACTAGTATCGACTCAGGAACCAGTTTAATTCAACTTGTACTTGTTCTTTTAGTACTACAATACTTTGCAAAGTTCAGGAAAACTGGTAGCAGAAATAAATAAATAAAGTTCTTTGGTGGGCTCACACTGCAACACAGTGGCAGCAAGCCAGCGTACCAGAACAGTCTAGGATCCTCACCTTGGGCACAACAGCAAACAGTCCTCAAGGGTGTCAAAACAGGGACTCCTTTATTCCAACCAGCACCAGTTGTCTTCGGCTTCTGCTCTCACGCTGGGCCTCTCACTCCGGTGGGAGGAATCCACCCAACCTGGCACGGATGTGATTGAGACCAATAGTCATACAGCACAGTTCTGGACACTGTACACAGATTGTTCCGCTCAGGAGCCATTCGTACGCTCCTTCTCGCTGAATTCAGCTCGCGGGGAGACCGGGGAAAGGCTATGGGTCCCCATACACCTTAAGATTTCTCTGCCAGATGTCCTTTAGATCTCCTTTTGTTTTACCAAAACCATGTAATATGAGGGACTTTCTAAATCATCAAGTCTACCTGTGTTCAATCCCAGAGGACCCCATACTACATAGTTGTTGGTAGATCTAAAGGATATCTGACAGAAAGATCTAAAGGTGTATTGCCAGATTAAAACACTTCCTCCTCTCTATCCAGATCACAGAGGGCTCCATATTCAACTGGAAGGGTTTTATAGCCCCTACACTGGGCCCCCCTCTAGTGTCAGCAGAACACTATCCGAACCCATCTCTTCAATACTTCAATGATGGGCGCCCCCTCTTCTGTAGTGGGAGACCTGGGAGAGGTCCCCACTACATCTCTGTGCTCTAATTTCTCCCTGCTCTCCCCTCCATTCTCCTAGGTGCCATTTATTAACACTTAGGGGGTAGGTCTTATCTTCCAGAAAATCTTATCATGCACAAAATTACAGTATATTGTTCTTTACCTTAAAGGTAAAAGTGGTATTTGGCAGAGGTGCTGCTGGAAAGTCAAGTCAAGGCTGCCGTGTTTTACAAGATATATAAGCAGACCGGTAATGGCTCTTCTGTTAAGTTGTAGACATAAATCATGGTATGCATAATGTTTGGATTGGCAGAGCTTCAGCTTTGTAGATTGTTGTGAAAACTTCTTCCCACAGTTTATACTTCAGCACGTTCTTTGCTGTCTTAAAATCCTCTTTGGCACGTAGGAGTCCTTCATGCATCTGTATACAATGGAGTTTGAACCTTTTATGTTCCTGATCTGCTCTCCGATAAACCAGACGTAACTGCCAATGGTCTTTCATTTGGCTATTTTGCTTTCATTTTAAATCCCATGAACTTAAAAAATTCATAATTCAGTATCTCATAATAGTATATTATCTTTCCAAGCTTCAACTTTGCAGTGCTGCTCTAGATCACATAATTTCGGGATGGGTGGCGACAAGGTGGAGAAACATATTTGAGGATAAATGTTGCTAATTTATTTTAACTGATTTAGAAATAAAATATAGCACAATCAAGCCTTTTTAAAAACAGAAGGTATTTACACGGCCCAATCCAGAAATAAAATATGTAAGCCGTTCAAATGCTATTTGTTACATTATCTTATACCGATAACTCTGGTTTACTTACTTTTATGTTTTCCTTTACCTTGTGCTTTTTAACTGGATTGTTGAATTATCACTGTTTTGCAGACCTTTGTTATTGTAATCTGTCACTGTCACAGCATGTCTCAGAGTCCAGTCTTATGAGAAGTATTTATGGCCAGCAGCTGTCCAGAGAAGAGGAGGCCTTGGTGTCTCCATCATACCAGGTGTCAGAGAGGTGACATATGTTCGTCCCCAGATAGGTCACATTCTTTACTGTCATTATTTTGGGATGGTTTAGTACTTGTGTGGTGCAGAGGGCATCTTTTCTTCCTGTACACTATAAATCTTACTGGCATCATAAGTTCCTCCTCCGTTTAGATCTACAACTCTATAAACTATTGTGTGGAGGGACCATGTCAATGACAAATCCTCCCAGTGAATTTCCAAATCCTCTACTTGCCAAATGTCAACTCTCCACAACACTTGGAGTTTATTCTGTACAATGCTGCGGTATATGTCAGAGCTAAAGAAATGTTTAAGTGTAGTGTTTTAGTGTATGACTAGTGGCATCAACAGAGTCCATTGTTTTGGTTAAATATGAATGGTATGATGTTCTCTGTTCAACACTGTGGCATATGCCAGTGATATGCCAGTGATATCTAACTATATTATAATAACAGGTAATAATAATCTAGGGTGGGGGAGTGTGGTCAAATGTCAAAAGCTAACTCATATAACAAAAGCATAGAATACAGTCCCTATTTGAGGTGTATACCCCAGAAAAACGAAATGGGTTTTGCAGTCCTACGCAGTAATTGTAACTACCATGAACAAGATATAATTAAGAAGTCTGTTTGACAATAAAGACTTCTTAATTATACCTTGTTAATAGTAGTAACAATTACTGCTTAGGCCTGCAAAACCCATTTAGTTTTTCTGGGGTATACACTATACAATAGGGACTGTATTCTATATTATAATAATATGTGACTCTGGTGGGACATTGAGTGTATGCTCTGGTGCAGGGTTTATTTGTACAACACACCCAAAATGTATACAGTAATAAACTACATTTAATGACCAAGTAAAGTGCTATGACAGCGTCATAACTATTGTCATCATCCTATTGATATATGTGGAAGTGTGGTCCCATTATTCTGTATAATACTTCTAATAAAGTTATTATGTAAAAAGTTTTGGTGAAATAGATTGAGGGTGAGCCCCCTGCAGGATGAATGTGGAATAACTATTTCATCATCCTCTATACAGAAAGTTTGGAGTTCAAGTGATCCCCTGTATTGGCTAACTGAAGTCATAGGCTTAAAATTTGAAGAAGGGATCTGAGACATCCTGAAAGTTGATTTTAAAAACATTAGTTAGCCAATAAAGGGCATGACTTGAACTCTAAACTCTTTGTACTCATTGATGGTTAAAATGGTACAACATTCTACTATAACACCATTTTAGAATAATATTGATAATATTATATTTGTGCTTAATGCAAAGCACCCTCTGCTGTATCCAAGTATTAAGCACTTGGGTGACCTTGTATGTAAAACTAAATGTAGAGGCTGACCGGTTTTGTGGCTGTGTTAACTTCATACTCCCCATAAAAATGCTTTTCACATGATTGGATAATTAAAGTGAATGTTCAATAAAGATTGTGTAGATCAATTACCTTTCATATTTTGAGCCCTGCGTCCACCACCTTGGCTGGCCTGATATGAACGCAGCGTTTTTTCCTTGGTAATCTGATCATTTGTGCAGACTGTGTCTGTTCTTGCTGATGAAAACATAATAGTAACTCAGATGAAAATAAGCCTCCATTCCCCTTACATCAGCAGAAGGGAGGAGAACTGGAAAGGGCTAATATTGTCTTAACAGGAGTGAAATTTAAACTTGTCATTCGTCTCTTGTAGGAAGCAAGTTCCATAGTTAATGTTCTCCCTCCATCTGGTTTTTATTTGGTGTCAGTTACGTGCATATTCCCAGAGGTCAACGTTTCCCCCTCCGTCTTTGTCTCATTTTTCTGAAAATCCCTGATTCTGCAGAAAATTTCAATGAGGATTTATTGTACAGACTGGAAAAGGTGAGAACGTTGTTTTTGCGGGTACCATTCTGGCCTGTAGTCTCATCTTTTGAATCAGCTCTCAGTATTAGCTTTGACAAACCACAGCGACAACAACATGGAATGCACAGAGCAACCTATGGTAGATCTGTAGCATCCCTGGTCACCTACTCTACATGTTTCAGGGACGCAGGAGGTAGGCAAATAGTTGAGAGAAAGATTTCTCTTTTTATGGTGTTTTTTAAAGCAGTGATTTGATTTACTTTAAAATGGTATGTATGCGGCTAAAGGTAGCCATGCACGGGTCGATTTTTCACTCTGCCCACCCTGAAGGATCGACCAAAAAAAAATTGGAATCAATTAAAAATCAGATCGGACATTGAACTGACATGTTGGTTTTTTTTGGATGATCGTTTGGCAATCAAAGTACGTTGGTGGACTATAGCTCCCTATGCAGCAGCCTTTCCGATCGATGGAATTTGTGGAATTGGCCCATGTGCAAATCAACCACAAATCGGAATTCCAAGGTGGTGTTCCATCGATTCCTGATCCAATCAATTGCCGATTCCACGATCGCCTGAAATGATCAGTTTGGGAATCGAGCGGTAACAAATCGGCCCGTGTATGGCTACCTTTACACATACACACTGGCCACACACGGATCCATTTTCGCATCTGATCGACTTAAAAAGTGATAAGTTGATAGTTGATCGGTTGTGAATCAATTACATAAAATGTTTCAAATGTTAAAACAATTGTTTTAAGGCGATTAAACAGAAAATCTAGTGGTGTGTATGCCTAGCTTAAAGCAGGCCATACACAGGTCCGATTTTAGCTCAATCGACTTAAAACGATTAATTTTTTTAGTCGATTGATTGAGAATTGAGTTTTGCCCATCTGGTTGAATCGACTTAATCCGATCAAAATTGAGTGAAAATTCAGTCGTTTTTTGATTGGACTGGATGGTAAATTTTGATCGGTTGATTGGTTCGGTATTTTGAGAACCAAGTGTGGTCAACCAATTTTTGATTGATTTTTTTCTACCTATTCTACCTCACTTCTGATTTAAAAAAAAAAATCTATCAAAAATCTTGTACTACATATGGCCCATGATACAATCGACATACAATTTTATACCGACTAAAAAATTGATAGTTTTAAGTTGATTGAGCTACAATTGAGCTAAAATCGGACCTGTGTATGGCCTGCTTAAGTCTACACCCAGAGGCAAAAATGTGTTCTATTATCAAGGACAGTTAATGAGAGATAAGTTAGAACAATGAGAGAATAGAAACACAGGGTTTAGAATAGGATTTTATTGTTACTTAACGTGTTTTTTTCATCAATACACTGCCAATTTGTTTTTTTGTTTGATGTCGGACATCGTTCGTCCATTTATCGCCCCCTAGGCAACCAGAAGTATTTATAGGGCGCATAACTTTGTATGCTTAAACATTGAAAATTGGGACAGTTTGCTGTAAATGCCATTCTAGACATAGTGTATGCTTTATCCTATTGTGTTTTTTTTAGCGGTTCATTTTACTTACGTTTGTGGCTGCTGCTAGGGAATGCCTCTTGGAATGCGGTGATCACTAGCAACCTGTTGTCTGTGTAGGCTTATGAGGTTTTCTGTACAGTTGTTTCTGTTAAGCTTTAATATTCGGAAAAAGAGGTAAAATAATGAGAGCAGAGGTGCCCAGGAGTAAATTGTTTAGGAAAGTTTATTGAGCAAAACAATTAAAATGCCTTTCAACACCTTTCTTGGCTCTGTGGCCACTTTTTCATGATTGGTGGAATATCTTCCTGTCTATCTGTATTTTGTTCTCAGGGGTCTGGAAGTTGAACAGAGAAAGAGAACTTAGTAAAGCCGTGGCCGTGTTCACTTTATATACCTTAGTATAAAAAAAGAGTTTTTTGCTGACATTGATTTAATATCGCAGTCTTCTATGTTTGGTATACATTGTGTTACAAGAAGAAGAATGTGCGTTTAGTATGATGTCTCCAGTTCAGTATGCGGAGAGATATATAAAAGGTCTTTTGTTTATCCAAATTTTCTTGCGGACCCCCCAACCCCCCCCCCCACTCTGCTTTCAGCATTAGTATATTTAACCAGCTATTTGAGGTATGTTCTCGCTGGCCCTTATCTGGCCCTTTGCATACCTGTGCCCTCCAGATATGAAATATTTATACTCTTCAAGCTACACAGGGAGGGAGTTTCGTGCAGAAAGAAGTCACAGATCCCAGAGCCTTAAGAGATCTGTTTTCGCCAGTAATAACAGAACAATCATGCAATCGGTAAAACCAAAATGCTTCCATGTTATGGCTTAAGGTGACCATAGACGGTAAGATTTGTGGGAGATTTCACTGCAGATCCACTGCAGTGTGAGCTTGCGGCAGATTGATCGGCCCAGAAAATCGATCTGCCAAAAAATGCCCGTAATTTGTAGGGCAATCTCATTACTTTGGATGCATCACCATCCAAAGTAAATACCAGCACACAAAGGGTGCATGGCCCATTCATGACATCATCACTTGCCGTCGATCTGCTCAGAAATTATCTATGGCCAGCTTCAGTGACTTGTCTATGGCCAGCTTCAGTGACAGGATTTTGCCTTTCCAGGAGTAGGCCACCAGTGTGTTTGCATTCATTAGAAGAGAAGCAGGCAAACTACGGCCCGCGGGCCATATCTGGCCCATTTAGTCTTTTAATCCAGCCCTTTGTCACCTTGTATCAAGATGCACTGGCTCCACTCTGCCTTTTCCCAGCAATAGGTGGAGAAAATGCCTGAAAAATTATTGTCATGATCTCCTTCTAAAGGCCGTCGTTTGCCTATTTCTGCAATACAATGTTTATGTGGATCAAAAGCTTTTTTTTTATATTTCTTTTTTTTCTAATTAAACCTTCTTGGTGGTAGGATTATTACTTTTTTAAAACAGAACAGAAAATGTATCAATGTAATCTTTTTACATTTCCCACCCATGCTGACTTACAGGTTCTTTGTACGGCCCCTCTCTAAAATGTAAAGACCCATTGTTCCCAAGAGTCAAAAAGTTTGCCCCTCCCCCCTGCATTAGGATAACCATGGTAGCTGCACCTCCGGATAATTAGCAATAGAAAAAATTCTAGTAAATGCTGCACGTTGTGTGTGGGTGACACTTCCCGCCAGTGGCGTCGTTAGCTTGTAAAATGGGGGCCCGTGCCCCGAACCTATCAGAGAGTGACTTTATATGGCCATTGGCCCCAGCGCGGGTGCCGCCCCGAACTGCAGCTCAAGCCTATACAATAACAGACAAGGAAGTGTAAAAAACTGACCAGTCAGAACACACACTGTTGGAGGACTCTAAATCCCACATGCCCCTCTGCTCTTCTTGTCACATGCCCGTGGCCTAGTGGCGCCGCCTCTCCTCGCTGCCTGGATTGGTCTTGTGGCAGTCGTGATGCCCCTCTTCCTATTGGCCTGCTGGTCGCTGCCCATCAGGATCTTTGTTTAAGTGGAATTGAATGATATGAGCATATTTTATATCAGTTATACTAAGTTCTCATTCCACTCCTGACATTTTATAGTATGACTGATCACCTGGCCTGCTGGCACCCTCTGACCATCCTGACCAGGGATTAGAATCCTATACTCCATCATTATGGCTGACATGTGATTACTGCCGCTTCCGCTGTCATTGTTATCGCTCACAGCTCTGCCTTGCGTCTCCATACTGAAGGCACCACTATCACTTCAAAACTGCCGTTGGTGAGTCTCTGGGTTCTCTTGAAGATTGTGCTTATATATTGGTATTCCACAAGTAACATGCATGTCGTACATCAGAGCACATAAATGTGTAATTATCCCACCCTCTATAGATATAAAATGTATGTTTGAGCCCAGTGCGAACAAACATTAGTGTAGATGTCTATTAGCATGATTTATTGGACTATCCTCAGGTGCGGACATTTGGTCAGATTGACCTCACAGTACACCAGTGGTGTTCTTTATTATATTTGTAATAAGTCAAAGATGAATCAACAAAAGCCCCTCCTCAAGCATTTTTGCCTGACAGAATGCTGAATTCCATCTCCTGTTATACCATTATTCAGGATAGGGGTGATGTCTATAGCCGAACCTATGCATATTTTTTGCGTAGTACATGGGTGTTTTAAATGGTGGGCTCACTTCCTGCTCCCCTTGATAAGTAATGTTTTGCCTGCCTTATGTTAATTCTATATAGAGGATAAAACCTTTTCTTAAACCATTAAATATGGTATTTCAAAAAGCTCAACCTGTGTGTAGTGGAAGTATGAAAATCTGCCTTAAAATGTATTTAAACTTTTTTCATTGGAAAAGAAATATCCACCTTGATAACGTTTTTGACAAGGTGGCCCTCGGTGTACACTACTAGTGCTGCATATCACAGCTCCAGGCGTTCTCCATAACTGAACTTTTTGACAAGTGGAAGACATGCCCACTTGCCGACACGCCCTTGGCCGGACACCCTGAGGGCCGCAGAGTGCCCCCCCCTATCTTTCTCAACCCTAGCAACGCCCCTGCTTCCCGCTATAGTGATAGCAGTGGCCAGAAAGGCCCTTAGTGGGTGTATGGGGCCTGAGCAAGGATCACAGAGTAAAATGGAGTCAGTATGAGGGGTGGGTGTTTAAGTTGTGTGTAGGTGTGCAGCTCTCAAAATGGAGGAGTGTGGGCCCTAGTAACAGGGGCCCCTGTGGTTGAAAAAGAGCTCTGCTCGAAACGCGTCCCATTGTTCCTATTGAGCCCCCCAGTATCTGTAAGCAGGAAGTGATCTCTTTTCCCCCACCAGGAAGTGAGGTCCTCCTGGAAAGCACATGGCCCTGAGAGAGCCAGCCTTGTAAACCTCTCTCAATGTGAGTATCTTGTCTGTTGTTTGGTCTCATTTTGTTTCAATTTGTTTTACCTTATCCTATTCCAAATTTTTTAACCATTTGTTGTACTAGATTGTGCGCCTCTGTCCTTGTTCTTATTGGAAATGGTACAGCCCATGTCCCAGCTGGCCGGCTTTCTGGGACAGTGGTGCTGGCTCTGACACATTGCTGTAAACCCAAATTCCTTGTGAAAATAATTCTGCTGTTGTGTGTCACTCAGGCTGTGACTCAGTCCCGGGCACGCTGCCTAATTGAGAGCTCACTCTGGACCAAGTTTGTTTAATCAACATTTTGGAGAGCTCACAGAAGCTTGGAAAAAAAAGCTCCCCTCTGTTTTCACTGCTGGCAATGCTCTTCTGTCCTTGTGTGTGACAGTAATGCAGGGAAGGAGCCGTTGTTTAATACTTGTGTCTGATCTAAAGAGAGAACTTCAGCCCTTCAGGGCCACACTCCGCCAAAACTTTGGTGCAAAGGCGATCACTATGATTCTAACTTAATTTATTAGTGTCTTCCAATTTAGGAAATCCTAAACCTGAAATGAACAGCCCTGATGTACCATTTTGGTAACTTTTGTTTTATATGCTGAAATATTTTCTCTAACAAGCCCAGCTCCTCTGTTACTGCTCCCATTTTTTATTGGAACGATTAAAATGTTCCCTTTTTATTTTATAGTTACCTTCATTGGCTTTTAACTTTTAGTAGATCATCACGGAAAAATATAGCAATTCACCCATCACCAGGTGGAGGGTTGCATGTAAGCCCTTAATTTACATATTGAGGGGTCTACTGTTTAATAGCGATAAATAGGATAATAGCGTTCTAGTCAAAAAAGTCGTTTTTCCCCCTTTCCCTTACTGGGACTTGTAAGAAAGCAGGGCTGGGGTAGTGAACTCAGGACATAAACACCGGTAAAAATTAACAGTTCAACTTTTACTTGAGTTTACAGTTCGGAAACAAAATAACTTTGCAAAAGGCCGTAGCCAGTCTTTGTCACAGTAATGTCCCAAACGTAACCCTTCCTGTATTACTTACCTTATTGCCAAGGCCTTCCTATCCCTCCAGGGCTGCACAGGTAATCATCAAGAACTGAGCGTCGCTTACCGGAAGCCAGGGACCAAGCCACTCTGCTATGTCAGCTGGCAGCTTCAATTCGCTTAGCATGTTGGGTCTTACCCAGAGCAAGGGCATACTGACTTTGCGCCTAGGAGCCACCTGCTCGCACCGAACACATTCCTCAAAAGGTGGGGGGTTAACTCTTCCTTCCACCGTGTCTCTCTCCAGCTCCACTGGCAAACATTTCTACTCTTTTGTAGAGATGGTTGAATTTTTCGACTTGCTAACTTTGTGAACTTTTTTTTTTTTTTTTTAAACAATAAGATTTTTATTGAGAGTAACTTTGTGAACTGATTGCAAAGCCTCTAAAATGGTATCATCACCAAAACTGCTGGAGATGTAAAGAAGGGTTGTGGGAACATTTGAAAAAACTGTTTTGCTCTAGCTCATGTCGTTTTTGCATAAATTAAGTTCAAAATCAAAGTCGAAATTCCGATTTTCAAAATTTTTACTTGACTTTGAACTTAATTTGTGCAAAAACTATTTGTGTTAGAGACATACTTTTTTTTGTAGTATACCTCCAACCCTTCTCTACATCTCCAGCTAGTTTGGTGATGATATCATGTTCAGGGGCTTTGCAATTAACTCAAAATCGTCTGATTTTTTTTTAATTCGACCATCTCTACTCTTTTATCTCCTTGGTGCGAGAGCTCCCTCTAGTGGGCTGTAGCTCCTCTAGCTACCCCTGGGTCACCCCCTCACATTCTTACTTTGTTTTACTGCAGAGGAATGAAGGTTGTATCTGGATCTTGTAGATATACTGGACACTAGGTTCTTCCTTTGTGGTTGATTTAGCTTATGTTTAAAGAGAAGAACCCCTTCCATAAAATGACAGAGAGGGCCCTTGTCCTTGTGTGTCAGGCAGGTATTGTTGGGGGATTTAGCCATCTATGAAAACATTTATTTATTTATTTTTAAGGAAACTATTATAATTTCACATATTAAAACAAAAATCTAAACATTATTTGTGCAATTCTGAATGACAAATGTTTTATTGTTCATATGTTATATTATAGTATATAGTTTTAAAAAAGCTCTAAAAACCCACCTCTTCAGTCTGGCCTATCCATCTTCTCATTCCTAACATCACCACCATGCCAGCCCCCCCCCCCCCCCCCCCCCCCCCCCCCCCCACCTATTGTATACCTAGTTACCCAACCTATTAGATTGTAAGCCTGTCCGAGCAGGGTCCTCTACTCTCCTACTCCTCCTGTGTCATACCTGTACCTATGTGTTATTGTGTGTTTGTATCTCTAATGTATTGTACAGCGCTGCATAATATGTTGGCGCTATATAAATAAATAATAATAATAATAATAGTAGAAAGAAAGTTTTAGGAAGTTATATGAGTAAAAATGAAAGTTAAAGCAGTATGTAAGCAAAGATCATTGTGAATATCCGATATATAAAATAGGTGTTTCTTGTAATTTCAGGGGGATATTCAGCAACTCCTCATCGTTCCGGACCACCGAGCTGCCCATGATTATTGTGTACACTACAGTCCTGACTGTGACACTGCTGTACCTGACACCCCTCAGTCTCAGGACCCCAACCAGGATGAGTATGTAAGTACCATGTGGGGGGGATTTAGATTCTGTTTTGGGCATTAAAAATGTAATGCTTAGCAGCTTTATGTGATTGCAGTGTTATTTGCCTCTTGGAAATATTTCCCCCTATATGATTATGGTAACATTGTAGGATATCTGTCATAAAATAGAAGGGGTTGAATGACTAAACAGGTGAATAATAATAAATTAGCACAGTGAGGCGGTGTAAGGTTTGGACACAAATTATGCAAGGAGAATGTATGTACGTGGCAGGTTGTGTAACTTCTGTGGCCACCAACATAGGATTCAGGGGGTACATTTTAAAGTCCTAGTATACGGCTGTACATATGATGGCATGTTGCTTATGGGTCATTTTGTAATATTGTAGGGTTTATAACATTCATGATACTGTAAATCTTATAGTATGTGGGTCAGGATTGCAGTGGTTTTGGAATTTAGAGAGGATTTTAACGTCACTAGTTAAGATTTTTACAATCACATCATTGTAACATGATCTGTTGTGTACTAACTTTGTCTTTGGACAGCAATATTGTTACACATTTGTTTTGGACTTGCTTGCACCTCTTCTGGTTTAAGTCACTCATTTTCATATTTAGCAATACCCGGAGGCTGCCGAAGGAGATGAGGGCTATTACTATGAATATCCATACTATGAAGAGGAAAATGACAAGGCTGCAACTGTAAAGCCCACACAAGCCACCGGTGAGGAGGCAGTACGCCCTCAGCCCGACTTTGAAGAAGAGGTACACAAACTTAAGTTGCATGACTTTACATTTTGAAGTTTTATTGATTCTTTTGAAAAATCTTTATTTAATGCAAATTTGGCAATTATAACTAAAACTAATCCTGCAAGGTCATGCTTCAATAACACGGTTTTAGTTTTATGACCAATGTTCAGATAACTCTTCTGGATTTTTAACAAAATAAAAATTTTTAACTTGGAAAACATCAGTGCAGCTATGAAACATTGCAAAAACAATTACACTAGCCACTTGTTATCAGTATTGGTAGGTAGAATATAAAGATAACTTCATGTGCACATAACTGGAGCTGTAAACCTGCAGATATCTTACATTTACAAGAATACACATTGTCCTCATTTAGCAAAGTTATTTACCCATGGACACTGTAAAGTTTGTTATTATTCGTTAGACAGGATGAGCAAACTGAAAACCACAAGAGAAGAGTTAAGCAGGGAACACACGGCTCAATATTGAAGCCGTTCGAGGTTTCCTGCTGTCATCACGCTGCTGTCATATATCAAAGGATATATACCCCATGGTTTCCATGAAAATCAACAGATATCTACCGCGGTTTACGGTCATGTCTGATATCCCTGTTTTCAAGGTTGGTCGTATAAGATATGGGCCAGATAGATGGTCGTGAGCATGCACGGCGCTCAAAGTGGCCATTGATCTGGTCCATATCTACATGTCTCACAGGTCCAGCAAAGGGAAAAAAGACACATGCCGGCCAATTTTCCGCCGGATTTCTCACGACTTGCAAATGGTTGGCCCATGGATCTTCAATGGATGCGTCTCCAGCAGCACATCATGGTGCCACAATGAAAATGCTCAACTCCGGGTTCTAAACAAAGCATCTTTTTCATTGCAGATTGGTTTGTTGGGCATTAAGCCTAACCGTTGAGGGTAATTTAGGAGAGAAAAGTACAGTAGCAGAAGGAGTGATGCCTTTAGCAGTACAGAATACAATTGTATTGCTTGAAGACACTACACCTTTGGCACGGTATTTTAGGAAGGGAAAGTTATTGTGGAACAAGTGGAATTATAGCAGTACAGAATATTCTAGAGAGTTAGATAGCTGAAGAAGTAATGTCTTCCATCACAGAGCACTTTAGAGAGGCAGACTAAGCAGAAGAATATGTATTGATACTGCTGTTGTTTTACATGTAGGATACCCCAGCACCCACAGAAGCTCCAGCTGCAACTACTGAAGCAGCAGTCAGAATTGAAGAGGAAAGTAAAGCCAACCCCAGCCCGACAACTTATGAGTATACCTATAATGAAAATCAAGACTATTACTCCCCAGAACCCTACGATGAAAACTACACCATAGAGGAAGAAAAGGAAGAAAGGATCAACGTTGATGATGATTTGGCTGTTGACAGGACTGTGGAGGTCGTCACCAGCGCTGTCACCGACATCAACAACGTAAGTGGTGTCTGTGCGTGTCATTAAAAAGCAGGACTCCAGTAGGCTCTGTCCACTCAATATAGGAGATCCTGGAGACCAAGTGTTGTTGGGAAATATCAGCATTGCAGTCTCACCATGTGGAAGGGAAAACACAGGCACTACTGAGGGGAAATATTAGTGGGGGGGGGGGGGGACAGAGTCACAAATTAACCCAGGGAGGTCTCACCATTGTAGAAGGGAAAACACTTGATCAGTATTTTTGTTTTTTACTATAGAAGTCAGTTCTGAAAGATGTTTGCACAAGTTATTGATTCTAAGAATGGACCAGTGACAAAAATAGAAGAGTTTGCACTTTCATATGGTAAGAAAATGGCTATAAGGGATGCTTGTGACATAAAATAGTTTTAATCATCATATAATATTCATAATATTAGTTAACATTAAGGATTCACCATTCTCTAATTTGCACCACGAATTACAGTCATTCAGAGTGGAGCAATCTTAACAGGTGCCCTGGTTTAGGCATCGAAAGACAAGTTGACTTGCTTAGACATCTCAGCACAATTCACTGCACAATTGCTTCATCATAAGATCTAATAGATGCATGGGGAATAGATGCATGTCTAGGAAAGGGATATACATAAGACCTGGAGGGGGGCCCAGGGGTAAATAAGTAAAACTGACACAAGGGGTTCTGAGGTTAGATCAAAAGCTTACCATTACAAACAAGCCATCCAGGTACATCAACCAAGTGGGGAATGGTATTCCAGATCACTCCAGATGGAGAGAGGGTCCAATGGGACAGGCATGGGGAATGTTAACCTGTGTATTCCTCTAAAACCAATGTTTATCATGCGGTTACCAATGGGTGGGGGGCTAAGAAGTAAGCACATCAGTAGATTCCAGTGGTCAACTTGGTCCCAGTAGTAAGGGCAGTATACACTTCAAGACTGAAAGAAAATGAGAAAAGAGAAAGAAGGAGAAAGCCAGAACTAATGAGGAGAAAGACCCGCTTCCTATTGAAGCATGATCCTGATATTAAAGTGTTTCATCACCAGAGAGGTGATAAGAAGAAACAGTGTGATAAGTGGAACTGGTGAAGGGATTGTGTAAGAATGAGGGATTGTGATGTTGGTTGGTATGTGACTGATCCAGGTGTAATGAAAAGTGTTGTTGTAACATGACATGCAATCAATTATGTGTGTGATGCACATTGTGGATAAAGAGATGTAAAACTGAATGTAGGGTAGGGTTGGATTGATTCTGAAAATTCTGATAGTTTGATTGTGATACTTTACTTTCATTTTTAGCAGGAACAAGTGCAAATTGCCAAATACATATTTCAGGGGAAACGCTTGAGGAGATAAAGCAGGAAATATTATTTTGTGCACTTGCTGAAATTCATCCTCTTTTCTCAACTTAGGGTTCATCAGTGAGTGGTGTAGGAAGCTCCAGACAAGAAGGAAATATTGATACTGATTTCACAGAGGAGACCATAAACACCTATACTTATGGTGACGACTATGGTATTGAGAACCAAGAGGAGGATCTGAAAGGATCAGCTGTCATCGTGCCAGAGTATGAGGTAACTGCAAGTAACTTGTAACTTCTACTAGTAGCATCTTACAAATCCCAATACATTAGCAATGCAGATGACAAATACAAATGAATGTTGTGAGTGACACCTGCAGGCAAGGAAGTCACATTGCACTAGATCACAATTAAATCAGAGGACATGTAGAATGATTAAACTCTTTACCAAACATTTTGTAATGTATAAATGGCAAAAGTCAGGCACGTTTCATTACATAAATTAAGTTACAGCTCATTTGCAAATATCTTCCTCCATTCCCTCATTTAGGAAAAAATTTTTGTACAATTTTTTATTTGAGTTCCCAATAATTTTGCAGATATATACAGTATACAGTACACATATATACAGTAGGGTATGCATTGAACTATTTCCTAATATCAAGCCGAAAGGCCTATATCTTCAGTGCAGGTCTAAAAACATGGCGTGAAATTGTATTTTGCAGATTTCTGGAGGTGCTCGAGGCGAGAAGGGACAAAAAGGAGAGCCAGCCATCATTGAACCTGTAAGTCTCTTGATTATTTTCAGATTTTTTTTAATCTGTAGAAAAACAAATTAAATTTTCATTGTACAATATCTTCTAGCAAATGTATTATATATTTAACAACAAATAGTTAGTTGGTACATTACGATTGTGCTGAAGGTGGAATGTAGGTTTATTTAACTAATTTAATTAAAATTGTGTAAAAGTGAAAATATTGAAAGCATCTTTTAGTACGGAGAACAATGCGGATTCTTAAGAATAGTAATAAGGCATAAAGACAAACCTCTCTACAGCTCTACAGTACTGTGGAGGAAAGCACGGGGCGTGTTGGCGCCCACCCCTCCACTAGCATCAGTGTAAACATTCTGCTGCTGTTTCTATGTAAATAGCTTTCCTATATGTATTTAAAATCCAAATGGGAACAAGAACACAAAGCGCACAACCTAGTGCAACAAAGTCAATGATGAAATAAAAGACAAAATGCTCACATTAAAGGAGGTTCGCAAGGATTGATCTCTCAGGGCCGTGTGATTTCCAAGATGACGTCAATTCCTGGTTGGGGATGAGATCACTTCCTGCTTACAGATGCTGGAGGACCCAGCAGGATCAATGGGATGCGTTTGAGTGGCAGCTCTTTCTTTCCTAGTTTTTTTAATCCAAACTGCACAGAAAGATAAATATTGGCTACGGCCTGTGATCGGACATTACATCCTTTTAGGAGGTGGTCTTTGGTCAAACTTCAAGCATCTTCATCTGATTGTTCTATAAAATACTGGAAGTTCAAATTGTCAGAGATACAAAGGATAGATTTACAAAGGATAAAATGGGCATACACAGTTCTATTTTTCCGTTTAATCAACTTAAAAGACAATAGTTTTAAGTCGATCGTTTTAAAATCAATTCTTTTTCATCTGAATTAATCAACCAAAAGTGATCCAAATTGAACAAAAATGGATTGGGCTGTGATCGGACATGTTGGGAAATTTCAGTTGAACGTGCAAGTTTCTGGCAGGTTTTCTTGGTATTTCAATGATTTGCATTGGATGGTACTATGGAGCATGCACACAGGTCTAAGGGCAGGAATCGATGAATCGTGAATCAATCACATTTTGTTTTACATATTATAGTTTTTTCTGTCGCTCAAATGGAAAACGATCTGTGAATGCCTTGCATAACTGTAATCCTGGCCTGCTTTAGAAAAGCTTTTTCCGCGATTTAATTGGATGTTATATGTCCAACATTTAGATGCATTCATTATCATGTGATCCAATCCAACCCAATCCAGCCATGCTCTTTATTCATAGAAACACACTCGATACTAAAACCTACCACAGTATTAGTACATAGCGATCGATTCCTTTTGAATGTGTATGCCCCTGGTGATTCAGCTAGTAGCTTATATGCGAGTATATAGGGTGCTCAAAAAGTTAGTATTTTTTATCTTTTATTGTTTATTTTATCATTTACAGCATCTTACTTTGTTGCACCAGGTTGTGCGCTTTGTGTCCTTGTTTCTAATTGTCTGTTACAGGGGGGCAACACTCCCCCTTCATTTTAAGGGTTGCACACCTACACGCAACTTAAACTTTACAATGTGCTGTGAAGTGTCTAGTGACACATTGTGGCTGAAATTTGGTACTGCAGAGAATTTTTTTCTCCAATTGCTTCAAATATTTTTTTCTGGTTTTCCTGCTCTAAAAACAGGGTGCATCTTATGGTCCAAAAAAGGTAATCTATGCATCACCATGAGTGCCACATTCTAAAAAGAGATCTGCAATAGAAGCTTCTGTCATTCTCCTATGATAGGCATACAAAATATGTAGTTTTTATTGTAACTACATACATCTCTACAATGCCAGCAGGTATATTCATCTCCTCCTATAACTACCCCATCATGCCTCTGAAACTTGTGTCAGAGGTTGTAATTGCTGGTGCATGCCATAGATACAGTGCCAAAATATTAGATTGCTGATGTGAAACTGACAAAGCACTGTGACTGTGAGAATGTGAGAAAATGTCAGTTCTGATTTGTTTTCCTCAGAGGTATTTTACAAGGAAGTCTAGGGACTAGGTGCACAGGAATTAAGTATTTGAGAAGGAACTACATAACCTGCCACTTTGCTTTGTCAGTATACATCCATTGTTTCTCTAGGTGCTGGATCTCAGTGGAATCAGACCTCAGGGTGCTCTTAATGTATAATAGAATTATCCTTTTCCTTAACTTGCAGCTTCATAATACAAGCAAGTTACTAGTTCATAGACATTGAGGCTTCCACTAAACCAGGTCACAGTACATCATTGGAAAGATACAGTTTACATGGTAATACATGGTATTGGGACAACCAATTTCACAGTTTCTAGGGTCACGTTAATATATGAATGGTATAAATACACTGTTCCAGCTCAGAGAGTCCATTTCACTGTGGTACTGGCTTGCCTCCAGCCACTGCTCTCTCTCTACTTGATTCTGCAGAAAGAACTACTTGGATCTTTTGTTGTCCTTTATGAATGAGAGCTGAGCAGTGCAACGGAGAGCATCTAGTGATATCCATTCTAATTGATATGATTCAAAAGCAACTTCTGTTTGTAGTGTGTATAGAAAGAGCTCATAAATGTCCCATCGCGTGTATGCTCATTGCATCACTTGTTTTTGTGTGCGGTATGAGGAAAGTTTGCCATGCTGTATGCGAATACTGATGTGGACACCCAGATCTATGCATGTTTCCCTCCTGCTGGAAATTTTCAGAACATTTGTTTCGGTTTCCCTTCTCATTGCTTTGTACAACTTAGGGCAGTCCCAATGAAGTTATTAATATAGATATGGCCCAAGAGCGCTTATAGTGTTAGTTGTCATGAGTGAAGCAGATCTGTTTATAATACCAGAGTCTGTAACTTACGCATTGGTTTATCTTTTTTTTAGGGAATGCTGATTGAAGGCCCACCCGGTCCAGAGGGCCCAGCCGTAAGTAAACAATAAAAATATTCTCAATGCATACTTTATTAATGCTTTGTGACTTCTGTCCAAAAATACTACTAGGATTGTAGTCCACAATAGGATGGATAAAATCTATCTATCTATCCATCCCAAAGGCCAACAAATAGAGCCACCTTCTATCTATAAACTTTGGTTTATAGTCCAGATACACCCCAAATATAGTAAATTTCTAACTGTCCATACACTGTTTAATAACCAGATGAACCTTTTAACCATCTGGAATTGCTGGCTCACATAAAATCTAAATATTTATTTTTGTTATTTAAAGATTTGAGTTTATAGCATAAACACAACTTAGAGAGCCCCTGGTCTAAATATAGGGGTAACCACCCAACCACCTAACTAATCAAATCAAAGGAAATTATCTGTAGCTCATGTTTAACCTAAATATGGAACCATGTATCCTCATATTAAATTGCCCATCCAAAGTTCTAATTCATACTATAGGTATCTTAAGTAAAGGGTGATTTATGCATCTATCCATGTAAAGCTACTTGTTTAATGTCTGTTCTATATCTACAATTATTTATGTATCCTCCCAGAACCTCTGGTTTACAGCCCTGATAAAATATTGTATACAATCTCAATCATTTGCTTTGTTCCTGTGTGACATTTATTATTATTATTTTTCCTGCTGCACTACAGGGATATTCTGGTCCTCCGGGTACCTCCGGTCCCTCTGGCCCTCCTGGTGATCCTGGTGAGAGGGTATGTACCATTTTTGTATTATATTACAAATATAACTTTTAAAGGGTATAGTGCTCATCTATGGTCATAACTAATGGTATGGTAAGTCAGGGCATATTTCTCAGGAATGTAAATGATGGATTATCTGCATCAGTTGTAATCTGTTTCAAATGCAGAATTTTTTAAGAGGGATCCCAACATAGCTGTGTCAGTTTATTGAGGAACCAACTTTAACATTAGGAGTCGAGTCTACATAAGAAAAAAGAGTTGGCTAGTGGCTTCCTATAACTATCTGTAGGAAATGTAATTTCATGTACATCACATTTTCTGCTTTTCATCCACCACTATATGCTGCTATTGTATTCACAGCCAGGTTGAGGATAGTTGGAAGGGGGATTCTAAGAAACATATGTATGTGTATGTAATAGTAAATCTGTGTACCTGGTACCTGGTAATGCTAGCCATGCTGCATTGTAGTACTGTACCGCACTGCAGCACAGCCCTAAACTGGCGCAGTGTAAATGTGCAAGAACAACTGAATGTGTGGTGATCATGGCAACCATGATTTAGAAATATTCTGTTTAGCAGTTTCTTGAATTATATGTCTGTGGTATCCAGGACTACCAATGAGGTTCCTCACATTGGGTGGCAGATATCAAATGAAGATCAGTTGATAGTACAGGCTAGACACTCTTTTACCATTTCTGTGTAGGACATATTTGTGTCAAGTGACCTTTATTATACAATGTAACAAGCTGACTGTTGGGATTACGATGCACATTGTAATTCCATTTCCAGCCCCTATGTCCCTATCCAGCAAGGAGTGATGGCAGCCATACAGGAGACGCTCTATGTTAGTTTTCTCAGTGGAGCATAGCAGAAACACATGATATCGTTCGTTACTACTTGTCCATCTGGATTTTATTAGCAGTCAGAGTTGCTTTTTCTGGGCGGCTCCACTTCTCTGTTCGCCAAAGATGGGGGACTCTGGGGGATAAGGAAATGAGACCAGAAGTCATGAAAACTATGTAACCCCTTCGTTCACAAAAAAACAGGTTCTACTAATGCCAGGTCAATGTCTGGGGCCATGACTATTGTTAATCATATAATACTTACATGTATTGACAATGTATGACATTTCTAACATGAGACACAATCTGTGAGAAGGCCTTGTTCAGAGAAACTTATGAAAAGAGAAGTGTTTATACAAAGGAGTGGCTATCCAATGAATGGAGAAGACTGTGAGGCTGAGGTTAGATGACTGACAAATGAGTAGTATGAGATGTACAGAATAGTATAAAATATGGTGTTATTATCTCTGATGAAGCTGTAATACATAACAGCCAAACGTTGGGTGTAAGATGGGTGTAAGATAATTATCCGTCCAATATGTTGGGTTAACTGTGGTTTCCCCACTTCAACCTGCTGCTTAGAGGAAGGTGCAAGATGTGATTGAAACATTTAGCTCTATCGAACAGGGATTTACTGGTGAATTTCAGCGCAACTAGTGTTTGCATTATAATTTGAACCTCCCATTGCTGGAAGCTGCAGGTTTAGGGACATCTCTATCCTTCTCACTGTAGAGAAGGGCTCACTAGTAAAACACCATGTAGAGCTTTGCAGACTACACAGCACCACCTAGTGGTTGAATTACATTAGTGCCCCCACCAACCGCAGACCAAGAGACAGAATATGTCATAAAAGAGAATACTGTGTTACTGCTGTTACCTTCAGACTCCAGTAGATGTTTTCTGATGCTAACTATACACTAAGCAGAGAAAGTGACATTTACCAATCAGATTTGTTTTTTAGATTCTAAGGCTTTGTTTCCATTGTATCTCACAGACCTTTGCCTGCCGGCGCACGGTCTGTCTTCATTGCGCTGAGCTCATCCGCCGGTGTCAGGCTGAACGTAGTCGAGTACGTTCAGCCTTTACACCGGCGGATGTGTAAACAGACCATCCGCCGGCAGGCAAAGGTCTGTGAGATACGTCGGAGATACGTCGGGACCCCTGCTAGCGTATACGCTTAGCGTACGGGTCCCGGCGTACAATGGAAACAAGCCCTTATACCCAGATAGCTCTAGATAATGAAGTAGCAGACTGCACTTTACAACGCCAACAAATAATATGAAACAACCCTAACCAATGTAAATCTAACCACTGCTTGGTAGTATTCCAAATGGATTTCCCAATGGATATCATAAAATACGCTCTGTGTTAACAGATTATATCAACTTGGGACCGTTAATGCTTAGTAAAGGAGTTCCTCATAGTTTTCCTAGCTGAATCTACTAATGAATGACTTTTGATCAGCTGTCCTTGCTGTAAAATTAGCAGGCAAAAAGAAAAATAGTAATTTGATTATGAAAAGTACAGGCTGTACAATGTCACAGTATTTCCCCACCTTGGTTCTTCCTAGTTCTGTACTTTGTAAACCGAGCTTCATCAATTAAATGCAGAAGGAATGGTCATTGTCACACATCTCAATGATTTGCAGAAAGCCTCCCAACCAGCATATTGTGTTCTATGTGAATTAGCAGATGTTCTTTTCTGATAAATGTTAATCCATTAATAAAGAATAAAGATTCTCACCATGTCCTCATTCCTGAAATTGGATCCAGAAATCTGTTTAATAATAACTGTTTGTCTCATGACCTTTATTGTGCGTGACAGGATTAAGAACACACCAAAATCCATCTCTAGTAAATCTATTAGTGCTTGGAGAGGGATAAGGATCAAAGAAAGCCCATATAATGTCTATACATCGCCATAGCTAGCATTTATAAAGAGATTCTGTTAGTAGAAAATAATCTTTCAGAACATGGCTTGTCCAGCGGGAGGATAGCCTGCTTAACTACCATGCTACTCTATCTTTATTATTGGAAAATTGCCACTGTTCCTGTATAGAAAACCATTTCTTCCAGAAGATCAAACATCTGACTAATTAAAATTTCCACTAGGATAGTGACTACCTATATAACAACGTGAAATGTCAAACTATTTAAAGTATTGAATAGTGTCTTTGATTACTGCAGAGAAAGTGTTAGGGACGTGGTTGTTCTCTGTTTTCATTCGGATTAGGTAGTCAGTGATTTTCTCTCTTAGGACCAACCTGTTCAAAAGCGTCACGCCTTCTTGATAACAATAACAATATGTAAAGACTTTTCATCATTTATGAAATAATTATAAATGCTTTGGCTGAGCTGGGCTTATTATATCATGGTCGACACATCTGCACAGGTGACTGGCTGGATATTTTACCTTCAGTATAAAGTGAGCTTTCATTAGAATTCAATAAAGCAATTGTTAGGATGTGCTCTGGTTTGGGGGTTCCCGGGCCAAAGGTGTTCTCCTCTATGTGTATACTAAAATCAGTTTGCTGAGAAGCAATCGTCTCAGATATGCAGATCCTTCTTTATCTGAAGTCTGTACAGATAAGCCAATTTATTCAATCCAGGGTTGCGTGTTGCGTTTCTAAAGATGTCAGGTTAATCTGCAAAACAAAATAAGATGGATAAAGAAAGCAGCAGAAGCTCTGCATTATGCATTCTAATTTCAGAAGTTGCAATTATCATACATTATTTGATTAAGATGATGGAGGCCATTAGGGTGTGTTAAACTACTCTGCACTTATAGCGTAATGTAGAAACATTAATATTAATGCAGCCAACGAATGTAAAGCATTTCAGTTTCAAGTAAAAGAAGTTAATGAAAAAGCAAAAAGAGAAGAGTATATTTGTGCTAGGATATTAGCTGAAATGTCTGCATACCCCAATATAATACAAATTGATACAATTTTAACCAGCCACTGTCTCCACTGTTATGTCCCACTAGGCCTGCTGCATTCTTTACATTTAATATAGTAAACATTTCACAAGGAGAATTTAGAGATATGAAAGCAGAAACTGGAAAGGCATAGACAGGTCTTTTATGGGACAACATGCGATATAAAATTTCATTAATTGTGATCTTATAATCATATACTATATCAAGTTGTTTTTTGGTGACCTGAGTTTCCTCTCACCCTGCAGGGGCCACCTGGCCGAGCAGGACTTCCTGGAGCTGACGGTTTGCCAGGACCTCCCGGGACCATGCTTATGCTGCCTGTAAGTACACTTTGTTTAACTTTGTATTGAAGATCCCACAATAAATATGCTATAGAAATAAAATATATACCGTATTTTTCGGACGATAAGACGCACCGGACCATAAGACACACACAGTTTTTAGGGCAGGAAATCCAGAAAAAAAAGACTTATTAAGTTTTCACATCAATTGGGTTAATGCAATGAATTCAATGAAGGCAATATTCAATTCAGCCAGCAGGGGTCACTAGCAGCAGTACACTCTCAAGCTCAGCGTCTTCACACTGAACACTTATCGGGAGGAGGAGGGAGGGGGCAGAAATCTGCAGTCTTCTCCCTCTCTGCTCTAAACAGCTGGGAAGATCAGCTGTGATTGTGTCCGTGGGAACTGCCGAGTTATTGCGGTTCCCACTGACACTGAGAGAGGGAAAGATGGCAGTCCATCTCCTCCCCCGGCACGGAGTCCAATCTCCGTGCCGGGGGAGCTGGCGGGCAGCCAAGATGCGACCACCAGCGGCCGAGTGGCCGTGGTGGGTCGCACATTCGGACCATAAGACGCAGGCACTGCGTCTTATGGTCCGAAAAATACGGTATTGAATGACGGATGAAGATGAGGGAAATAAAAAATCACAAAGTGCTTATGGTGACAAAGGCTTCTGTAATCACAGCCTCAACTTGGTAACAGTTGTTTTGTCCATGTACTGGACTGAGGACTTTCATGTCCACATCATTTCTGGATAAAATATGGCCAGAGTGCCTCAAGATTCAAAACATGTTTCATTTAAGTTGGGGATTTACTATATCATTTGCGGTAAGTATTATTTTGACCTAATTGTCCATGCTTTTAAATGTTATAAAGATCAGTTGTGAAATCTATATATTGAAGAGCTTAGATGGGGACAGCAATGGATTATCTTGGTGTAGATGTATATTGGTCCCAAGTATTTTTATTTCACTCACTGTTGGCTGACTTACTATGCCTTACTAAGTCAGTTACCCACATTAACCAGTAGTTTTTTACAGTATTACAGTAGTACTTTTCAAGGTTAGTTTTGAACTTTCCTCCAGCTAGTATGAGGTCATGTTCATGTCTTTAGACTCCACCCAAGCTTTATTCATACCCTTTAATGTATTAGAGGTCCAAGCCATGTTGCTTATTCCCTATCTTCCCTCTGGGCTGTACATATTATTCTCCTCAGTCTCAGTCTTTTATTCCTCAGACTGCTTGGGCAGACTGATCCTATTACACAATGTGGTGTTATTTTCCAAAGATGGAAGTGTTGTTTGCCAAATCTGCAAAGATGGGAAGATGGCTAATTGATTGATGAGGACAACAAGTTCTAGTGATCTTTAATGACCACATCCAAACAAACAACTGAGCAACTTCACAGCATTTTGTGTGGCTTCAGAAATCAGAACAGTATTGCTGTAGATAGCTGAGTGGAATCCACTATGTCTTTTCCCTGGCATAACCCACTTTTAAACCAAAGAGGAGCAATGTTCTCTCCAGCCACCTAAAATCTTCTTAAATATTACATTCTAGATCAGTGCTGGGCAAACCTTTTGACTCGTGGGCCACATTGGCTTCTTAAAGTTGATAAAGTGGCTGGACCAAAAGCTTTTAATGGATGACCCGCCATAGGTGTCCCAATTCCATGCATTGCCGGCATCACTAATGATGGCGTTGATGTGTAATAGGCGATGTGTGACAGGGACGTTGTTATCTTTTTACATTTCCTGAATGTAAAAATAATGCTCATTCATTGCAATGAGCAGAGATAATTCCTAGAGACTGCCTGTTGTCGCCATAAGCAGGCAGCCACATTGTCACGATCGCACCACAGCATTGTCCCCAAGGCATCGCCATCATTGTGCAGAACAAGCGGAAAAGAGCTTTTTTAACAAGGTGACAAAGGGTCGGCCCCCATGCCTTAGTTTGCCCACCCCTGTTCTAGATTGTCTACATCATTTTACATCAGTCTGCATTTGCAATTAAAAGTTGGAAAAGGATTAAAAACTGCCTGGGTAGACATTCAATAATGGCAACAATGGGTGAAATATTTTTCTAAAAATGCTAGTTCCATGACTATCCCTTTAATACCATATCTAAAGCTCCACTGCATCTGGATTTTTTACCTCACCTAAAATGAATCAGTGACTTAAGAAAATCTGCAAGTTATTGGACCAGCAAAGACATCTATGCCCTTAGTATTCCCAGGATGTCAGCATTGGAGACCCCCCCCCCCCTTATTTCTCTCAGCACATGTAAATGTACTGCTGAGCCACAAGAGGGCGCTATGCATCAGCTTCAGCTATAACTTTGCATCCCCTCTCCATGATCTAGCCTCAGGCAGGGAGAAATATGGTAGCTGTAAACTGTTTCCCTCTGAAAATACAATTTACCTGGCTGTCTCTGACCTGGAAGTAACATGCAAATAAAGAAAGTCAGAAAAATAGGTGTCTCAGAAGTGATTGCTGTATCAGGATGATGGTCAGGTTAATGTATATTTCAGAAGATGATAGCAGCGACAGCAGCTTTTATATTCCCACAAGACTGGTTCCCTTTAAGGCACTCTCATTAGAAGCTCTGTGCAGCTGGAACAGAGCTCTGGTGCTGCAGTAATCCTTCTGATATGAATGTGATTTATCTATTATTCAATACGCAGCATTTTCATGCAGCCTTGATAGGGCCTTTTAAGCAGGAATAAATCTAGCAGCCATTTTTAAAATCAACGGTCTCTATACAGCATGAAGCTATACAAGGAGAGGGAGGGGGACATATAAAACATCTCACTTGTTTGTGTAAACTAAATGGTATTTATACAACATGGAATAAAATTGAGAGATTGTCTCTTATAAAAAGAGATACCCATTGTGAGTTATGATAGACTAAATAGGCTAAGGTTCTGCATTAATCAGAGTAGATCTACTTAATCCAGTTGTCTGCTCAAATTACTGTGCCCAACTAATTCCACTACAATGAGCTAGCTACCTTTGATACCAAAGTATCTGCAATCTAAAGATTATATGCATTATTTTTATATATTATGCATGTTAACCTGTAATAATCCCATAAACAGAAGGCCTGATACTTCACCACTGCATGGTGCTGCTACCCTGTGTTCCCTGACACAGAGCTAACAATCAAGTGAAACCCTATAGTATTTCATACATTCTTTACCAGGCAGATGATTAAAAAGTAGGGTAGGAAAATGAGGAAAGGGATGGAATGCAGTTGGCATAAACAGTTAACAGGTTTTCTCAGGGAAGAGAAGACTGTGGCTTGCAAGGAGGGCTAGGGAATGGATTCTTCCTTAAGTAGTCAAAAATCATACCAAGTTTAAATATTCATTTTTGTTCGTTCTTTCTTTTTAAATTGTAAACTTGTTTTACAAAGTCTGTTTTTAGTAAAATATTATCATTTAGCTTCTCGTGTTTGAGCTCAAACAATGCCAACTGAGCCTTCTCCCTCATTCTATTGAATTGATTCAAATATCAATATTTCATTTTTGGACAGAGAAACAATTTCTGTGGCCCAAGAGATTTACAAATACTGATAGCAGAAAAGATAAATAGGAACCTCAATGACAAGATAAGAACTTCTGTTGCAGTGACAACTGACATTTTAGATTTGTCATTACTTTGTCTTAGTGGCAATGATCACCAGGGCAAAAAACCCTGGTCTAAAGCTTCCAACACCTGAGAAATACTGGTAATGACCAATGTATTCTAAGTACTTTTTTTTTTCTTTAAAGTTCCGTTTCTCAGGCGGAGGAGATGGATCTTCCAAAGGACCCCAAGTATCTGCACAGGAAGCCCAGGCTCAGGCAATTCTTCAGCAAGCCAGGGTAAGAAAGGTGTCTTCTACTTTACCGACAAACAACTATGGGATGTGATTAATTATGCAAATCTGAAGGTAGCCATACAGGGGCCGATTTGTCACCGATCAATTGCCGATCATCGGGAGTCCATGCAACACCACCTTGGAAATCCTGATCACTTTGGCTGATTTGAACATGAGCCAATTTCCAAAATGGCGGATTCCACAAAATCCATTGATCGGAAAGGCTGCTGGGTCCACCAACATACTCTGATTGCAAAATTATCAACCCAAAAAAAACATTAATTGTTCAGGGTGGGCAGAACTCGATTGATTGCCGATCAATCACCGATCGATCTCGTGAACGTGCGCAATGATCGATCGGTCAAAATCGAGTGGAAAATCGACCTGTGCATGGCTACCTTTACAGAAATAACATCACTGACTAGAAAGGCTCAGACCACAAAATATACATAGGCCAAAAATAAAACAATTAACTCCAATACTCCAATTAAACTTACATCTTTTATCCGCTAAATACAATTTCAATAGGTTGAAATGTATTCAGACTAGGAGGTTAAAACAGCCAGAGCCTTAGCAAGCCCCCTCTTCTAGCCGTGTGCTTCATTGAAGGGTGTTGCTTTGGAAGTAGAAGTCTCTGTAAAGGTTCAGTATGATAGGACAGAGTCCTTTTATTCGCAGAGCTTTTAGGTCTGACAAAGTGATTGCTTTATAAAGAAAAGAAAATAAGAGTTTGCACATCTTTTATCTTGATGTATGAAGAACATAGCTTGATTTTACATTATGCTTGGCAAGCAACTATTCTGCTAGGTGCAATCTTCATTTTTAAATTGTCCTGGAAAAAGTGTATTTAAAAAAAAATCTTGTTTATTACTCTAAGGCAAAGCAAGCAAGTTTTTCAGCATACACTTTCACCTTTTTCTTTCCGGATTAGTGCAGTGTGAAGTTTTAAAGGACACCTGCACATCTTCCTAAGTGACTCAGATTACTTGGTGTGAATGAGGCAAAGCTCTGCTGACCTCAGTCCTTCATATACCCATGCATGTGCAAATATTCTATTTTCTTTTTCTTCTCCTTGCACGTGACGGGTATTCTTTTCAAAGTAAAATGTTCCTATATTCACAAGGCAAGTGAAGATTTTCATGCAAACTGATAACTCACTTTATAAGTTGAAAATTAAACCAACATCAGTGACTTGAATCAAGTTGCTTGGTTGTCATGCTGATCCATGCAGAGTATTGAGTGCTCTCTAAGATTATGTCTTGGAACAAGTATCTAATGGAGCAGTTCTGACCTCACATTGACTTTTGTTGCTGTATGTTTTGGCTAAATGGCCCAGAGTGTATTATTGATTTGTAGTAGTTTTCTTTACAGATCAACAGTTTATTATTATATAGCTCTTATAATACAGTTATATTAAAGAAGCCCTCTCGCCCTTTAATATCAGAATACTAGCTAGAATGATTCATGATTGATGTTTACGAACTGAGTAAAGAGCATGTAAAAATGGAAAGAAGGCCTCCTAAGCATGAATAGACTCTTTAACATATGCCATGGCACTCGACATTAAGTTGGGACGGCTGTTACCGTTGCTGTGTTTTGAGGAGATTTCTTTTTCACAGAGAATGAGAGGAAACCATCGCTATGGGAGTGGAAATACACTCTGTGACAGCTGTCAACAACACATGACTGCTTTTCTGTAAAAAGAAAAACACATCTCTCTGTGTGATGTTTAATTAACGCTACAATACCAGTGGGCAGAGTCTGATGCATTTTAATGTAAACTATGTATTGATGTGTAGTACAATTTTTTTTTTCATTACTGTTTCAGTTGGCACTGAGAGGGCCTTCAGGACCAATGGGTCTCACAGGAAGACCAGGACCAATGGTAAAAGCATACACATATTAATCAATGCATGTTGTCTTGTTTTATTATACTGGTCATGTGACTTAAACCTTTGTTTTTTCAGGGATCACCGGGTCCTGCTGGGTTGAAGGGAGAATCAGGTGACTTAGGACCACAGGTGAGAATCTGTGTTCCGTAAACCTTTACATGCTAGGGTGAATTGTTCACCAAGCATATTGTAGGGGCCAAGAGGTTTGTGAAAATGTTTGTACACTATTAAGACCTTCTTATTGTCTAAATGCAGCATGTTTGTATGGTATGGTAGATGAAAAGATGTGCGGCATACTGCCATTTTACTAATCAAAGGGTCTTCTCATGTCATTATAAACCAAATTGCTGTATTAGACAAACAGTAAACCTCACATATACACAGGCCATTAGTGTTATTTACACTATATGCTATACTAAATAGACCTTTAATGTAATACAATTATTACACAAACATCTGTCAGCTGTAAGATGTGACACTTTTTGGCCCATATACATGTGTGGTCTTTTTATATTTAATCGTCTTTATCTTTTTTAGGGCCCCCGTGGTTCTCAAGGTCCTCCAGGTCCAACAGGAAAGCCCGGCCGAAGGGTAAGTATGCAGATCCAACACAGAAACCTTATCTGCTACTCACAATACCACAATTCCTATCATGCAGCCTTTCAGTGTATGCCACTATCCATAGATCTGTGCTTTTTACACTGGTAAGAAACATCTTTAATAATATTAGTCACTCAAATTCAAATATAGTGGGCTTTCTGAAGTTTTCTAGTTTTTCTAGTTATCCAAAAGCTTTCTAAATTCAAAGACATATTGGATTAAGGGAACCAGTTAGATGACAAGCAAAACAAAAACAACACTTCATCCAGTAGCTTTGATGTTATAGTGATGATGGATTCAATCAGTAAATGTATGATTAGCAGGGCACTCTATCTGCTTCTTTTTGTCAGTCAGACAGGTTGAAAATAAAGGTTTCCAGGTCTAACTCCTGTATTTTTTGTACCTTTCAGGGTCGGGCAGGCAGTGATGGTGCTCGTGGTATGCCGGGGCAAACGGGACCTAAGGCAAGGCTTGTTGGACATGATGGATATCAAAAAGTCACTTCAAAAGTGCTTACCTTTAATGTGGAACCTAAATCATTTTTCTTGCAGGGTGACAGAGGATTTGACGGTCTGGCTGGTTTACCTGGAGAGAAGGGACATCGTGTAAGTTTATTTTAACCTGCTTTTCCAATGTTTTACATTAGTAATAAGGGTCCTAATTTGTCATCATTGACTATTGACAGGGAGAATCAGGCCCTTCTGGACCCCCAGGACCACCAGGAGAGGATGGAGAGAGGGTAAGCTGGCTACCATGTTGTCATATGTGCTACATATCATGCCAAAGATTGATCTTCTACACTAAAGATACGTGCTGGTAGGGGAAAATGTATTCTAATGCCAATTTTTTTTAATTTGGAAGCAAAGGGCTAAACCCCGTACCAGGTATTTTAGATTATAATTTTTCTGCCCTCACTGGGAAGATTTATATATTTTTGTTTTGTCTACAGGGCAAGTAAAGGTAATTACCTAATGTAGCTATGGCAGCATGAAAACTTTTAAAGGAATTTACAGTTACCTACTCTGTATACCAAAACAAAGTTTGGAGCTTAGATACATGTTTACTGGTTTCCATTCAAAATATTCAGTCTAGATGTCTGGTTTTAAAACCTTAGAAGTCCAGTGTCTTTGGTCAGGGATTGACCAACGAAACATGACTGAGAACAGATGGAAAGCAACATGCAAATGTGCTCTTATAAAATATAGCAAATTACCATTTGGGACTAGAAATACCTCTGTGGCCAGTTATATTGTGTGTTATGATTTTCTAAGTTGGTGCCAGTTAGCTGATAGCTTGGGTGGGTAAACTAGTGGACCACATAGGTGACATGCCAAAGAAATGAGATTCTTTGAAATGAGAGATTTAAAGATGAACTGTAAAACCTGAAGTATAGAAAAATTATATAAGCAACAGAAAGAAAATATCATTTAACAACACCGTTACACAGCAGTGAGGATATTGGCTGACCCATGAAGAATGCAGAGAAGCGCTGAAGCCCAGAAAAGATGATGAAAAACAGTTATTATTGCTGCTTGATGAAAGTTACATGCTGTGCCAGGATTACACAACAAATGACTGTAACACTTCTCTCTCTTTGTAGGGTGATGATGGAGAAGTTGGACCCAGGGGATTGCCAGGTGAACCCGTAAGTGTTTCAGTGTATAATGTATGTTATGGGCGATATATGCAGGATTTTAAACAAATATATATAGTTATATTGTACATGTCAGGGACACCCAAGGAGCAAACTCTCCTGCCCAATCTTATTCCAGTCATAGTACAAAATCTTAACTTAAACCCATTTGTTACATTGTATAAGGTAAATAAGTATATGATAAAAGGAGCATGCCCAAAGCTTAATTATAGACCTAAAGACAGTATTGAGACGTACATATAGTCCCAGCTGAAGTCCCATGATGTCAATGGCAGCACATTAAATATAAATGGTGTGTTTTAAAATGAAGCAAAGTTTCCCTATGTAAATATCACTGCTGCCATCTAAGGGTATAATAAGGAAACCTAAAAAGAGAGGTTATAAAACAAGAACATACTCTGATACAATCATTTCCATTTTTAAGCATTTATGGTACTCTATTCTAATTGCAGCGTTTCAGATTTACAAACTCTGCAAAACTGCAAGACTTAGGGTGTAATAAGCAAATATGGCTGCCTTATGTGCATTCCTTAAGGTCCCCATACACAGATAGATTTTTCATTTGATTCCTGAACAATCGATCGCCGTGTGTGGGAATTGAGAGCAGCTCACCTGGAGCATTTGATCCCGCTTCATAGAAAAATTGATCGAACAGGGATACAACATGGTGGTAAATCCCTGTTCGATCCCCATTATTGGCAGAGTGGTGCACATTGATTCAGCAAACTATCGCTCATTGACTCTTTGCGTCGCCACGCCGCAATGAATCGACCCGTGTATGGATACCTTTGGAACAAACTAAAGATTAGAAATAGTTAAAAAAAATCTACTTCAATAACTTTTGTATATATAGCCTTATATTAAAAATATAATAACTCGGCCTTCATAAGGACATACAGACTTAGATTATAAGTTACTAATTTAAATAAATTAGATCAATGTATAAATTAATGCATGGACTGAATCAGTGGCAGCTGTTAATTGTTTTTTTGTTTTTTGTACAGGGACCACGAGGACTGCTTGGACCAAAAGGGCCTCCAGGCCCACCTGGACCTCATGTAAGTACTGGACATTTTCCTGACAGACAGAAGCTCTGGGTATGGGCAGTCTGTGTGCATTGCACATTCCATGCGGCTTTATCTGCAGTAATCCGTCTCCTCCTGTCATTTTGTACATAACGGCGCAGTAGCAGTGATGTTTAATAAGCCTGAACCAGGGAATTACTGTACAATTTCGGGCCTTATAAAAGTCAATCTGATATGTTGCGTCAAGAAGCAGCAAAGTTGCTGATCGGAGCCCCATAAACACATCTTTCATACTGATGGTGATGAAGAGAAAATAAACATTTGGAGCTTTGGGCTCTACGATGTTGTTTAGTAGGTGCATACAAAGAATTCTCATCCCATCACACGATCATACACATCCGGGTTTCCTGCTGTGATGACAACTCTGATACCAGCACAATACAAGCATCCTTCTGTGAGTCCAGCTGTTGTTAGAATTTGGATTCCTTGTGGGAATTGAAAAGAAAAAAACTTGATTGGGTGCCATAAAAAAGCCTCTAGTTTTGCTCTACTTCTGACAATGATGCACATAGAAGGTCTGAAAAATGAATTTCTTCAGACACTGATTGCAATAACAAAGCTTGACAACAAATGTTTTCAAATATTGAAGACTTGGTGGAAGTGTTGTGGTGGGGAGTCCCGGTGTTTTACATGAAGTGAGAGGCAAGTTGGATCGGTGTGTTTCCATCACTCTTGATGACTGATATGCCCACAAGTACTTATCTCTACACTGAAGCCAATGATGTTAAGATGTTAATGTAAGAATTCCTATATAACAACAATAGCCATGCAACACTCTTAAGTTGTGAAATTGTTACCTTACCTGAAGTCATGTCATCTTCTTTTGCAGGGTGTGGCAGGAATGGATGGACCAGTAGGCCCCAAGGGCAGTGTGGTAAGAATCGCTAATGTGCTACTCTGAATTTCCTCTACTGTAATCTGGGAAGCAAATTGGCATTTTAACATAACAAGAGCAGTTATGAAACCACAAGATATTATTTATAGAAATAAATTCAGTGATTTGCAAACCCTTACATAGAGCATCATTCTGCAAAGTGGTGGTGAGATTACTGCCCTCTATAATTGACAGTAAAACAATAATTTATTGGGATACAGCTTCAACATAAGAGCTGAGCTTCAACAGAAGCATCAAATGACTCCAGAAAGTTGCTTTGGTGGTGTAGACATAGTAATGATTCATATTTATGATGACCTTTTTGCTCATCTTTTTCTAGGGACCTCAAGGTGAGCCAGGACCACCAGGCCAGCAGGGAAACCCAGGTGCACAGGTGAGTCTAAATTTCAACAACCTCAATTGATTACTTAAATTTACAATTCAACTGTAGCAGACATATCTAAGTGAACTCATGTGATGTCATCAAAGGTCCCTTACATTGTGGTAAACAAGTAGGGACCATTCCAGAAAACCGTTCCAACTGTTTAGTTGACATTAAAGTACCCATTTATATCAATGGCTTCCCCTGACATGTCAAAGAAAGAATGGATTTCAGAGCTCACAAGAAATTCATGAGCACCAAGAGCTCTGCTGTATAGATTTTACTCCAGGTCAACGTTTATATACAACTCTGCATTGCGTGGCTCCAGGCAATCCTTGTGCCCTGCTCATTGTCACCTTGATGGTATCAGAGGATTTGCATCCCATCAGAAATTCCTCTGCAGTCTCAGATTTTATTTATGAAGTGCCCAGATGGTGCAGGGCGAATGTATAACTCCCACTGGGCTGCCATCTTGAGCAGTGAACACCTGATGACCTTTTGTCTAAGCCTGAATTTTAAAAGGGACTAAAAAAATTTATGTAAATAAATGCTGCAGTTTGTACAATAAGGCTGCAGTGTTCTTACTGTGTTTACAATAACTAAGTTTTAAAAAAGAGTAACATTATATCTTTGTGTTTCTTGTTGTTTACTGGCATGGTATGATCCAGTACGTTAGAACAAACATAAGGATAGTATTCTTAGCATTGTGTATCTCTTCTATTTATATTTAATCAGGAAGGAAGTTTGCACTTGCAGTATGCTGAGGGAATATAAAAAAAGCTTGTTAATGTAAGAAATATTGCTAAACAGTACTTAAGAAAGCTAAAAACGTATGTAACGCCAATGAAAGGAAACAAACCCTTATTAGTTAGTCTTCAAGATATCTCATACTGCAGATTAATTATTCATTCTAATCTGTTTCAGAATCCTCCAATTAAATCATTGTAAGAAAAGTACTGAACTTTTTTTTATTGGTTTTTCCTTTTGTAGGGTCTTCCGGGTCCTCAGGGCGCCATCGGTCCGCCAGGAGAGAAGGTAAGATGATGTGGGGCAGCTGTTGTGTGCTTACAGTATTATACACTCCATCTGCTGCATTGTATGCACCAAGCTTGTCATCCCCCCTCTTCCGCAGTATTAGTGTTAAGCTGAGAATGTACGCCTCTCCAATTAGACATGACATGTTTACATTCATTCTATACATTAGAACAGGGCTGTGTTCCTTTCATGGTTCCATTAAACATGCAGTAAATGAATGATGCACAAAATAAAATTAAACTCTTTGCGCTTTAAGCAGTCTTTAAGCATCAAGAAATAAATAATGAACCCATGAGGACCAATATCTTGTCTCATTGCATGTTGTCATATTTAC
>CM070040.1:44466215-44477116 GCA_036250615.1 Ptychadena robeensis
TGGTGCACTTTTGGTACAGAAATCTGGACCTCAGCAGTGCGCTAGGGAGGTTAAGTGTTTGTGATTATTACAGTACTCACATGCATCTAGCCAAAGTGTCTGGGCTGCATTGTCTGCTGCTCATAAACCTTGGGAATGTCCAACAAAGACTCTCCCTGAAACCAATAAAATCTTTTGATAAGTATCTGTATATGTTAAAGTGTTGGATATGTGTGTTACACATTAAGGACACCTGGAAAGTGTAGAAAAAGGTTTAAGTATCTCTATAGAGAAGATGTCCAAAAAGCATGATTATTCAAGTTTACAGAGGACCTGTAATGTCCCTTCCTCCCTGGGGTGCTGACAGTCTTCAGAATGGGCAGTATTAGTCTACAGAAGACCTGTTATGTCCCTTCCTCCCTGGGGTGCTGACAGTCTTCAGAATGGGCAGGACGTTCACTTCATTTCACAAACAAGGACCTAACAATAACAAAAGGAAATATCATAGAAGTATGCTAAAAAGCACCTAAAGGTCACTGACACCTCATGATAAATATCAGTTTTAAAATGTCTATGAAATTGATATACCTAAAGCAAAATTGTGTCAGTTTGCAGTTAGGAGTGTTCTTTTAGGAAACCCTGTGACTTGTATTGGGATAGCCACTGGGTGGCAGCCGGGTTCTGCAGAGAAAGTCGCTGAATTTGTAATAATCATCTGTGCAATATAATACGTTTTATCAACTGACTGCTGACACAGCTGTGCAGAAATTCATTTCTTTTCTGTGTTTTAAAGGCAACAGATTATTTAAAAGAGGTCTGACTCCACGAATTGTATTGTCCTGATAAAAATCTGTCTATAAATCTGGATCGTATTGTGCGATATTTCAGTAATCCATTCCTAATGATCAGAAATGATCTTTCTGGAAAATTAAAATCCCAAGCTGAATCTTCTAATAACAATGTAGATGCCTTTATAATTTGGATGTATCAACTCTGAGAGATACTCTGTGTGACATAAAATTGCTGGTGGTGGAATCAGAGATGTGACAACCACGTTTCCTCAGGACCGTCTTTCTGTTGTTAGCCTGGCATACTGCAGAATGTTGCCCCCAAGTGAGGGAGTAGTAACAGGTTGACTTTTCGACCTAACCAGTAAGGGAGGGGCTCTACAGGAATGACTTGTCTGACATGGCCATTAAAACATACCAGATTTGTTTTTCTTAACAGATTATTTTCTGTAGGGGCCCTGAGGGCCACACAGTTAGTGCCAAAGGTTCCAATGTTGGTCACCAGGACTAGAAACAGTTTGATACCCTGTGTATTTCAGCAGCTTCCACATCTAGCAGGGTATGCTGGGAGTTGTAGTCTATCAGCAGTGTACTGTCCTCTCTCCCCAGCTTTAAGAATTAAATACTTTAAATTTCCATAACTCTTCTATTTCACCTTCATTTTTATTCCTGGCATCTGACAGACACCACTGGCCATGACATTTTTCCCGTTAAAATATGCCAAGAAATATTTTCTGTGCCTCTCTCTTCCTCTGGGCGGTAAAGTAGAAAGAATTCATTTAAAAATATAGGAAACCCACCCGGGGCCGGCTCTGACAGGCTGCATTTCATTAGCTGTCTCTAGAGGATGCATGACAGTTTAACTCTCTGATATGTGGCTGGATACACCAACACATGTGCAGGGCAAGCTCACTTTAACCTTAGTGCTACAGCCAGTTGTGTCATATAGGCCTTCTAGGAGTGAGACCGAGCACACTCCCTCCACTTCTTCTATCTTCCTATCTGCTCTCTGTAGGTCACTACTATGCATCAACTATACATCTCACTGGTTTGAAAAGGTAGTCTGCCCTTTGGTCAGTGATGGGTGTCCTGCATATACATACCTATTTTATCACTATAGTCCAATATATATACTCTGTTGTAATGGTATATGCCAAAGAAGAATAAACTTCCTTGGAAGCTTGAATTAAAAACCAATCATCACCCAAAACATTATTTCTATGTTTTATGTATAACCCATAAAATCCATAAAAACTATAATCACGAACCTCTCCTGTGAGATATTGGAGTCTTTGCACAAGCAAGGGGGAGGTGTTGTGTTAGATGTGGTGTGAAGTCATGTTAACCTGTCATGAGCCAATTAGCAATTTACCTGCAATGAGATGCAGCGCGCGGCATCTGGAGGCAGTTCAATGTCACACCAGGTTTATTCTAAGCTTGGAGAGCACATAATGACATGCAAGACTCATAGCAATGAACTCCAGTAAAACCCCAATAAAATGATACTGTTTTACCAACTTCAGTAGCTGTAGATTGATTCATTGCTGTGTACACACTTCCAAAAAGCCTTAGTATGTGCGTCCCATAAAATTGCAATTTATCGTGCTATTTCCAGATTCACCAGCTCTAAAGGGATCACAATAGAGATTGCAAGTGCTGACCTCCTTATTAGGGATCCAATCTTATTAAGGCAAATGTACACACGACGGGGTGCATGCACAGCCACGTGGAAATGACCTGTCACAAGCACCTGCAAAATTTATTTTAGCTTGTTTACCGTTTTTTGACATTTGTAAATGTAGCCTTATTGCTGCATCTTTAAGTGGTGCCCAGTGGTTGCTCAAAAACAATTGATTTCCATTGTGGAGTTAAGCCGGGCATACACGGCTCATCAAAAAAAATAGATTAGAGCAACATCAGGCGCCATGCTTGCTCATGGCACCCGATGTTGCTCTAATCTGTTACAAGATTTGGGACATCCACGGTTCCTTCGAGTAGGATCAACGGATCGTGCTCTAAGGAACTCGACCAACTGGGTTTCCAACATGTTGGAAAACCTTGGTCGAAATCCATTACTTTGAATGGGGAGCGCGGGTCTCTATTCAAAGTAATGGTCGGGCCAGGCTGGCTGACTCTCTCTCTCTGCTTCAGTGACCGGCTGGGGAGAAGCAGAGACCCGGGGGACCACAGGAAACCAGGTCCCCATCGAACGGGAATTGATGTGCCTTATTTTATGTCAAAATATCAAGTCTTCAAGCAAAAGGCATTCAGGCAGCTGACATGTAGCAGTGCCATTTCACATCTATTTTTCCTCATTTAGATGTCCCCTAGATGACTCTTACTGCGCTGTTCTACAGAATGACAAGACAAGAATGTATCTGCATGCAGGGAGACACCTTCCTTTAGCATTATAGTTCATCATAAGCTTAGAAAAAGTCAAATGTATTTAATGTGCAAATTTTAAATATTTTTAAAAGTATATGAATTGTTCAGCAAATGTTCGGGTTAACATCCAAACAAAGCTTAAAGAGCTCAAAGATAACGTTTGGAAACTATCAGTGCTAATATATAGTTTGGAAGCCAAGACTACCACACTTTTTTAGGCCATTGGCTTTGAGTAGTGAAGCAAGGATATGGATGACGGCTCTGGAGTTTGCACCAGCTGCTACATTCTTCTTCTGACAGCTTCCTCTTATTGGACCCATGCATAGTAGGATGTGATGTTCCAATAATCAATGATACATTCATTTTGTGATGTCCTAGAAAAGGATTATAGCTGCTATTAGGTTTTTATTTTCGTCTGTATCCCATAGACAGAACAGGTCAGGAAAAGTCCAGGTATAAACCCTCGGAGAAAACCTGCACAATGCAATAGTCACTGTTGAAAAATGTCCCTTACAGTAAAGTGACCACAGTGGTTACCATGACAAATAAAATGGGTGGTGGATTCCTGAAAACCCTTTTCTACATGATGCTATCTTCACTTCTAAACTTTTTCATGAATGATATGATAAGATTAAACTATTTTCTAGATTTACAAACCCTAACTATGATTGATGGCCCAGTAGTGATTCTGGTCTATTGGCTATGGCCCTCTGAAAAGTTTGTTCAAGTTCAGTTAATCACCTTTATAAAAATGGGATGGCAACTGTCAGTGTGACTCTTTGGAATAGTTATTACCTTTCAGTGATTAAAACCGAACATTTTTATGAATTATTTTGTGTGCTCTCCATGTGTCATTGCCATGAAACCCTCATTTGTATCCTTTATTGTGTGTTTGTATAGTTTTGTTATAAAGAAATATGGTTTGTGTGGTGAAGGCATCACAGGTTTTGCGTGTCTCAGACGGCTGTATGCATATTCAGCAGTAAGCGTCTGTGGGGCTGTAATCAGATTGGAGCAGGGAGGTAGACACTGAGCGGTCTCCATCTATCGGTTGCCAGGCAACAGCACAGAAACTTAATTCGAAGTTTAGACTCCGATCGGGCAGCGGGGAAAAGCAAAGACAGCGGCACACGCTGTGTTGTAAATACAAGCCCATGCCGTCCGCATTGTTATCCCAGAGTGGGGGAGGGGACTGGTTGGGATTATTATGTAAAATGGATCTGTAACTCATATTGATGTTAGATTTTGCTGACAGCCTTGCTGGGATAATAACTACAAAAGTACACAATTTTATTGGAAAATGGCTGCTTTTGCCCATTGGCACAGGTGATCTGCTAATAAGAAATGATATGACCAAAGGCTTTGGCTTTATCATTTTAAAGATCTTCAATTTATAAGATGGAGCCCCCATACACCTTACAATCTTACCACACCATAAAATTTCTGTACAATCACCTTTTGTTCTACCCAAACCATGTAATATGAGGACCTTTCTACACCTTCCACTCACTATGTATTATTTTTTGTATGGAGTTATTGAAAAGTGAATGGGGGCTTAAGAGAATCACAATCATTAACACCTATCTTACATGTCTCTTACAAGTGCAGAAGTACTGTAAGTGCCAGAAAAATGGCATTACAAAGTTTAAAGCAGTGTTAAAAGTAAAAATATATAAAACAAATCTATATAACAAACATTTTATTCTCCTAATTTTTTAGGAGACTTGTAGTCTGAAAGCATCATTTGACATTCTTTTATCTTTGCCTACAGGGTCCTGCTGGACCTCAAGGACCAATTGGCTATCCAGGACCTCGAGGTGTAAAGGTTGGTGCTGCTAATGTTGTGTGTTGGGGGAAATGTGTTGTTATGTTAAAATGTGCTGTAATGTTAAAAAAAATGCAATAACAAAATTTGACACTTTTATATCAGTAACTTTAGATTTAAGCTTGCTATTGTCTGAATCTTAAAACTGAAATATCATGAGTGAGAGAATGGCAGGCCTAAATACACTACTTACATTGTGGAAGACACAGGAAACCATTGTATTGCTTGGCTTTTACAGACAAAGAATGGAGGTATATGGTTGTGATGGCGAGATTGTCTGTTGATGAAGCAAACCTTCAGCTTTTTACACGTAAATGCTGTGCAGAAATATAATTTAGGGGATTAGAGCTTCCTTGTAAACTCCTTAAATCTGTGAATCTGTATGCAAATACCCATCTATTCTGCTTTAATCACAATATTTACCTCCTTCCCTTTGACCATGAAAGACAGGAAAGGTTACATAATTGTGACAAATGCAAGAAGGTAAAAATATAAGGCAACAATAAAATGTAGGGAACTTTTAATCCTCGAACTGTTGAATAACCACAAGTTCCAGCATGTCTTAGCAGGGAACGCTGTGGCCTTTTTTGCATTGTGTCCACTTAGGCAGAGGAGGAGTTAATCGTGGTGCTGACTCAGGCTGGGCTATGCAGAAAGTAACGGCAGCCATCCTCCTGCTTCCTCTCCTGGCTGCACTTCGCTCTTCTCCATTAGGGAGACATTAAGAGTGTGAAGAGCAAAATATCTGCCTTTCGAGCTGTCATTAAATTAATTGAATTACCCTGCGCTGCCACAGAGAAGGGGGCTGCAGAACAGCAAAAATTCTCCTCCAAAGTGTCATAATTAGATTTGCTAAAGTGGAGATGGATGGGTGTACTGCCGGGCTTAATGGAGACAATTTACTACTTTATATATTTATTTTTTTGTGTGTCAGAAGCCATTTGCTGTCATTGTACGCAATAAGCTCAATCACAGTTGGGTTTGTAAGTGGACACACTAAGCAAATATGGAGGTTTTCCAGTTAAGGATGGAGAGTAAAGAGCTTCTCTGAGACACTCTATCCTCACTAGTGCTTGTAAACCAATTACCTCAACCCATAAAAATAGGGTCTTCCATCCCTCACTATGGTTCCACTAAAATTACCAGAACAGGCCAAAAGGCCAAATGGTTCATACAGCTAAACAAGATCTCAGTGATATTGTTTACCAAGATAAGGGTGGCCAAATTTTTAAATCATTAAGTCAATCAAGCAGTGATCAGACATGTTGGTAAATTTCAGTTGATCGTTCAAGTATCTGACAGGTTTTCGAAGTATTTTGATCAATTTTTATCCGATTGTACTATGAAAAGCCGAAACAGATGTAAGAAAAGGAATCTATCACATTATGTGATGGTATTAACAACCCCAATGTAATACATTTACATTTAATACCATCATATTTAACCTCCCTAGCGTTTGCGATTAAGGGGTTGTTCCCATTATACGTCGGGACCCTGATTAGCAGGGATCCCGACGTATCTCACAGACATTGCTTGCTCAGCGGATGGTCTGTTTACACATCCGCCGGTGCAGAGGCTGAGCGTACTCGACTACGTTCAGCTTTATATCGGCGGTACGGCTTGGCGCTGTGAAGACAGATCCTCCACCGAGAAGTTAAGTCTATGTGCTACATCGGGGACCCCCCTAAGCGTAATGGTCCCGATGTAATGGAAACATAGCCTTACCCAGTTCGTTCAGAGTTTGTTTACAAAACAAACTCTGTCTGAGCCAGGATCGTCAAAACTTACCTATGGTCCTGAAAGCGTTGACGATTCTCTATCCTGCCACACCCTCCGATTGACTCCGGCACTGCCCCTTTGGCATCATCAATGACTGTGTATTCTGTTGTGATCATCCGTACCGCGCCCTTTGAAAATGGCTGAGCACTAGGGAAGTTAAAGTCAATTGAATAAAAAAATCGAACTGTGTATGCCCAGCTTTAATAACATCAATCATTACCCAGAACAATCAGTAAAACAATGGGAATCAACCACAAAGTAATCAGAGCACTTGTTACGCTCATATATACTGAGAACACGGAAACAATATTCTGAAATCCAGTAATACTTTGTCTTTCCTTAAGACAGAATATTATAAGATTATATTTTAGGAGCCAAAGATATGCCTAGAGGATACACTGTGCCTATATACACCCTGCAGGATGCCATCTCTAGAGCCTCAAGCAATGATATCAATTAAGAAAGTACGGACAAGCATGAATATTAGAGCCCTGAGCTATGAGCACACCTCGCCGGTAGAGAGTGCAATGATTATAGCATGATTAACAGAAGAGACCATTGCAACTGGAGGACATGTGCTGATTGCTTCTTACAATTCCTATATAAACAACCCATTTCCAAAGTACTTGACTAGCACATTGAGGCTTTATAATTAACAACTCAAAAGCCTCCAATAGTATTTTTACTCCCAGAAGAGCAAGTCATGTCTGATTCATGTAATCTTCAGTAAATGGATAGGGGAGGATCACTTGTGCCTTAAACTGATCGATTTGCAGCTTAGACAGCAGTTACTTACCCTAACCAGAAATATAAAATGTGGGAACATGTCAAGGATATATATATTTCCTTAAAAGAGTTGTTGGCCTTCTTAGTTGCTAGTAACAATAAAGTGTGTTGTCAGCCCACATTAGTACACATGAACTGAGGCTATTTTCTAAGCTGGGCATAGACGTGCCGATTCCTGCCCGACCCGCCGATCGGATGCCGTGCGCGTTCCTGCATCCAATCGGGTCAGCAAGGAATCAGGTGCGCCAACTTGCAGGATTGGACTAAAATCAGCTGCCATGTCGGATCGCACAGTGATCCGACATGACAGATAATTTTGATCCGATCCCATTCTTATTGGCAGCACACAAAGGGTGCCGAACGATTCTCGGCACTAGTGGGCGTGCATGATGATCTCGAAATTGTCCCGTCTATTTCCAGCTCTACAGATCAACAGGTATTTTATTGGATAGGGATACAACGTAAAGAAATGTACAGTGATGCAAATGTATTCTAGATGTGTTCTTTTTTTTATTTAACCTGCTTTGATATACAATCAATTGTTTAAATAGCAGTGAGGTCATTTGTAGGAATGCACTTAACTAGACTTCAGGGAGGTTATATACATACCATCTAATAATACTGTGTCAAACAAAGATGAAATGAGAAATAACATTACTACAATTTAAGAATTGAATACAACAATCAATTAAAATTACAGAATTACCATTATAGGACAGAACAGCTTTTAGTTAAGGGGGACCCTACTTATGCACAGCGAGTTGAGTGACATTGAACTTATAAGTTGTAAATTGATAGTAAGTGTGCCCCATACACCTTAAGATCTCCTTTTGTTTTATGGGGGACTTTCCAAACAATCAAGTCTACCTGTGTTCAATCGCAGAGGATCCTATACTACATAGTTGTTGGTAGATCTAAAGGTGTATGGCCAGCTTAAGCATGCCTTGCTGATTATGGGCATGAATATAGATAATGCACAAGCTTAACAAATGTTTGGCTGCAGATTGCCATCTTTATGTTTATTCAAGTTTCCTTCTTTTCTGTTTTTATAGGGTGCTGATGGAATCCGAGGCTTAAAGGGTACAAAAGGAGAAAAGGTAATTGCCTGTAGTTGTATGTATGCATGTATGAATGAGGCTGGAGGGGGTTGTTTTAGGATCACAGAAGATAAGCTAAGTACTGATGCATCAGAAAACAATGTAATGCTCCATTGTCACCAATATGATCATTCTCACATGAAAGAAGGGCACGTGTGATTGGTTGCTGTGTGCAACACAGACTGTTCATGTTCCAGATACTCCTAAAAGCTTTTCAATAATACCTACAGATTAAAGTACCTTTTGATGATGGCAAACATGTTGGTCCTAGAATAATAAATAAGCATACAGCTTGGTACTGTGAATTTAGCACTAGTGAACTATAACTAGTACAAAGAAAATGTTACCTGATAATGAAGGCAAAAATGGATGACAGTACAGTGAGGACCTAGAACTTATTCTAGAAACCAGGCAGAGAGATATGGTTCCCTATTCCTAACCCTCTATCTGCCAGCCTGTTATAAATAGAAACAGTGTAAAAGCCATTAGCCTCCTGTGGCCACAAACTGGCAGGCTAGAGGCTAATCAACTTTATCTCCTTTCCCTGCCACCCCCAGTGCCCAGAAAGCTGTGAGCATGCTATTAATCCCTGCACTGCTGGAGAAAAACATACACTGCTACACGGTAAAAGCTGCATAGATTCACATTTTTCATGTAAATAATTGTTTTTATCTATTCTTCTGTTGTCTTTAGGGTGAAGATGGATTCCCAGGATTTAAGGGTGACATGGGAATTAAAGGAGACAGAGTAAGCATCTCACACATGTTTTGTCAACTACTGTGTTACTGCAAATAGCAGCCACACACCATGGTGTGGTAAAGTTCACACAGCTGTACCAGAACATCCAGTCAGTGTAGGTAACAACATATATCTGTGTCTACACAGATGATTAAATAGTGAGACATAATTGAAAGAACTTTTTGCTTTTATGGTATGAAGTGGTCATGGGTTGGTGTAACTTCTAAGTGGCTTCCAGATTTACCAACTTTTCCTCAGCGTGGGCTTTTACCAAGATATAGACCTCTGAGTGGAGAACAGATGCAGTTACTTAGGAGTGTTTTTGTTGTGGCGTGGCACATTCACTCAAAAGCAGGATACACACTGTACAAAGGACACAGTTTTAGAAATAGGGATTAGCATGCCAAATTGATGACAATTTTTTAGCCCCAGGATAAATGCTGCATCTCCTATATTTCGTATACGTACATAAATCTCTTCAAATAATAAATGCCCAAATCTATCCAAAATGTTTTAGGGTTTTTTGTGATTTGGGAGAAGAAGAAAAGCTTAGAACATCTGGTAGGTTTTTATTGCCATCTGTGTCCCTCCCTGAGGAGACTTCCCCTTGTTTCAGTCAGGAGAGTAAGTGATGAAAAATCGTTCACAGGGACACACACAGAAATACATTTGAATATAACAAGAAAAGGTTACATTACATGTTCAGTGCTTTTGTAGAACATCAGCCTCAGTTTTATGGGTATCAAAGTGGCAGAATGGATTGCAGAATGTTCCCATTGGGGCTCCCTAGGTGAATTTGAATCACTTAGGGTTAGACATAAATATATGTTAAATGCATCTTATCTTTTTGTATTGCACAGAAGCCCTTTCCTCCACAACTTCGCTGGTGCACACTCCAAACTGACACCTACACGTCATCCCTACAGGCACCCCAACTTAAACTTAAAAAAAACCTAAATGTGAATGATTCCTCTTCTTAGTTCTGTGCGCATGCTCCATAATACAATCTGATACAATTTGATCAAAATACCAAAAAAACTCATCAGATACTCGAACAATCGACATTACTGATCAATGCTCGATCCACTTTTGTTTGATAGGAATCACCTTTGGTAGATCAATTCAGCTAAATAAATTTGTATACCTTATCACCACATTTAGCAGAATCATGTTTTGCTCCAACCCTTTTAGATGCAAATCGAAAGAACACACTGGTGACTTTTTAACCCCCTGTTTTTGGATTTTAGGAGCCATACATCAAACAGAATATTCAATACAAATCAATTTATTGTTCCATGTTGAACATTGTATACTGTATTTTTTCGGACTATAAGACACACTTTACCATAAGACGCACCCAGTTTCAGAGCAGGAAAACCAGAAAAAAAAATATTTGATGTGTTCAAATCAATTGGTGAAAACATCCCCTGCAATACCCAATTTCAGCCACAAAAATTGTGTCACTAGAGAGAACACTTCATGGCATCTCTTCTTCCTCATACACAGGGAAGAGGGGGGGGGGGG
>CM070040.1:44482980-44515385 GCA_036250615.1 Ptychadena robeensis
GTCATGAATCAGAAGGACTCAGCAGGTCATTGCTCAGGACAAGCAAGTACATTATAGAAAGTTTGTGTGCGGTCTGGACATTCTCATTACCCTGTTGAATCTTTGCATTACTAGCCAGAACCAACCTGATTGAGTTATCTCCTATTACCTTGTTTAATGTATAGTGTGTGCAGCCCCGACAGCTACCTGCCAATGAGAATCGACTCTTTCCTTAACAACAGACTTAAATCTCCTAATGAAACTTTAGATAAAGACTTGTAACTACTGTCAGTATACTGACAGTAAGTGTTCCTTGTTAACCTGTCTGCAGTATACATTTAAAGGGTTAAAAAGTATATGAAACATTTTTTTTATTGATTTGCTTTTATTAAACGAACAGACCTTGGATTGAACCAAGGAAGATTTAAACAACTTGAATATTTAATTACATCAAAATGGTTCAGCATACAATATCAGACATATTACAATATCTCTGCCAGTTGTGTCCACTTGTTATTCTCCAATGCGAGGTGGCAGAAAGAATAGCAGGGACCACATTCAGTAATTTGACATCTCCATTTTGGGAATGTGTTAAACGTTAATTCAGAAGGGAACCCATGGAAGTAGATGCCAGTGAAGCGTATGACACATGAGTAGAAAGAAGCCACTGCTGTACTCTGTGTTTGCCAAAGAAAATAGTAAAAAAAAAAAAGGATTTGTTATAAATTTGTACTTGTTGTCAAGTTTGAAGTGATATCTTAACCACTTGTTTTATTACTTGGAGAACGACAACTTCTTATTAAAAGGGGCTTAACTGTTTCTCGTTCTCAGGGAAAACTTGGCGTTCCAGGATTGCCCGGATACCCAGGAAGACAAGGTCCAAAGGTATTTCTGCACAGCTCCCAAACGATGGCACAATCGCCATATTAGCTGCTGTCCCAGTTTAATATTTATAAACATTGGTTTTAACTGCTCTAATCTTCATCCACAGTCTAAATTGTGGTATATGTTAATAGGTTTTATATACTTATTTTATTTAATACAGTTTTGGTTGAGTTTGAACTGCATCTATATTGTTTAGGAATGTATTTTCATAATTGGAGTCGGTTTTAGTTTTTAATCAACAAATAATCTCCTGTCCTGTTGTTGCACAAAGGGTTCCATTGGCTTCCCAGGATTCCCAGGAGCAAACGGCGAGAAAGGCACAAGAGTAAGTCACCAATATCACCCTTCTTCATATATCTGGTTTGTTTATTTCAGAGTAGGAAACCTATGGCCTAAAAGTAATAAAAAGCATTTGCATGCCTTACACACATCAGTTCCCAAAGATCATTGTGTAATCAATGGTGACATAATTACACAAAAATCAACAATCGTTCGGCGAATCGTTTTCCACCACTTTGGGTGATCGATCACTGGCCAATACTTTGGGTGGGGATGTAGGGTCCCTATCCAAAGTAATGTTATTGAACAGGGATTTACCAACATGTCGGATCCCTGTTTGATTGACATTTCGTTCAATCGCTATTGATTGCTCAAGGTGGGCAGCATTCAATTCCAGAATGAACGATCACCACGAACACGCATGGTGACCAATCGTTTGGAAATCGAAGCTCCCACTAAGTTTACACTACTAAGCCTACTGGCAATGTATTTATGTTTACTGTAAGTAGGCAGAATTATTCCTTTGCCACTCTTGTTCCATTCCCTGCTCTTAAACAGTAGATTTTACATCCATTTTCTTTCCTATGGATCTCTGTTAGCAAAAGAAGATATTATCAAGAACTACTATTGAATGTCACTGACTTGAGATGTTCACACAAAAAAAGGCTTTAAGATTCTCAGAAGCCTGCACTCAATTGACCTGCAATATGCAATTGTGTGCGTATACTGTATATTTCGGACTGTAAGACTCACCTGACCATAAGACACACCCAGTTTTTAGAGCAGGAAATGTGTGTGTTAAGTGTTAAAATTAATAGGATCAATGCTTTAAAATTAAATCAATGCAATTCCAACTTTCGGCCACAAGATGTCACTAGCAGCACTACTTTAACACAGATCATCTTCCTCACTGATTGGTGGAAGAGGGGGGCCGCGGGGGGAACGGCTGCAGAGTCTCCTCTCCCTCTATGGTGGGAAGCTGCAGTCCGATTGCAACTTCCACACACAGGGAGAGAGAGATACATAGGAGGTTATCTATCTCTCTCTCTTCATTGCTTATACCAGCAGGGTTCTGGGTCTTGCATTCGGACCATAAGACATAGGCACTTTCCAGATTTCTGGGGGGGAAAGTGTGTCTTATAGTCCGAAAAATACGGTGCATGTTTGTATGTTTTCATGTGGTGTTTTTTTGTATGTTTTCATGAAGTGTGGTTGTTTTTGGAGTAGATCACAATATTTATACAATTGCATATGTATTACATATTCTTGTCACTATAAGGTTGTTTCATTTTTTTTATAAAACCTCTAATTATATTGATGTGTGTCTTTCTCCTTTAGGGAACCCCTGGCAAACCAGGTCCAAGGGGGCAACGAGGTCCAACGGTAAGATATGCCCATTTTTATATATTGAACTTCAAGCCAATGAATATGTGTGGTATCAGTTCAGCAATGCTAATCTATGTGATGTCTGCTTTCCTCAGGGTCCACGTGGTGAAAGAGGTCCAAGGGGAACAACAGGAAAGCCAGGCCCCAAGGTAAGAATGTCCTTCAATATAAAAACAGATTTGTTTGCATAGTGTAGGAAAATTTTTGTTAAAAAGACAGAAAGCTTTCTGAGTAATAATATCCAGCACAGAATACTATGGAAGTTCATATGGATGGCAGTATTTAACATATTCAGCTATTTAGGGCCCTCTAACCATCTCTATATTTTGAATTGAATTGAAATGTGACATTTAAATTTAAAAATATCTTTTTATTTTCACAGGGTAACTCTGGAGGGGATGGCCCAGCTGGTCCTCCTGGTGAGAGGGTAAGATCTTAGACATTCCTTAACAGTTCAAGCTGGGAGGTTAATGTACAACAAAAGAAAACAGTGACTACAAGCCATACCCATATAACACTGCTCACCCGAAAGGAGCAAATTAGTCAAAGATGCAGATAATGTATAAACCATTAAAAAAGTCTTTAGTACCCAAGACTGCCCAATCGCAGCACACCGTTCATGGAACACAGACAGATCGGACAGGTATTGGCCATATTGCTGTATGGCAGTAAAAATAAAATTGCAAAGAGTAAAGCAGAGTACAGACGGCTCAATGTTCCTTGCCGTCATCACGCTGCTGTCAGATATCGGCAGAGCAGGTGAAACATAGCTCTGCTCTCTCCCCGGCTCAGCCGATGCTTTGCCTGTAGACCCGCAGTTTCCATGGCCGCATATTTTATGGGCCAAATAGATGGCCGTGAGCACTCACGACGCTCGAAGCGGCCATTGATCTGGCCCATATCTACATGTCTATACCCTGCTTTAATGTTTTTAAAGAAATGACTGACGCCACAGTAAAGTATAATCCTCCAGCAAGAAATAGCTAAAAGAAACCTCTAAATTGTAATAATCTATCCCGGTAATATGGCAGTCGTATAACTCACACAATGCAGTTATACACAGGGAGATGTTTTGAAGTTGTAGATGAGTTTAGTGCTATGTAAATATGTATGTATGTAAATATGGATCAACAGTATAATAATCCAGCTGGTGTTCTTGTAAAGCCATTTTGGGTCATGTAGCTGGAGATAATATTTCAGTGTAAATGGCCATGTTAATTAAAATCTCTTCATCCCTTCATGTTCATCAAGCCTTGGTAAAACATTGTTTACAATAAAATATAATAAAACACTATGTAACCAACATCATTAATGACATTTACAGTTACAATACAACACACCTAATTAGCGATTTAGGGAATGGGCATTCTTTGCTAGTATTTATACAATACCACTAATAACTCATTCTCCGCAGTCACTTAGGAAAGGTGTAGAGATGTTTGCTGGTTTAGTAGCAGCCCAGAAGATACCCTTAGCAATATTAGTCCAGGAAGGGATGGGGAAGCAGTTATTTCATTTATGTGTTGGTTCGGATAATAGGGACCCGTAGGAACTGAAGTCTTACAATTGCAGTCCAGATTTCCTAGCTGTTGTCCTGTCTGTACAACCAGTGAGTTGCACACATCCATTATTCAGAGGCAGCTGCAGGCTATGCACACAGATCAGGGAAGGAAGCACTGATATACAGCACGTACTATGAAACTGTACAAACTTGCAGACAAGATATTGTACACATGCTGCTGGATTTTAGATGATTCTTAATCATGTCTGGAGATTCTAGAGCAGAGAGCACTCAAAATATTGTACCTGTTACACATAATAGATAGAAAGTCCTGTGTAAGACATGTGCATAGTTAAATACCAGTCTAGCATATTTGGGGATGTTTTTTGCACTACTTTTTGTCACACAACACTAATCAATTGCAAAAATAAAGGTCAGTGGGTGATAAGTAGATCTAGGTTATTCAAATAGTGGCCAGGTTAGGTTTAATGAAAATATATGGTGATTCAGCCAACGTGGCATTCTACTTTCCAATACAAGAATGTGAATATATAGAATATATAGAAGTCTTGTTTCATGTTTAGTTTAGTTTAGGTCCACTAGGGTTATTACAAACTAAAGTAGCCCATTGGCGCAGTAAAAACAGCTCCCCCTTCCTCGATATGAAAGCAGCATCTGCTAGTCTCCATCCTATTGGAAAAACCTCCAAAAAGCAGCATGCTTTTGACGCGTCCAGTGCTTATTCAATGGACAGGCTATGCACCTTTACACATGTCATGTCACATGGTTCAGATACTTTCAAGTTCCCTCATTTGATGTTTAACAGCAATGAAAAATAAGTGTACTATCTAGTACTAATGAACTAGAATAATTCTATTTTATTTAATAGGACATCTCAGTACAATGACAAACTGACACTCCAGAGTCCTGGAACTCTGATACACCAACACTTGCCCACTACAATGGCCAACCATCACTTATTGGTTCACATAACAATACCACATTGATATTCAAGGATCATATACATAATACAACCAAATGGGAATTCCAAACCAGTGGCATACACATAGAAATTTAAATAAGGTGATCATATAACAGTTGAGGGTTCCAGAATGTAAACACCTACATTTGGAGGACCCCTTAACAATGACAGACTGTAATTCAAGTATCATAACAGAGGTAGGCTGAGATGTGGGGATTCTAACAATGACTCCCTGAAATTTGGGATACCTAAAACAGCAATCCATTTACACTTAGGAATTCTGGTTGACTGACTAATAGCATTTGGAGCCATAGGAAAAGCAATGCATAGACACTAGTTGTTTCAAAAACATTATGATTGTATATCTTGAATTATGAAATCATGGAAACCATAAAAAAACTCCTTACCTAAACCATTAGCATCCCCTGAAACTGTTCTGGTACACATGGTAATATAAATGTCATGCAATGTTATATGTGTATTAATACAAGATCCAACAAAGAGGAGAAACATGACTTCAACTCCCCAGTATGATGACAGACTTCCCAAAGCTATGTAATATGTGCCCTGGACAATGGCAAGAGCCCGAAAGCAAAGGGGGCAACGCTAAAGAAGCCATTTTGTAGCTCTTAAATAAGTAAAGGTAGAACTCTTATTGCATGGCTCAGTTTGGCAAGCTGCCAGGCTGGTTAAAATCTTTAAACATGCCAGATGTAGTGTAGATCTGGCATTTACCATGGCAGCATGGTGCCATGAGAAAGCATAACTGAGGAATATTTGCTTTTTGTGTTGTCAGAGAACATGTTCATATTTAATTAGAACCTACAGTTTAAGCTCTGTAATAAAAGACGGCAGAGAGGCTGAAGTTTGCATAGTATATAATTATTGCATTAACATATATATATGCCATTGCCCTACCATGCTTCTAGACGGCTGCTACATCGTTCAAAACAAACCATGCTTTAGAGTGACTATGTATCTGCTTATTGGCCCAGCTTATTACTGCCGACAATCTGACAACCACCTTGTATAATGCTTGGCATGTTCTGCCATAATGCATCTTCTGTAGTTCGGTAAAACAATAGCCTGCCTGTGGCTAGTTCCAGCTTTAATAAATGCATGTAACAACCAGAAATCTTTGCTTCAATTATGAAACTACTTATATGTTTTACTTCCATATAACTTATAACTTATGTTATCACAGGGACCACCCGGACCTCAAGGACCCACTGGATTTCCAGGACCGAAGGGCCCCCCTGTAAGTAAAACTATTTTTTGTTTTCAAATCACCACAATATGAATTGCATGCATTACAACCAGAAAGGCCAGCGTATCTAGAATTACATGTGTTCCTTTCAAAATATAAGAAAACAAGAATATAGAAGATGTCTGAACTCAAAACTTACATGTATTATAACACATTAGGTGCTTAAAATGTGTGACCCAATGTTATTATTCATAGCTCTGAATTACCACGATGCTTAGTACTGTGCGCCCCTACATATTTTCAGCAACCTTTTCCATAAAACAGGGACTTTATTGTATATATTAGATTAAAATAGAAGCTGCTGAGCTGTATTTTCCTTTTCATTATAATGACCATGCATGTACTATGAGGTCCCATAGCAGGGTGACCTGTGAATTCAAATGAGTGATATGCAGCATTGGCAATATTCGTATTCGCAAAATGTCTTATAAATTCGAGAATTTGTGAAGTCCAGTCATTATCACCTTCATTGCAAAAAAGATTATCGCAATAAAAAGTGCCAATATTCGCATATTTTCACGATCAACACTATCACATGAAAACTAATAGTTTATTGCCTTCCTTGCGCAAATTGGCACTTGTACATGCATATACTGGAAACCCAATGCATGGTAGCTCCGGGTACTAATGTAAAAATCTCAAATATCCCCAACTACAAAGATATAGCACTATTTTCGAGATCTTCAGGAATTCTCAAAGGGATGATATTCACAATAAAAAATTGTGATTCAAACATTTGCGATCAACACTAATTCCTATCTCTGTTTCATATGAGTCGCTTGAATTTCAGTTGATTCATTTTAAATGGCCAGTCATGTTTTTTCATTAATATTAACCTATATAATGATATATTATTACGACCTGCTCATCACAACATATTAAAGCTGTACATTGTTTAGGTTTTAGCCCTAATAGCAATCCTAGCACTAGTAACTTTGACTTGACATTTCCAATAGATTAAAATTTGATTTTTTTTATGACCTTTTAACACACTATTTTCATCCATCAAGTCTGTTTTATTTTTCATATTTAAAGTCTTTTTTCCAGTCTTTGCTTCTCAGGGATGTGTGACTGATGATATTCTTCTTCTCCCTAGGGTCCACCAGGGAAAGATGGACTTCCTGGCCACCCTGGACAGAGAGGTGAAACTGTAAGTAGACGGTGACATTGGGATGCATCCTTACATGTGACATCAGCCAGATGTGTGATTACTCTAGACCATTCCCTGTAGATGAGGAGATGTCGCCATGCTTCTGTCTTTAGGTTGGTGTCTCTTCAGCTACATGGAGGGGTCTAAAGCAATCCCCTTGCTTATTCTGGCTGGGTCAGAGTAATGATGCTTCAGGGGGTCCTTATCCAGACACAATCAGCAGGTTATTTGTGGGGCAAGTATATCCCTATATCCATCAACAAAAGATGAAGTGTCTTTTGATGGTGAATATAGTAAAAACTTGCTTTGATCTTACACTGACAACATGGATATAATTTATCACAGCATCAACAACTAGACCTGTCTGTGTTAGCCCACAGCGCTAATCAGGTTCAAACTGTTCTCCAGAAGGTTTGGATATCATTGGCTGCTGTGGGGAAGATGGACAGTTACAGTTTTAGATTCTTTGATAAATGAGGAGCAGTAGGTTTGTAAAAATGGTTTGATTTGGAGGTAAAGGTAATGATCTCACAGTACAAATACTTCACAATACATTTTATATTGCTAGAACCAGCACAAATAAGTGAGCTTATCTATAATGTATTATTTCAAAGTGGATGGGATGAAACTTTGAGCATTTGAATAACCCATCACACAGATTGCAGTAAAAGTGTGGCTATTGCGAAAGATCTATCTGGTTATTGGTAATCTTCATGCAGATCAGTATTTCTAATGTTCATTTATCCTGCTAAAAACAAACCTGTCGCACGATGGCTTGATAAATGGACAAATTTAGAAAAAATACAACATACTTAAAGGTAACAACAGAGATATGATCCAGCAAATATCCAGTTTGAGATGAACCCTGCTGTCTTCTGGTCCTTTTTACTGGTGCAATGGTGCCCCACTGACCAATAAATGGATAGAAACTCTGCAAAGACTAGGACCAAGCTGCATATAACCGATCAGCAATCCACACTGAAAACAACTCATGCCTGTGTACTGTGTTTTTTATTATATGCTCAGTTTCTGTTTAAGAAGTTTATAGTTTCCAAAAGTCTACTATTCAGTGCTTTATGGCTTCGGCTTCTAAGACTCATTAATTGCTGAGGACCATTTGTGGTCTAAAGACTGTAATCAGCAGTGCCAAGACAGGAAAGAAGAGTTCCACTGGCATCTGTTGAGTTTCATTATTAACTATAGGAGCTTCTCCGTTAGCTATCAGTGTAACCTTTTTCATCTCAGATAAGGGCTCAGCCATCCTTCAGCTCACCTGTGGAAGTTATTGAACTGAGAGCTGTAAATTAATGAGCGCTCTTTAAAGGGAAAAATTCAACCACAAATCTCACTACACAATATGCTGTGCAATGTTACATTTTAAACACCTGGTTCATGGCACACCAACATATAACAGTATATAATGCGCAATGCTCTCACACTGCTGTCAGTGGAAGATTTTTATTGGTTGTTAAGATGCAAACCGCTGGCATTTTTTGGTAACCTGCTGCTTCAGGCTTCTTAGCGCTGGCCGACTGAGCAAGAGATCTTTGGCCAGATGGCTGTGGCTGTATCGCACCCACGCTGTGCGGTTTCGTCTTGTCTTTGTGCTCATACACAGCCCTGTGTGTCGGCGTAGAATGAGGTATGCCTACCTGTGTTTGTCACAATTTTCACCTTTTTCTGCTCCTTCCACTGTCTTGACAAAAATATGTTTTAAAATAAAAACATATATTCTTGCTTAAACCTAGTAGTTAGGAGCTCAAGTCATTGGCTAAGAATCAAATTCTCACTGTTGCATACTACTGATGAAGGCTGCCTGTTGAAGTAAGTAGTGGTCTAAAGATCACTAAAAGAATCCACCCAGACTCTTTCTGGCCTTTTTATCTATAAAACACCCTGCCATATCAGTTCATGGCTCTGTTGCAGCTATCATTCAGATGCTTTCAAAGGCATTTTCATAATACAAAATGTATTAAGACTCCCAAAAGGATTGTGGGACCCCTTGTTATATCAGAAGTGAAGTCTTGGGATTTTACACATGTATATATTCTTGTGTATTGGATAAAAAAACACCAGACAATGTTTGTGGTAAGTATGCCTCTGAAATAGACATCCAAGATAACCGCTGATGCTATGATGTGCAATGTAATGAGAGTGACCCACCAGGTAAATTGCTGGAGGCAATGACTTCTAATAAGCATGGTGCAGCATGACTATTTTTCTGACTGTCCTTCTTTCCTGATGTCTGTATGTCTGCTCCCCTCCACTGTATACATCCTGTTAGTGTCTTTGCAGACACCGGTAAGGTAGACCAATGTCTGATTTGTTCCTGTGCCCAAACTCACCTTTTTTCTTCCTACCACCAGGGTTTCCAAGGAAAAACTGGCCCCCCAGGTCCTCCTGGCGTTGTCGGCCCTCAGGTAAGTAATCTCTTTGTGAATCTTTAATCAGGCAGGGGAAGCTGCCAGCTCTTTGATAGCAGAAGGATAAAACATGACTGTGATTTCACAGAACTTTGTTCAGAGGGGACTCTGTGTGATCAGCAGCCAGCTCCCTAGTCTCCATTAGATGTAATGCCGTAGTGTCAGCCTTTAATTGTTCCCAGGCTTCCCCTGTAATATTAATGAGTAGACAGAGAATGAATTCATTCTAATAGGACAGGAGATTTTTATATGACCTGACCTGCTGCATATAAAGCTGGTTCTCAGAGTCAGTTCTTATTAGAAATACAAGAATAGTTTGTGTCTGACTTTCCCATAATGCTGCTATTGGTTGATGTCTCAGCCATAGCCACAATGAAGAGAGATCACCAGGGTAGTTCATATTGGTCATGTTTGGGTCTCTGTCCCCCTACCTCACACAGGTAAGAATTTCCTACAGCAGTTTGCAAGCAGATGTCACTTCTGTATTGAATGCAATGCGGCATACAAAACACTTCTCAGCTGCCCCTGCAAAAGGGTCCTTGCTAAAGTCAGTTAACAAAGCTAAGCCAATTATATAGTTACAACTACCTAGCAAATCTTAACAAAATATTTTAAAAAGTAATATTTAAAAAGATAATTATATAGAAACTGACCATTTCCTTTGTCATTCCTCCCTCTGTGGCAGATTAAATAGGTGCCTCTCATGACCCTGTACAACATACTAAATTTTCCCATATTTCTAGGGTCCTACTGGAGAGACTGGTCCCATGGGTGAAAGAGGTCACCCTGGCCCCCCTGGACCACCTGGTGAGCAAGGATTACCTGGTCTGGCAGGAAAGGAAGGATCTAAGGTAAGCAAAATCTGGCTTGGTGGATATGTGGACTATAACATTGAAGTGTAACTATACCCATATGTTTTTGTTTTAGTTTTTTGCATAGGTTGGGAAAATGTTAGAACTACTGCTGGTTATAATTGTTTAGATTTCCTATTATACATCTACAAGATCTACAAAAGTCTACAGATGACTGAGGATCTAGTCTTCCCATAACTAACCAAAGATATTTGTTCTGTGTTGACTTGATGAGTTCTTATCCTTCCCTACTCTATCCAAATTTATGGTCTCAAATATTATTCAAACTGACCTATATTTTTATTTTTAGGGAGATCCTGGCCCAGCTGGCGTGCCTGGTAAAGATGGACCACCAGGTTTAAGAGGATTCACTGGAGAACGTGGTCTTCCAGGCCCAGTTGTGAGTATACCAATATAGCCATATAGTAGTCTAGAAAATGAGGGTGTCTGAGTAGAATGCAATAACCAATAATAACTTACCTTTTTATAGGGTGCTCCTGGACTGAAAGGCAATGAAGGACCCCCAGGACCTCCTGGCCCTGCTGTAAGTATCTCCTACATATATACAGTATAAATATATATTGATACACAATGTATTTGTAGAAGCAAAAATTTTCATAAAGTAGCGGGGTGTGTGAAACAGGTAGCAAAGACCATTATTGGCCTATATGCTGTATGATGTGATGCAATCTGCAAATTATAATATTGTCAGTAAACTTCTCAACCACTGAAATGAATGAATTTAAAAGACAAATTTCATAACTTCATTGCAGACAAATGAATTTACAGGTAAAACATGGGGATTTATGAGGAAAGGTCTTTTTCCATACACAAGTGCATTTTGGGGAACATTCGCTTTGCTTGCAAGCTGAGAGAAATTAAACAACCTGTTTACACTTTTCACACTCTACATGGTAGTCATTTTGGCCATTCTGTCCAACATTTACACAAAACCTGACGTTTTATTGCAGCAAAACTGTTATAATGATCTCATTTGCAGCACAGTTGGCAATAGTTACTGTTCCATTGTATTGTCTACCTGTCCTTGTAGAATGGGCAGGCATCCTTTTCTAGTGCAGGATGTATAAATAAAAGCAGACACACAATGTATTAATAACCTGCATACCTTTTACAGTAGACCTGTGCTTGCAGGCGCAGCGCAAGCATCTGCCATACAGTTGTATGGGAGACACAAGCGCAGCACACTGCAAAATGTGTGTGTTTTTCCTGGTAACAGCCGCAGTTAGTGCTACTGCATCTGTTATCGGCAGAAAAAATGCAATTGTTGCGCAGCATGGCTAGTGTAAAAGGGCCCTTAATTTGTGGTCTGGGTGTAGAGCTAGACCCGCAGCAATGTCATGTGAACGTTCACATTGCTAGGGAGGCTTCATATCTTATTTAAAATATTTACTATATGTGAACTGGGCAGCTTTAGCCCAACTCACATACAGTGCAGATGCCTCCGCCGGCTCTCCCATCTACCTCTATCATTGTATGATGCCCAACTCACATACAGAAAGCACAGAGCAGTATGACCTACACAGTGCTCCGGCTCCCTGTGTATGTGAGAACTGGCAGCACGAAGGCCGAGGTTGGCTGCGCCTTCTCGCCATAAGATGCAGACACACACCCCTTCATTAGGGGGGTGGGGTAAAGTGGGTCTTTTGGTGTAAAAAATTACAGTAGCTCAATTTCACAAAACAGCGAGTTATGGACTCAGATCTAAAGGAAGGCTTACTAAAGTAAATGTGTCCACCCTTGAGAAAAGGCACTTAAGGAGGATACCACCAGTGTATATACATTCTTCATACATCAAAATAAAGGGCAAATAGGACTGGAAGGAGAGAGAGGTGTATTCTCACTGATGAAAGTATTTTTTACTATATAAGTTGTGAAAATGCTATTTCACCGGACCTGCTTTGTACAGTTCTGTACATTGCTTGAAAGCCTTGATGTGTTAAATAAATTTACACAATTTAAACTTTACACAAATTTACACAATTTAAATATCTTTTAATAATTTAAGTACTATAAATAAAATAGCCTATCATATTCGTTTTTTGGACAGCAGCCTCTGTGGTAGATAAAGAGCACTGTATGGATCTTTACACACAACTATTATATAATAAACATTGCTGTGTGTTTTCTCTCTTCTAGTGCAGAATGTATGACTTGCCCTGAGATTACCCTATGAAACATCTTATACGCATAATATAGACCAAGTCCTACAAATTTTTTACAAAGATCTTGCATACTTTGTGACAGATCTGTAATGTATTCAGATGTTTGGCACTCTGACCATTGATGTAAGACTTCTCATTGCTGTCTAATATGTTTTACTTCTACTAGGGATCTCCTGGAGAAAGAGGAGCAGCAGGACCTGCTGGCCCAATTGGGTTGCCAGGAAGACCTGGCCCACAAGGACCACCCGGACCAGCTGGTGAAAAGGGGGCTCCAGTAAGTATATCTAGTATAGTATATCTACTGCTATATATATTCATAATTTTGCCCCTGGTTTTAGAAACTGGCTATCTGATATGATAACTCCAGGCCATTTAGTAAAAAGAATAATTACTGCATTAAATTTTAATGCCTACTCTGACTTTCAACACTCTAAGATTTTTTTTTGGATTAGTATTTTACATTTACATTTGACACCCATATATGCAACCTTTCATAGTTTATGTTTCCCTGTGGTTATCCATGGGACATAAATTGTATACATTTCACAATAAAAACTGAAAGAATTTTGGCAATCTAAAAATTTTACTTTTAAAGCTTTAATCTCGCTACTATACCAATTTCAGCCACAATATCACTAATGAGCACTACCATCAGTAGCAGCACATAGCTACTTTCACACACATTGGGAAGGAGGGGCTAGAGGGAGATTCTACAGGTGTCTTCCTCTGGCTGTAGTCAGCTAGCGAGCAGAGTGAGGATCCAGGCAGCAGACCTCTGGGCTCCCCTAGATGGTCGGCCTGGGACAGGAGTGCCCCCTGCCCCCTCCCTGACAGGGGTCCTGGCGTATAAAACGACCCAGACCCAAATGCAAACATTTAAATGGTTTCAAAAGTCGTCTTGTATGCTGAAAACTACGATATTATGATTTTTAAAATGTAATCTGTTTAAAGACTGTTTGTCTAGAAATAGATCTGGAGAAGTTATTCTAAAGAGAATAATATGTATAACAGTGTACTGACCCCCCCCCCCCCCCCCCCCCCCCCCCCCCCCCCCCCCACCCGACGGCACACACTTATTTTATGGTAAGCTCCTTTGAGCACTTTTCAGCTTTCATAAAGTTTCCCCTCCACCTCTTGTCCCTGCCATTACTACACATCATAACTGTAGGAGGGAGATGGGGTTAGGTTTCATGTAAGGATATGGTATAAGAATGCATATGCTTATGTTATATTTTTTGTTACATAATACATAATAAAGTTTAGTCATGAGATGCAGGGAGTATCACCTTTACAAGTCAACAATTTAAAATACAGTATAGAGTGGATAACTACAGCATTTCTGTAATTCTCGAACTTTAGAGCTGACCGCTCACCATTTATCCTTACCGATGAATTATATAGTTAAGTTTCATCTCCCTTTTACAAGTCCCTTAGTGTGATCTGGCATTAGTCAGGTTAGGTGGTTAAGAGGTAAAAACAGGCACCACTAGTTGGTCTGGACTTGTACCCTGACTGTGTGACCTGAACTTTAAATCCTATAAGTAAGTGGTTATGTTCTGATTTGTCATTTTAGCAGCCTCAAGGTGTCAGCAGCAAGATCCAATGAAGCTACCTAGCACAAAACACATTAAAACAAAAATTTCAAAGGCTACAAAATGCATGTGTATTCCAGTAGAACAGCATTGCATTCCAGTCCATTCGGGACATTAATGTTGATTGATTCTAGTTATTAAAGGGGTCCTTTTCATGGCTGGGATTTTTTCATTTCTGCTTTGTGATGGCATATTAAAAGATGGCAGACCCTGGGCCAGAAAAACAACTTCATAAGGGCGCTAGCTACAGGGAGTTCACAGACTACACTTCATGTCAGATGAAAAGAGTCATCCGTTTTATTTATGGTCCTTTACGGTCGGCTCGCTGGATTCATAATGTGGCAGAGATATGCAGCAGGCTGCGGCTCACGGCAAATACAGTTCAGCGCGTAACGGCTACTAACAGGCTCTTCACTTCATTATTGATAATGAGCGGCTTGGATTTCAAGTCAGGAAAATATATTTTTTCTTTTAGTTTTACTTGTCCATTGTAATTGTTATTTATAGAAAAAACAAAATGTCTGTTTCAGCATTATGGCCTCCTCAATTATTACACTTTTACACCACTGGATGAATCCCGACACAATGGAAATGTCTTCTAAGACACATTTCAGGTCATATTGTGGAAAAGAATCACAATGTATTTTGTGCAATAAAAGTATAAGAAATAATGTCACTCATGCTGCCACAGGTGTCCCCACACAAGACCCTTTGTAACCCATTGTAAGTGTTTTGTTAACATGTAACACTTTGTTTCCCTGACATTGTCTGGTTTCCTAACATTATCTTTTGTAACACCAGGGAGAAAAAGGTCCCCAGGGGCCTGCCGGACGTGATGGTATCCAAGGCCCTGTTGGTCTCCCAGGCCCAGCTGGACCAGTTGGACCTCCAGGAGAAGATGGAGATAAGGTGCGTAGATAGAGCAGGTTTTCTGTAAACCATTTCCCAGCTGATTGTAGGGATGTGGTGAATGCACATGTGAAGCAATCACAAGCTTCTTTAAAGTATTTCAGAATTTGTTGGACTTCTTTTATTTACTCCATATTGTTATTTTAAATATACCACTGAAAGTATGTATGTGTTTGCAAATTTTGATTTGAAGAAACATATTGTTGTTTTGCCTATACAGAACTTAAAATACGTACTTGACTAAAGCAGATTTCAGATTGGTGACGTTATACCACCCAGTATAAATAGCATGAGTTGTAGAAATAAACATGGTGTGTGGCTTCTTTGTTCCAGGGTGAGATTGGAGAGCCAGGACAGAAGGGAAATAGAGGCGAAAAGGGTGAACAGGTAACTATCATGATGAAAATGTGATAATTAAATATTTTCTGTAAAATAACAACATTGATAACATAATATCTTTTTTCATAGGGCCCCCCTGGACCTTCAGGACCTCAGGGACCTATTGGTCAACCTGGTCCATCAGTAAGTAAGATCCAGTCATCAATATATTGTTGAAGATGCTTGTGCATGTTAAATGTAATATTTTTTTTCTAATCCTCCTTCCAGGGAGCAGATGGGGAGCCTGGTCCCCGAGGACAACAAGGCTTATTCGGTCAGAAAGGTGATGAAGGTGCCAGGGGTTTTCCAGGACCACCAGGCCCCGTTGGGCTTCAGGTGAATATACTTTATACAAAATTAAGGAAATATGTTTTCTACACAAAAAATGGACCAGACTGACATGTGAATATAAATATTGCATAATGAAATTTATTGGGCAAGGCCAGGGCCACTGCAGGGAAACCCACCTTGTGTTTTGATCTTCATCTAAGTCACACCAATAGAAAACACAATAGACACCAATAGAAATACTACACACACATTATATATTTTCATGTTTTTATGCAACATAACATGTAAAGATTCACAGTTCAGGGTGGAAAAAGTATGTGGACCCCTAGCCTAATAACCTCCCCAAGAGCTAATTGGAGCCAGGAGTGAGCCAACCACTGTGATCATATTGGATGTTTTGCTAAAAGCTGTCCTGACATTTAAAAAACACACACCAGTTTTGGGTTTACTGGTTTCAAGAAGCACTGTCTGATGTGAATCATGCCTCGCAGAAAAGAGCTCTCAGAAGACCTTCGATCAAGAATTGTTGACTTGCATGAAGCTGGAAAGGGTTACAAAAGTATCCCCAAACGCCTTGATGTTCATGTGTCCATGGTAAGACAGACTGTCTCCAAATGGAGAAAGTTAAGCACTGTTGCTACTCTCCCTAGATGTAGTCATCATGTAAAGATGACTGCAAGAGCACAGCGCACAATGCTTAATGAGGTAAAGAAGAATCCTAGAGTGTCAGCTTAAGCCTTACAGAAATCTCTGGCACCTGCTAACATTTTGTTGACACATCTACAATAAGGAAAACATTAGACATGAATGGAGTACATGGGAGGACACCAAGGAGGAACCCATTGCTGTCCAAAAAAATTGCAGCAGTTTGAAGTTTGCAAAAGAGCAGCTGGATGTTCCACAGCACTACTGGTAAAATATTCTGTGGACTGTCGAAACCAAAATTGAAAAAACACACAACACTATGTGTGGAGAAAAAAAAGCACAGCACACCAACATCAAAACCTCATCCCCACTGTAAAACATGGCGGAGGGAGCATCATGGTTTGGGGCTGCTTTGCTGCCTCAGGGCCTGGATGGATTGTTGTCATTGATGGAAAAAATTATTTCAGAGTTTATCAAGACATTTTGCAGGAAAACGTTAGACCATCTATCCACCAATTATAGCTCCACAGAGGATGGGCGATGCAACAGGACAATGATACAAGTCACTCAACCATGGCATGGCTTCAACAGAACAAAATACACCGTCTGGAGTGGCCCTGTCAGAGTCCTGACCTCAACCCGATTGAAATGCTGTGGCATGACTTAAGAGAGCGATTCACATCAGACATCCCAAGAATATTGCTACACTGAAATAGTTTTGTGAAGAGGAGTGATCCAAAATTACTCCAGATTGTTGTGCAGGTCTGATCTGTAGTTACAGAAAACATTTGGTTGAGGCTATTGCTGCCAAAGGAGGGTCAACCAGTTATCAAGTCCAGAGGTTTACATACTTAAACCCTAAAGTGTGAATGTTTACATGTTATGTTCAAATAAAACATGAAAACATATAATGATTGTGTAGTATTATTTTACGCAGACTCTGTTTTTCTATTGGTGAGAAGAAGATAAGAGCACATTTATGACAAATTCATGCAAAACTCCACGTAATCCCAAAGGGTTCACATACTTTTCTTGCAACTGTATATAGCAGCTTTAAAGCTTTGCAATCTATTACTGATTGTACAGGAAAAGTGTTTATGCTGACTATACAGGGCTTACAATGCTGATTGTCAATTAACAGATCTTTATGAGCTTTAATTACACAGGAGGCTGAATTTCATTGTAACCTCCATGATGTCTGATTACCGTAGAGGAAAATAAATTCTGACAAGGTTCCATGAATCATTAATGTCCACTCTCTGCTCCAATAAGCAGCTTCTTCCATATAGTTCCTGTCTGCCCCCCTTCCTCAAACTGCAGGACAGTTATAGATACAGTAGCTGAGGCTGCAATTGTCCCATGCTGTCTTCACTGAAAAGCTTTGTTTACGTGTTCTAACTTTTTTTTAATCAATTCAAGATCATTTTTACTGATGACAGCTCCTATAAGTTACATAAAGAGGTTACCAACTATGAAGTATGACTGTTAATCAGTTGATAAAAAACAGACTCATTTAAGCCTTACGGTAGCCATAGATGTGTTGAATATTTTGAAATTCGATCATATTGCACAATGAAAAACATCGATCGTTTGTATCACCACACAGTGTTATAGATTCACAGACGACCAGTTTTTTTTTTTAAAGTGTCATTACCACAAGAGGGTGCATGAAAACCAAAAAACAACATGTACATGTGAAATATTGAATTTCTGCTCTATTTTCTGTTCGATTTCAAATTACTTGAGGTCAATCGAACCAGCTGAGCAGAAATCGATTCAACTTAAAAAAAAATTGATTTTGTGGCCGATCAAACGGAAGTATCGACCCGTGTATATTTCAACAAGCAGGAAAGGTAACTTCCTTCTTTAGGGTAATTGACAAGTCCCAGCACAACCCCCACCAGAGCAGTTCAGATCGGGATGGGGAGAGAGGAAGCCCATGCTAGTAGCGAAGCTGTCGACCGTGGGGGGGGGGCTGCTATTCAAGAACAACCCTCCTCTCCTCGCACTTGCACATCTAGGGTGCCAAATATGTGTGCGAGGCAGGGCGCCCAGCTGGGGCCCAATGCACATGCATATTCCGCATAGCAGGAGAAACAGTCCTGGTAATAATTTAGTTTTATAAACTGTGATCCTATGTAGTAGTTAGAACTGTAGCATTAGAAAACATGGTTGGTGGGTTTATTCCATATTGGGTTCTGTCTGCACAGAGCATGTATAGAAGAAGCGGAACCTTTATGTTAAGACGGACTCATGGATTAGGGTTCTCTGGAAATCACATTGTAAAATATTGGCATTATGTACATAAATAATTAACATTTGTGCAGGCTAGTTGTTGATTGTTGCTTCGGGAGCATATTATATGGATTCAGCCAATGCATAGACAAAGCAATTGACAGCATGTATATTTGTGTTTGTCCATAGGGTTTGCCCGGACCTCCAGGTGAGAAGGGAGAGACGGGTGATGTTGGTCAGATGGTAAGTATTATAAGTTCATATTCTTTCCTTTCTAGTAAAGCAGTGCTTATCTGTGTAATGTTATTGTCCTGCAGCTGGTAATGTTCAGTTCCTGGGATTAGTTTATTATTTCACATAGCAAATAGAAACATATCTTTCTATAATTTTTTTTCATATCTGACCCAAAATAACACAACTAGTCTGTTTACTATTCTATCCGAATCAAACAAATCCCCATATTGGTGCAGTAACTGCAGAGACGCTGCAGCTTTGTAATTGCTGATTGATACAATACTACAGAGCAAACCATGCACTAACAGCAAGACAAAGGAAACCTTGAACATCGTGTATCTGACGACAAGAAACTATTAATACATCCCTGATTTCCAGCTTACTGGATATGAATATTTCAATACGCAAGGAAAACTAGAAATATCTGTTCTGACAGGGGATTTACACAACACTGCATACAGCTTGTGCATGTAAAATCTGCGAGATACTCAGAAATGTGCATTTTCCTATGCCAATTACAGGCACGAAAGGGAATGTATAGCCTCCATGTATATTCTGGACAGGACTAATTATATTGCCTTTTAAAGTTATGGCATCCTCCATCCAGCCAGTATATAGAATACAAGGTTTAGAAAGGTCCTCATATTACATGGTTTTGATCAACAAAAGTTGATTGCACAGAAATTGTATGGTAGGATTGTAAGGTGTATGGGGGGGGGGGTGTTTAGAAGAATTATATATACATATAGACTTTGATAATGGAGCGTAGCCCATTAAATGACTGTCCTGTTATTAAACATATTATTCAGTCTTTTATTTTCAGCTAGCAGATGCTACCAGGCTAATATTGTTCCTTAGTCACAAACTGAAGGCAAAATTACCCATGCTGTGCTCTCTCATACAATATATATAATATATACATATATTTCTCCATTATCAATGAAAGCTTACATATTCCTCCCTTATATGTTATCATTTATAACATTTATAACGAACATCTCAAACTAAGTTCTAAATCGAAATATTTTCCCATATTTTCTATTTTCTAAAGCTTTAAATCTAAACTATCCTGAGATATGAGACCGGAGTGAAGGATTTTTTTAACCTTTTTCACATTGATGTTCTAGGGAGGATTGGCTACACATACACACACAGAGAATATTAGATGGACTTTACTGATAAAACTTTTATCTCTTGTTCCCATCATACCAACAATGTGTCATCTCTACTTACAGGGTCCACCAGGTCCACCTGGACCAAGAGGGCCTAGTGGTTCACCAGGAGCTGATGGTCCACAAGGTCCTCCAGGAGGTATTGGAAATCCTGGGCCTTCGGGAGAGAAGGTAGGTTGCATTTGTAAATAACTGAAAAGCTGAATTAGAGTGACTCATGCAAATGCTAACCTTGGTTTTCTTTGCAGGGTGACCCCGGAGAGTCTGGTGAACCTGGTCTTCCTGGAGAGCTTGGACCACCAGTAAGTAAAGATAGGGTGCATTTCCCGCCTGATTTTTTATGGGGAAATATCAGCAGAGATGTTTCAAGCCATCTCTAATCATGTTTTTATAGTGAACATATCAAATTGTAATTGTGTGAGTTTATGCATTTTCAGATAATTTAAGGGTTGGAGGGATTTAGGCTACATTTTGCTTAGTCTAAGTACATAGTATACTCCTACTTTCAAGGCCTTCTCCCAGAGATGTGTAAGCCACTTACAGGCTAAGCTCAAAATCCTGAGGGGAATTCCGCTTAACTATAATAATCTGACTGTGATCTTTTCATTGTATAGGGTCCAAAAGGTGAACGAGGAGAAAAAGGAGAAGCAGGTCTTCAAGGAGCAGCTGGCCCAGCTGGTCCAAAAGGCCCTCCTGGAGATGATGGTCCTAAAGGTAGCCCTGTAAGTAAAAAAGCATAGCATTCTCTTGTTTTTTACTTATGTGTACACTTATGTGACATTTATGTGTATATTTCCTAATGCTCTTACTTCTTTTCAGGGTCCAGTTGGATTTCCTGGAGACCCTGGCCCTCCTGGCGAGACTGGTCCTTCTGTAAGTACTGACTACAATAGACCACCACACAAAATTACCAAGTTAGCAGATATTAAAGAATGTATTGAAAACAATTAAGGTGGGAAAAGAGGGTAACATTGTAGCCCCAGAGCTATGAATACAATGTAAATCATAACTCCTTTAAACTTTTAGGGTCAAGATGGGCCTCCTGGTGACAAAGGAGATGATGGTGAATCTGGACAGCCAGTGAGTATAAGAACTAGCATTTTATGTTTTTCAATAAAAGAAATAAGAATCTACATGTGGTTACAATTTGTTCTGTCTAACAGGGATCACCAGGACCTACTGGAGAGCCCGGTCCATCTGGTCCACCTGGAAAACGGGTAAGTGTCTAAATGTAGAAAACAATGCACCAGTAAGGTAATAGAGGGAACTTTTTTTGGATTACTAATTATACAGTTAGCAGACAGGGAAGTTGGACTTTCCGAAAAGAATTCTTGGGAAAAAAAATTAGTAGAGGAGGCACGAATCTCAAAAATATGAAGTACATATAGTTTAGCTTGTAGAACATTTGGTTTGTGTGGAATTACTTTTTCACAGGCTATTTTTTCTCATTTAGGGTCCACCTGGTCCTGCAGGTCCAGAAGGACGACAAGGAGAAAAAGGTGCTAAGGTAAGTTGTCTCTCCTCATTTTTTGGTGTGTCTTTATCATGTGCTTGGCACGTCGCCACAGGTATCTTACTTTTTTAACTCTTCTTAATCAGGGTGAAACAGGTTTAGAAGGTCCTTCTGGCAAAACAGGGCCTATCGGTCCTCAAGGCCCCCCTGGAAAACCTGGACCTGAGGGTCTAAGAGGTATTCCTGGACCTGTGGTAAGTTCTCAGATGCGTGAAGTTCACAGTCTATAGGTCACCATCTTAAGCTATATAAAAATGCAAAAATCTTTTCTTACAGGGTGAGCAAGGTCTGCCGGGTTCAACTGGTCCTGATGGCTTACCCGGTCCTATGGTAAATAACCACCTTTATATTATCTACCTCAAATCTTACTAAATCACTCCATGTCTTTATTTTCAGTACAATTAAGGGCCTTGCTCTTTCTTTATTTTAACCACTTACATGCAAATGACAAGATTCTCATAACTATTCTTCAAAACTTTTTTAGCACTACTCTTATTTACAGATCAGGTGCACTGTGTATTTAAATACAGGATTATCATATTTGACATAATCAAAAATCCCATTGTGGTTATCATTACAAAAAGTCTGTTAAAAATTGTTATCTTATTTTCATAGGGCCCCCCAGGTTTGCCAGGTTTGAAGGGAGATTCAGGTACTAAAGGTGAAAAGGTAAGTCTTTCTTTTGTTCTTGACATGATCAGTACATGATGGTTAGTGACATTTTGTGAGCTGCGATGTCCTTGCAGTAAACAGGCCTAGCGGTAATATCATTGTTGCATTGAAGGCTCTGCACCCAAAGATGCTATAAATTCTGTGGTCCTTCAGTCAAGTATGTTCTGTAAAAAGAGTTTCATTCTAGTAAGCAAATTGACTGCAGAAATCAGCTATCATTAAGTGACACTTATTGTATGATTTACTTTACTAGAAGTGCGTGTGATGGGTTGATTGCCAGAAGGGCAATTGGACCCAGACAATGTGTTGTCACCCATAACAGAAAGTCTGCCAAAGTACTTCCTTGCTAGGATCAGATTTATAATTTTCTTTAAATAAATAGGTTCCAGTTTTATGCATCTAGAAATGCATCATACTTTAGAATTGACATTAAATGTTTGACTTTTATTACATAATGTTTGGATTTAGGTAACCTTTACCTACATGGGTAGCATGGAGACTGGATAGAGACTAGATGTATATTTTAGTCTCCCCAAAGGGAGAGAGGATGACATTTTTTATAGACTGTTTTTTATACCAAATGTTTAAACCAATTTAATTCTATATTTGAGAAAGTTTAAGCAAAAAAGGAGCACTGATGGCAATGCCAACCTTGCATGGTCATATAGTGATCCTAAAGTGTATGTATTATATTTACATTTAAATTTACTGTTGAAAATATTCTAACCTACTAGTTATCTTGTAAGCTGAAAACTGATAGCATATTAATGTTGGTCTAGTTGAGCTTAGTTGTATATATCTATATATAGAGTCAGAAAATGGGATCAGAAATAATCAATTATTTTAGATGTTAAACTAGCTATGCTATATAAATAGTTTTTGGTTAGACCAGTCTTGATACCAGGCTTATATCTCTGTGTGCTGTAAAGAAAGTGTCTCAAAACTATTCACATCAAGAGCACTAGGAACAACATATATTCTTGAATATTGTGTACAGTGTAATTTTTGTGTACTTTCTGTGAAAATGATCTCTCACGTAATTAAATTCTGTGAATTAACATATGAATGCCTACATCTTTTTGTAAAGTGGGAAGGCCATTAACCACTTGTTTTCTGTTTTTGCACTAGGGTCATCCTGGTTTGATCGGTCTCATTGGGCCTCCGGGTGAACAGGGTGAAAAGGGAGACCGTGGTCTGCCAGGTCCTCAGGGCGGTCAAGGCTCTAAAGGAGAACAGGTAACACATTCTCTTTGTCAATGCTCAGTTCACAGCAAGACATGGCAATTTTCAAAGATTTAAAAAAATGTAAAACACAATAACGTGGGCATTATCAGCAATATCTTTCTAATCAGTTACACCTCTTTTTTCTAGGGTATTTTTGGCCCGGCTGGGCCTGTAGGTCCTCCAGGTCCCCCAGGATTGCCGGTATGTTTCCTTAAACTAAATGTATATTTCAGGGTTATTAGTCCTTAATTATATAAGTAAACTATTTATGGTGTGATTAAATGTTCTTTGTTGTTTCTATTGCAGGGTGGTCCTGGGCCAAAAGGTGCTAAAGGGTCATCAGTAAGTAGAAGATTCTTGATCTTGTTTGTCTTAAACTGCCTTATTTGCTAAACCTACTAAAGCTCTCTCTCTTTCTAGGGTCCTTCTGGTCCAAAGGGCGAGATTGGTATTCCTGGTCCTCCAGGCCCTCCAGTGAGTAGTACACCTCTGTTTTGTCATGTGAAGAGGTTATTAACAAAACATATAATGTTGATTATCATATAATGTTGATAATCCATAACATCCCAATTTCCATTGCAGGGTCCCCCAGGTGAAGTTATACAGCCACTTCCTGTTCAGTCATCAAAGAGAACCAAGCGAAATATTGATGCCAGCCAAGTAATGGATGAAGGAAATGCAGAATCAAATTACATGGATTATGCTGATGGCATGGAGGAAATCTTTGGCTCTCTAAATTCCCTGAAACTGGAAATTGAACAGATGAAACACCCATTGGGCACTCAGGGTAACCCTGCCAGGACCTGCAAAGACCTACAGCTATGTCACCCTGACTTCCCTGATGGTGAGTTGAATTAGAACAAAAAAAACCCTAGAATCCTGGATAGTATATCCCACAATTGAAAAAAAATAAAATTGTTCCACTGTCCAGTCAATATACATCTGAAATGAGAGACATGAGCAAATAAGCAGCTATTAAGGTTGGAACTGAACATTCACTGAACACAGTGACTTAAAGTATTAAAGCGCTACAGCCAGACAGATTACATTCTGCCAGAAAGATCCCTGGAATGGCAGCCCTTTACAATAAGTTTGTTTAAGTTTAGAAAATGTGCATAATAACACAAGATCTTCTATGCAATCATTTCAATTGGCATCCATCTTTAATCCACATGCGTATTAGAAAGGAATGAGGGACATAGGTGGGAGCTATCAAATATATAAGCCAACATTCACACATAGATATTCAAATGATGAATGATGATGAAAATAGCCTTTCTTCCAATTTAGAAATTCTTATAAAGGAACTCCAAATTTCCTCAGACCAATTCAAACGGAGCAATCTCGCACTGCTCAGTGCTTTCGCTTGTAAAATGAGGAAAGTGAAAACAATGATGTTTGAATGAGGATTGTGAGATGTACAATAAGTAATAATGATGGCTGGTGATGGCCCAGATATGAGGCAATTCTGACAATTCCAAGAAATCAACAACACATGTTCTACTGTGTCCTATTTGTATAGGTACATCGGTAGCATGGGGATTTTTAAGGCATTCATAAATCACAATATCAATAATGTGTAATCATTTATTCTTCTATGTATGAAGGTATCAACAAAAAATATAAGTCAGCAAACAAAGGCTGTACATAAGACTTCAAGTATAATAAAGTTCGTACTCTCGACATGTTTCCCTTAATGCTTCATCAGGAGTTATATGTACTTATATGAGTTATATGAGTTGAACACTGATATACATCCACAGTGTTCCTCTGGGACGCTCCAAGACAAGTAACTAAACTACTGGAGTAAACATAGTATATATGTTAGATGTGATCGCTAAAGATAGCAAGAGAAAAGAGGAGAGAAAGACAAGGGAAAAATCATGAGAAGGAATTGAAGGGGAAGCGACTCAGGGCCATTAGGTGAGCAGGATCTCAAAGAAAGAGATGATACCTTTATACATAATAGAATAAATGATTACACATTATTGATATTGTGATTTATGAATGCCTTAAAAATCCCCATGCTACCGATGTACCTATACAAATAGGAAACGGTAGAACATGGGTTGTTGATTTCTTGGAATTGTTTTGTTGGGATGTGGCACCCCTTTTGGATCATCGAGAGTCACTACTAGTTTTTTCTGACAAGCTTTCTTCTTTTCTCTCCTCCTATCTAGGTGAATATTGGATTGATCCTAACCAGGGCTGCTCCAGAGATTCATTTAAAGTTTACTGCAATTTTACAGCAGGGGGAGAATCCTGCATCTTCCCAGACAAGAAGTCTGAAGGAGTAAGTGTGATACACTTCCTTTGAATGTGGCATTAGCAAGACTTGAAATATCTGGCACCAGCAAGGCTTGGCAAGAGAAGGAAGGAAGAGAGTCCAGTATTTTAAGATTACTTAATTAATTGCCTCCTCTCCCCAGACACTTCACGTCTAAACTATTGACTGCCTAGGCCTGATCAAAGCAATCAGCAACAGAGGACAGTCAAAGCATGTGTTAATATTGCTCAACACTTCAAGGCCCTCTCTATCGATAATACCAGCTGTGAAAATCCACTAGAGACCCTGCACACAGGCTCGTAAAAACAAAGGTTATCTAGTCTGTCCTGCGGCAATCTATGCAAACTTTATAATCAGATGGTCATATGATATGTTCTAGTTTGTGATCAGTCAACAAGGCCCAAAAATAACCTAAAATAATGTCATCAATGTGAAATAAATAGAGCAATTAATAGGGTTTGATATCCATAGTGACTAGTGAATATTGTAAGAATTTGCCTGAGATGGTTAGTTTGCTGAAGGCTAATGTACCCCATAACATAAATTACATGTTATGTAAATAAAGTCAATGTCCCAGTAAAAGTAAAGCTAGGCATACACAGCTCAATTTCCCTGTGATCATTCTACAATCGATCACAAAAATCACCGGTCGATTGCAGTGCTCACCAAGTTGGGAAATCAAGTCCTGGTTAATACTTTGGAACAGGGTTGAGGGTCTCTGTGCAGGATAATAGTGATCGACCAAGAATATACCAACATGTCGGATCCCTGTGCGATCATTAGGGAATTGAACAAAATCAACCCATTTATGGCTGGCTTAAAGAACACATGAATTCTTGTAATTTATCCACCTGTATGTAAGGATTTTAGCTTGATTTAAACCCAAAATCTAAGTTGCCATATGGGCCTCCCACAGCCCCTACTTTATTTATATTATGGGTGAGGAACTTAACCACCCTGAGGTAGGCAGGTCCTCCAAAACATTCAGGGAATCTTTTAGGAAGCTGGGTGCTAAACCCTTTAAAATATTTTTAAATCCTGTGATAAAAGTACTTTGTGATCTATTGAACTGAGTACTTTACAATTGGCAATTTCATATTTTTATTTTATTTTAACATTAAATTATTCTAGTGTACATGTAAGAACAGTACCAGGGCCTCAAATATCCATAAATCTATATTATGTATAAACTTGCTCTATGCAATTCAGGAGAAGTACACTTCCAGTGATATATAACAATCCACCACATATTGATGGAACGACCTGCACGGTTGAGTCTGCCCTTTCAGCTTTCTCTAAGCCATTTAAATAATTTTGATGGTTGAAACCAAAAACCTTAAGACAATGCCTTGTTTTTTACCTCACTGCCCACAGGATTAATATTTCAGAAGCTCTGCCAGTGTCCGCTCTCTCCCTGCAGCCATTACATTTATTTAATAGCCCTATGGATCTTTATTTGTTTAATGCAGACTGCCAGCTGTTTAAGATTATAGAGTGTCGGCAGATGAAGAGCGAGATTATAGTCATTTTACATGTATATACACTCAGTGGCCACCAGATTAGCTGCACCCTGTCTGGCACCCATAAGGTGGCAAATGGACAGTGATAGGGCTCAAATACACAGTGGCATTTAAATGACCTTCACTTGATAGTAAAATGAAGGTTAAATTTACACTATTGTTTCCCGAGCTGCTTTCGGCCCACAGCAGCTCAGGAAATGACAGTGTGCTCCCGCAGCCACGCGGGAGATGACTGCGAGCGGCTACAAAATAGTGCAGGCATTCACAGGTCATCTAGATAAGGACCCCATTAAGTTCCTATCAGGCTAAAGCCCCAAAACCAACCGGTGGACGCCTAATGTTGCAAAAGTCGGTTACTTTTATGGGTGGTTTACCTGTTGGTTAAAAACCACCAGTGTAAATGAGCCCTAAAGCCTGGTCGCTGCATTCACGGAAAGCATTACAATAAGCAGCAGCTCTGATTCCCACAAGTGGGGTGGAAAGTAATGCCCCCTTAATACTAACTTAGAAGGGATGGGGCATTACTGTTGCTCCTAACTTGTAATGTCCCCTCCCTCCTATTTATCCACCCCGCTTGTGTAAATAGTGCTGGGGTGGGTAAATAGGAGGGAGGGGACATTACACTTACCTGATCATGTTGGAAGTGACGACGCGGAGTGTCACGGTTTTTGAAATGCGGAAATGACACTTCGCAACTTCACTTCCAGGGTCGGGATGGAAAAAGGTTGGAAACTACTGCGCTAAATATATGTGAGTTAAAATTAGTGCCATTCCTGCATAAATATTTTAATAGTTAAGAGCCATTTCCCATGTCACTGCGGTAAAGGGAGGTAATCGGAGCAGCAACTCTTTAAAAGCTTTTTCCTAGAATGCTCTAAATCTCTTCATCAAGTAGAATGTTATATACAAATCTTTGTGGGTTCACTATAGAGATGTTGATAGCTGCACCCAGCTGTGGTTTTGGTCTCTAGCTGTAATTCTAGTGTAACCCTTTATTTCCTCCTATCCTTTCCCTTCTACAATTTAGGCTAGACTTACCTCCTGGCCCAAAGAGAACCCGGGTTCCTGGTTCAGTGAATTCAAGCGTGGTAAACTGGTAAGATTTATATTTTCATTCCTGTCCCTGTAACCAATGTCGTATTTTACAGAATAAATTGGCTCGTTGGCCCAAAGAGGTGCCTGGTACATGGTATAGCCATTACAAGCGAGGGTCCATGGTAAGTGGCTAACCCGGCCTTCAGTCTTGGACCAAAGCACGGATCCTGCTTCGGTTATGGCCAAACCACTCTGCATGTCTTACTAACACTAGTGGTGGGGAAAATAGTGTTTCTGGACTACCAGGAAAACTCATTTAAGGTGGACTTGGAAAGAAAAGGTGAATTTATTTGGATTTTAATGGTGACCCCTTTTATCTTTCTTTCTTGCACACTCTTTTCCAACAGCTTAGCCTATACACTTTGTCTATATCAGATCCAGTTCTAAAAGAAAAAAAAAAGTTTAATTTACAGATGGATCCCAAGTTATTCTATGAAATTATCAAAAAATTTTTTATAAGACTTTATCCAGTTCCACTTACAATCCGTGAAACACAGAAAACCATCATTGTACAATGGTCTCTTTCCAGTGTGGATCAGTTTGTCTGTATACAGACAAAGCATTAGATGTCGGTGGGACTCAAGGACAGGTTTGAGAAACACTAAGATCAGTCAACTGTATTGTAAACTTCCCTACCTGCTTCACCTACTAATGACCTAAGCCTTGCTTACATTGTTAACATGCAAAAGAAGTAAACATTCGGATGCACTTTACTCTGAGGGCAATTTCCAAGGCTCAGATAGGTTACACTTTTTATTGCACATTTAAAACAGACACTAAAAAGGCACCAAAACACTGCAGTCCATATAGATATGCCCCCTGTTCTTTCTCATGTGATTTAGGCAGTATTCATACCTCTTTGTTAATAAACATAATGATATATATATATATATATATATATATATATATATATATATATATATACACACATATTCATATACAAAGAACTAAATGTGCAGTATATCATGGTGTGTTGCATTGGCCACAATTATTTCCAGTCCTTTTTTTATGTTCATGGCCATCACTCTAATTCACTAAAATACAAATAAATGCTGGTTAGCGTTAAAAGTCAACAGAATTTGAAGAATAACTTGGGTTTCATTCCCGTGAATAATTACCTGTCTATTGTTACATATCCACACACATACACACAGCCCACTGTTTAAATATCCATATAATGCCAAATGTCCACCTTAAAACACTTGTTTCCTCTGGGTATGTATGATGCAGCGATACCCACAAACCATTAGGATCTGGGGCAATTCCTGTATGCCACATGACATGAACCCCAGATGGTACCTATGAACTCTTCATGACAATGCAGACCAGTGATCTAAATATTTTATTACCATAAATCCTGGTTTTTCAAATTATGACAGGTCTTTGTTAGATTAGAAATGAAATCCCCCCAGGTCTATATATATAAGTTCTGCGGTTTTACATTTTTATCTAGTTGATTGCAGCTAGTGAACCTAGAGGTGACAAAAGCTGCCATTGCTGATAAATACATATAAAGCTTATGTCTTTAGCAGTTTTGCAACCTGAACGGTTGAAAAGGAGAGAAAAAGCTACTTTTTAGAATCGTGTTTCTAAAAGTTTTCTTCAACACTAGATGCTGCAAAGGTTCTTTATTGGCTCTTCCTGAGCAAGCTGCACATAGCGGACAGTGTTTTGTTCTGTCGTGTGTTTTACATGTGGCACAGAGTTATGTGTCCAGCAGGTGAGCTGTATTTTTTTACAGTCGTCTAGAGACTTCTTACCTGCTGCGTAGAAGCGTAGAAGCTCAGCCTGGTTTAGCGGTCATGAAGAAATTATGAGCGCAGCCCCGTTCCTCACTTCTCTGCTTCCCATATCATAGGTACTCTGCTCAGCTTAGGGTGGCTGCTTTGAAGTACAAAACTTTCCAGTTCCCTTCTGCCTCTCCCGCTGAAATAGGTGTCTCTCTGTGTCTTAACTTCACAGTATCTTTCAAGCCAGCTTTTTTCATGTCGATCTCTGTGCTATTGAGAGATTTTCCTTATAAGCCTACTTTATCCTGAATCCCCCAGTGCTTCTCCAGCTTAGGAGACTGAAGCTAAATTACCTGCAGGTACTGTGGAACATGTTTAATTTAAAGAGACAGCCGGCAACTCCTGTGCAAACTCTGATACCACAGCATGGAATTCTGGGATGGTACAACATTTCTACCACTGCCGCCATCATCCAATGTCACGCACAATGTCATCTTTCAAAGCATTTCAAATAGAAATGATAAGAAGCGGATATCTCTGCAAGAGACCACCAGCCTCTGTAAATTGAAGTGCGTGTAGCAAAACACACAGTAGCTGAATAAAGAGAAGAAAACAAAAGCTAGTGTTAGTGGTGTCTCCATAATGTTTAAACATCAGCTCTAGGCCTATGCAATGCTTCTAGTTGATTTGCATATATATGCAGATGGTAACCACAAAACCACCATCTTCCATCTCTGTGCCTCATACAAGTCACAGACTATAATTCCATTCAGAGTAATGCTCATGGCAGCACAGGGAAGTGTCTTTTTCTGGAAACAACATGGGGTTCAGGGAGCTGAATAGGAGCCATAGTTGTTCTTCCATCCATCTTCCATCAGTAGGTACAGAGAGTAATTATATGGAACAGCAATGGCAGAATATGGTGGACCTGCGCACATCAAATATTAGTATTCTGAATTGACCTTAAGAACCCATCAGTTTATCACATAAATTTTCCCATGATGCACTGTGAGAGTGGACATTAGAATTTGAGCGCTTTGGTTGCCACAGACAGAAAGACAGAATTCTACTGCAGAGGTCACATGACTCAAGAGTGTGCACGTTGCCGGCTGTGTCTTGCAGTTGCATGCCTCTTCTCTCCCAGTCAGTCATATGTCCTGTTCGGGCGCCTGTGCCGCCCCAGGTTTGTATCTTTTATCTTTTTTTGGTGTGTTTACAATATGCATAATATTTACAATTTTATTATGGTTAATTTACAATATTTTATTTTGCCATATGACAAGCTTGGCAGAGGAATACATAGCATTCAATCCTCGATGCCTGGCTTTATAACAGGCACTGGCACTGAATATATATGTAACAAGATGATATACATAATGTGTTGTAAATTCCTGGCTGGTGGGCTGGTAGGTGGTACATGATCATGAAAAACTGTGTAGATTTTGTTGTGATTTTTATTTTCATAGTTGTCCTATGTGGATTCGGATGGAAACCCCATTGGCGTCGTACAGATGACATTCCTAAGGTTGCTCAGTGCTGCTGCCAGGCAGAACATGACCTACAGCTGCTACCAGTCTGTAGCTTGGCATGATGCCACCAGTGACAGCTATGACAAGGCCATCCGCTTCTTGGGATCAAACGATGAGGAGATGTCTTATGACAACAACCCTTACATTGTAGCCATCATGGACGGCTGTGCAGTAAGTGACTAAGAAACTTCCATTGCTAAGATGAAAGCTTTTATCATTCTGAAGTACAGTTTAGAACAGTGTCAGGGACTGAACGTTATTGGTCTTAAATGCAATTCATCTCCGATTAATAAAGCACCATCAAGCTTCATCAATGCAATTGGTCTGCGTGTTCCACTGACACAGAGTTAATTCTGATGAGATGTCTCTATCTTTATTCAGTCTGGCTGGCGGTAATACAGAAAACTATTGATCAGCGCACCGATTTCAGACTGCCAGGCTGCTTTAAGAAACACGAGAAGGATTATTAGTTTTGACACTAGGAGAAAAAAAA
>CM070040.1:44515406-44530381 GCA_036250615.1 Ptychadena robeensis
TGTTTTCCCAGAGCAGGAGGCTGGGGCACGACTTTTATTCAGTATAGATTTTTATCTATACTCAGCGAAGTGCAAAATAGCGAGTCCCACCTAGACTGAAAATACCACAATATGCTTATGGAAAATGTAATATCTGATCACTTTCTGGGAAGGGTGTAGGTGGGGGAGTGATGGTGTACTGCAACGATTTTCAGACGATTATTTAATATACATATAGAAGTCCACTACAGATGACGGCTAACTGCTCACTGAACTCTTTCTGCTAATGATATCATGCACGGATGAAGGGGGAATCCTGCGACCTCCAAAATACATTGGTTCTTCTGTCATTACACATACATTCAGAAATCCAGCAATTTCATTCACATCAACTTGTACTATTTATAAAAAGTGACAATAATTAAAAATTAGTCAATGGTATTTTTACCCTTATATCAATGCACAGCTGATAAATTGGATTCCATTTAAATGGTATTACTTCATATTCTAGCAAACTCATCAGATACTTGTACAATGAACCTCACTCGGTTCTTTCCATTCAATTTAAACTGATGATATTGATACTCAAGTACCCAAGGGTGACAATAACTGCACAAAAGAGATACAGGTTAACCTCCTGGACGGTAAGTCTGAGATATTTCAGAGTGACTTTGTTTACCAACAATACTCAACCCGAAATAACCTCAGACATACTGACTTGTCCAGAGGGAGCCCACTATCCCACCGATCTTTCTGGGTCCGTCCCTCTGCGATGACACCGGCAACCTCCTCTGTGTTTACACATTAAAAAAGTGTGCCACATGTGCAACACCCTGAGGGTAAATCAGATGCACAAATTAAAACATTATCATGCAAAGTGTAAAAACACAAAGCTAAACCATTGAAGGTCAGTTGCTGTGCTTGATTGGCTCAGTTTTGGTAACATTTTGGAATCTTATTGACCAACTCTACTGCTCAACAATAGTTATAGTTACAATAAAGGGAAAGTTGTTAGCCCAGTGTTATTGGCTGGATTGTCATGTAAAATGAAGGAGAACACAGCAGTACACCCCTCTAATGTAAAGACTGGTAGGATGTAATTTATAGCAAATTATGTCTTTGGGTTTAGTTATACTACGTTTAATAAACAATAATGTAGACTTTTTCTATATCCTGTGATTCATTATGTCTTGTTCTCATTTCTCCTCCAGTCAAAGAAGGGTTACCAGAAAACCATCCTGGAACTTAACACCCCCAAAGTGGAGCAAGCTCCTATAGTGGACCTTATGTTCAATGACTTTGGAGACCCAACGCAAAAATTTGGCTTCGAAGTGGGACCAGTATGTTTCCTAGGCTAAAATGACTTTCCAAATATGTACAAATACATAAATACACACATTTTTTTTCAAGAAAAGAGGCTAATAGCATACCAGAATGCCAATTTTCAAAATGAACAACCTTGAAAACCTCATCACCGTTTTAAAAAGCCTTCACTTGCACATTCCCTTACTGCAAAAGTGAAGAGTTAAACCCCCAAATTTGCAAGAGGCGAAGAGTTATGCCTGGACCACAGATCTATTAGGGAAGAAAATCTTAAGAAACACTTGTTGCCTACTGCCTTGGTATCACATGACCTAAACAGAATCACGTGACAATCATCAAAAGCACACAAATCCCGCCATGAGTGATCTATCTCCATGCACAAATCTCTTGGATGGTCTCGAAGATGCACATTAAGTAAAGAATATCACTACAAGTGACAGAAATGCTTGAACACCCCCCACGCCGACACCTGTTTGGGGGGAGGGAATTATTTACCACTCATTTTTTTTAATTGATAAAAGTCATTCTTCTTCATGAAAGCAGATGTCACTGTGCAACTGTGCCTGCCTTGTCCCTTTGTATTAAAGGTGCTTATATTTTTGTATGTAATTATTTGTATTGTATATTATTATTATTATTTTGTTTGTTTTTAAAGGTTTAAAGAAAACTAATTTGCATTACCCTAGCTTTAAGTCATGCATGTGGCCTGGTTTTTAGACCAGGTTTATAATGGGCAAATAATGGCAAACTCATGGCAACGTGTACATTTTTTATGAATACAGATTTTAATCTATCTGCATGTGGTACGTCCTATGGTTTGTTTGTTTTTATAACTGAAATCCAAACTTTTTATTGCCAGCAAATGACATTCTATGCAAAATTATTGTGATCATGTTAATTAGCAGAACGGTGACTTAATGTGCAATGCTGTCATTCTAATGAAGAGAAAAATCCCCAAACACGCAATTTACAAATAAATAACACAAACCACTATGCAATCGTGCTATTTCTGTCTGTTTCCTTTGGGAAGGATAAGTACTGAAGAAGCTGTATAAAAGGTTTGATCGGCTAAGGATTTGTATTTTCCTTTTGAACCTTAGTAAGCGGCAGCCTTTTGTTATGAGGCTTATAGTATATACAGCTGACCCCCATACTGGCAACACTTCTTGCTGATCAAAGAGCCCCGTGTGATTAGCGCAATGAAATCTACTTGTGACGAGGTTCCAAGCAGCCTATTAAGTTGATATATTGTACAGTGTACAGGGAACCCCTTCGGTTTCTTTGCATGTAATGGGGTGAAATCGTATCAGACTTAGGTGCTATGTTCATTTTCCTGTGGTGCTATTTAGTTTTTTTTTAATTTTTCATATATCTTCCAATCAGTGGCAGAGCTCCGCTGTGGGCAAACACCACTAGTGACTGACATATCCCATACAAACTGCTAGCTACGAGAGATATAATGCATGCTTCTTTTGTATCCATGAACTGTGTAGATATATGCCATGAAAACGAAAAATAAAAACAAACGTAAAAAAAAAAGACTCAAGGAAACAAATGAACTGTATTGTGGTAGCTTTCCCGTGTAGAGGTATTCCTTCATTCTTAAACGTATCACTCCATCTATGTCATTGTAATTATAATTCCAGAATTGTTATCAGATGCAGATTGTGGTGCTAACTTATGTTGTTTGTTTAATGTGTTGAAGAAGAAATGTTTTATTTTTTACTTTTCCTCTCTCATTTGCTTTTATTGTGCCTGGAGGTAAGATTTAAACCTGGCGAATGTGCATACCAAACTGGTTCTTGCGTTAGTATGACAAACGTTTACATTACCAGTGCTGTACTGGAACTTCAGTGCGACTCGATGAACAAATAAAAATAAAAAGGGACACAAGTTGCTTGAATTTGACTCTTTTCTGAATAAATAACGGAGAATATAAAATGTAGGGGGAATTAGGATCAGAGGAAATGAATAATGAAGGCAAATGACTAAGCAGAGATTAGTAATATACCCGTGTGGCAGTTCTGTCAGCAAGTATTTATCTGCACCTTATAAGAAGAAAATCAAACACTATTTTAGTTGACAGAGTGGATTTGTGTTCGCCTTTGCTGGCTGCTCCATTAAAATTAAAGACTAACCAACATCTGCTCTTGGCCATGTCTTAAGCTGACCATAGACGTTACACTTTGGTGGATAATTCTCACACAATCAATCGCTGTGCATGTTGACCGTAATCGATCTTCGATTCCCGCTAGATCGATCACGTTGAACATGCACAGCGATCGATCTAGCAGGAATCGAAGGTGCCCACATTGAGTGATCAATCACGATTGTTACAAAAAGGGCGATCGAACAGTTAAAAAATGTGTCCATTTTTTCCCTGGTCAATCGTAATTCCTTTGGATGGGGACTGTCCTCACGTTCTAATTGAGCATCCATCAATCAAATGGTAATCTACAAGTCTATAGCTGGTTTAAGTCTGTGGAAGCATTGTCCCAATATTTAACTTTTTTTTTTGGAACCAGCCATGGAATTTCATTGAATTCCTCTTCTGTTATATTCTCAGAGTTACATATGAGACAATTAACAGCAGGGCACGAGCATTGATTTTCACCAATTGGCTCATATACCCAAAGCAACAGTTGCATCTGAGTCCCTCTTGATTAGCCCATCCTCGTCTTCTTCATTACATTACCTGTATAGGATGTTCATTGTGTTTGGTGGTACCTGCAGTGGCCTTTCCAAATGGCTTCCTCTGCTTGCTGTTGGTAGCTATCAGGGTGACTGGAGAAGTAACACAAGATACATTTATGAAGCTGTGGAGGTTATTGTTAATGGAACCTGTTACTTATATATAAAACGATATAGCATATATAGGCTACATTTGCAGGCTAAGGTCCATGATAAATCTGTATTTATGGTTGATTACATTTTGTTTTCTTAGTGCAATACATTCATCTGAAAGTACTCAATGCAGTTGTGACAAATCAATGTTTCCAAAATGATGAAATGTGAGGAGAATTTATTTAGCTTACATTCGATAATCATACTGATAAAAAATAAATTCTGTCAAATAAATTGAGGGCTGGACATTGAAAAGATTGGCATTTCTGTGAGAATATTTTTTAAAACTCAAATCTTAAACTACAACCTAAACATGATAAAATGCGTACAAACGTAGTATTTGGACTGATTCCAGTTACTCTGTCCATTGACATCTACGGGCTTGTAACTAAAAGCCGTTATTTTCTTAAACCCTCCTAAATCAATGCTGCGTAACCACTGCCTGCTGTAGGAAACAGTTGGGAAATAAGATGTTATTTGTTGCACAAATTGTTCAGCTGGTTGCATACTTTCATCAGATTATGAAAACATGACTAGAACAAAAGATTTAAAGCGTTTAATAATTTTGCAATGTCCCAAACCCAACCAACCTGTGAGGCTTCTCAGTTGCTGTTCCACATAATTGATATGTGGAAATGGAACATTCACAAGTTATAATAAACGGGCCGGAGCAGTGTGCTCATGCATAACTAACCAGCTGAAAATGAATACAAATTTCACAAATCAGCCGTATTAAATTTGCTATTCATTATTTTATTCTACTCAAACGTTTCTCTGAAAATGGGAAAGAAGATATAATTATATCTTTTTTTTTCCTTTTTGGTACCACTGGGATGATTTTAAACGGATGTTCAAAGCAGATGAAAAACTTTTGTCATAAATAAAAACTTCTAAAATGAGAGACGGCCTGGAGCTTTTCCGACTTTTTAGTTATTTGAAAGCTTGCAGAAAAGTTAAGCATGCAAGGTCAAACATTTAGCATTTTTGTGAATAACTTTTGATTGTATTGTACATTTGACTGCACTGCAAGCTTCATATTAAACCACAATAATGAGCCCTTTGCTTGTAACCAAAGAACCAAAACTGGTTTGCACATTTCGCTCCGAATGATTCTGAAAAATAACACAATAGATGTGATCCTGTTAAGGTCATGTGATCTTGTAATAACTGATTTCATGAAAAAAAATTTATGTCTATCGCTTGAAATGACCAACATTTCTTCCATACAAGGAACTGATAAAAACCATAAAAAATATTCTGAAATAAACATTCCCTGAACTTGCAGAACAATCCGTTATTTCTGGTGTAAGTGTGTGTTTTTTGTTCCTGTGTTGGCCCTTTAAATAAATATCTAAAATATTACTTGAAATTCAGGTATATTACAAAATCATAGCGGTTGGTGAAAACATTCTTCTCGGTATTATAAAGTCAGATACTGTGCAGTCCTAAAAAACATTCAAATTCCATTTAGTATTCTACAACCTAAATTGAGATGCCCTCAAAGGGATTTTATATTTTAAACCTGTGTAAAAAATGTACTAGTTTATTTGTCTGCAATAAATCAAGTTTACTGTTCTATCTCATCTGTTTACTTGATGTGAATGTTTTTTATTAAGTATAATAAAGATTTTTTATTTATTTTCGTGCTCTGTTCCTTGTGGAAATCTTAAGAACAGGGCTCTGGCTCGAGGAACTCTTGAACAGTTTACGCTGAACTAAAGGCAAATTTAAAAAGAAAAATTTATTTTTAGAAGAATATATACAGGGCCGTTTCTCCCGCTATGTGAAATATGCGAGTGTGCCTCCCCCACATGCATATTTTGCACCCTTCCCTACAAGGTCACCCCCCCCCCCCCCCCCCCGCAGCAGCACGTGCTGCTCGGGATGGAGGGGTGTGGTGGTGTTGGTTGGTTGTGGAGGTGTGTGTGTGGAGGGTAAGGAGAGGAAGTAGAAGAAGCGTCCCCCTGTGACAAATTTGCAACAAGCAAGAACCTGCATAGGGCCCCCCACTGGCTAGAAATGGCCCTGAATATATATATACACCCATACCTACACAACTTCCCACATAACAGGTCACTGCATTTGATTTTTAAATCAGCATCTCTATGAGGACAGCAACCTTTTCATAGGAAAAATTTCAAAAACCATGGTTGTAAAAATATTCTCCTGGTGGAGGAATGTCAAGGTAAATGTGTTTTCAAAACAAGATGTATGGGCTTAATTGGCACAAGGATACGATGAGCATCAGATTCTATACTTAAATTTGTTCTTGTGTACTGCTGTCTTTAACATTTTAAGTCACAGACTCTGGAGACAACAAACCTACAACCTGAGAGATGGTGAAAATGAATAAGCCCTGAAAGTGCATGGTAAAAAAAAGTTCAAAACAGACTCTTAAAAGACAGGACTGAAGTTATGGAAATCCTGAAAAATGTCCTTCATTAGTGAGAAGCAAAGAAGATTTAAGCCACAGTTGGTAAAGGGCACAGACATTATGTGGTTTCTGATCCGATTTTCAGCTTTGTCCTGATTATTATTTTCAGACGGTGATCGAGTCAAGTCCTCTGACACGGAGAACCACTGTGGGCTCCCACTCAACAGATGAGTATGCCCATGGTTACTAAACAAACTTACCAAATTAACTCGGGCAACATGCTACAATCTAAAAAACATCTTTGTGGCAGTGGCCTATTCTTTACTTCCAGAGTTAAATATAAAGTAATTCTTACATAATTAAATACCATTTTATTATTCAAGCTCACAGGAGAGTGGAGAAAATGGGGCATATATGTTGTGACAGGGTGTTCCATTATTTGCATGCGTGCTTACAAAGTGCTTGATGGTGCATATATTGCACCTAGGTTTAGGTACTGTTTGTAATAGAGGCTCCAGGAAAAACAGTTTGTTTGGTTTCTGAGATGGTTCAGAGTGAGAGCCGGAGTTTAGGGCCCTGGAGCCAGCCAAGGGAGGTTTTGGTTCACACAGGTGTCAGGTGTAATAAGAGTAGTCAGTTGCTAGCTGACTGGGGGTGTGTGCAGAGGAACATACCCAAGCTGGCTGGAGTCAAGCGAAGAGCCAGGACTGAGCACTCCAAGTACTGTGAGTACACAACGGTATTACTGGTGTTCTAGTAGTTAGTTAGCTACACGAGTGAGGCAGCTAGTCACCCAGCCGGGCTGTTCATTTGTTTTGCATTGTTTTTGGACTTGTTAATCTGGCTGACAATAAAAGCCCACAGTCGGATGCCTGAGTTTTGCATTGAAGGACAGTGTTTCTGCCTAATACTTTCGAACCGCGATCCTTGCAGCCCACGAGCAATTCCCCAACTTGCCACAATGTTCAAAGCCTGGAAAGCAGATTCCTATAGTTGTAGTAATTGGTCATATTTAGCAAGATTTGTTCTATGATGATCTGCAGCCTATCCAAACCTACCCAAGTTTCCCTTCAACTTATGCCGGCCATACACATGCCGATAAACGGCCGGATTTTAATCTGGCCGACGGGCGTGCGCGCTCTCGCCGTCGGTCAGGTTAAAATCCGGCCGTTTATCGGCATGTCCCCACATGGGGCGACAGATCCCTGTCGCCCCACTTCTCGGCCGGCCAGAGATCCGACATGTTGGAAAATCTCTGGCCGGCCGAAGCCGATGGAAGCCGATGGCCATAAGCAGCAATGAAGACGAGCGTCTCCATCGCTGCTTATGGCCGGCACACAAAGGGTGCCTGGCCGATTGTGGGGCCCCAGAATGCAATGCGAGGCTAACGTGATGACGTCATCACGTTAGCCTCCCGGAGCGATATCGGAGGACGATATCGCTCCGGCTCTGGCTGTGTATGGCCGGCATTAGCTGTGTGTCACTCACCCATGCCACCCCTCACCCCTTTCCTCCACTTTTTAGCAGGACCACTCCACCCCCTCAGGCTGCCCGGACGACGTCTCTATCTGCAGGCAACTTGGTAATAATGAGTATTCCATTACTCTAAAAGGGTCTGCCAAGGGGGTCACAACATTGCAGGGTGATTGGATAACTGCGCCTGATTTGAATATGTGATTTAAGGACTCACTCATACTTTAAGAATGGAAACATTTCCAATATATCGATCTACACCTTGACCTTCACAGACACTGTGCTGTTCCTAGTTCCAGGTGCACCACTGTATTCCAAAGCAAATCTGAAATATTAAGGCTTGACCAATATATGTTTAAAAAACCTTTTAAAGCCAATAAATACCTTCAAAATGAATTCTAAATCTTTTAAAAAAGTGTGGTCTTGACAGGAAGTTCATTTTGTTTTCCATCTGCTTTCGCGCCCCCTGCTATGGTTGTTACAAGTGCTAACGTTAGTCCATTAGTAGCAGTAATTTACTACCAACACTATATTTTCATATATCCAGAAAACCCATTAAAACTGTGGTGAGGTCAGCTAAAAAGAGCACAAAAGCCATCTGCTGCGAATAACGGTTGCTTAAAACACAAGGTGTTCATCTAAATCTGCTGCTTTTCTCAGCCAAAAAGAACGTATTTGTTATTTAGGACCTCATGAGCTGAGCCATACATTATTCTGCTAACAGCCCAGCAGATATTTCCCAGACCTGGAGCAGTACTCAAGTGAATATAATGTGCCCAGAGGAGCAGAGCGTTTATTCACTACAATAATACATTCTCATACTTTATTTATCAAACCTGTACCATGTCAAACGTACAAAACAAACTTGTAATATCACCTGCTCGGTCTACAGCAATGGTTCCAAAACTAGGGGGCCGCGAAGGTATTCCAGGGGGGCGCTGGTCCTCATTCTTAACCTGTGTTTGAATAGGGAGGGGGGCCCAGTAATGTTCCTGAATAGCAAAGGGGGGGGGGGGGGGCCCTGCAGGGAAAGTTTAGGAACCACTGGTCTACAGGAAGGTGGAGTCCCCAAATAGTGCAGCAACATTCATGTGTGAAAGTGTGTACACTCTCATGGAAATGCAAACATACAGCCCAAGGAATGCAGGTAGATTAAAGCATAAGGATCTGGCAGTAAAGGGGTTAAAAGCACAGTAAGAATAATTAATTGGGCAAAACCCTTTACCATGAAGAAATGCCACGGCAAAGTCCGCAGTGGGTACAACCAACATACTTTTATGGGATGTTTCCAGTCACAAGATTAAAATGGCTAAATTGAGTGATGAGGACCTAATTCACATAACAATAAAGTATTACATCAATTTGGTTTGTGTAGAACATTTTGATGTTTCAAACCAAAAATATACTTCATTTCCAATTAGACCCATCGTCTGCCATGTCTACTGAGTACGTGCAACCTTAGCATTTCAGATAGACTGAGGTCTGGAGTTTGAGTTGTTGCAAAATTTTAGTTTTTCAGCCATTTTGTTGTAGATTTGCACGTCTGCTTGGCACCCCCTTCACTCTAGATGAAATTAGTATACACAGTAGTTCATCTTAATGACTGCAAGATGTCACACGCCAAAATTATAATTATGCACAATATTGGTAACTGTCTTTAATCTTTTCAACTTGTGATTCATAGAAAAATGCATTTGAAATTGTTAGGAAATGTACTATTTCACCCTCCCCAGATGAATAGGCAGAAACAATTTCTTCTCTGAAATCACTGCAGATGTCTTTCTTCTTTGTGTTATCAACATAATGGTCCAAACCATTCAACTACTAAAACATTTTCACGTATAGAGGTGTTCACACTTTCCGGTGATCATTTGCAGCATATGATTAGCAACACCTGGATACTACTTACCTTCTTAAATAATTTTGAAGCGGCCAGGTTCGTCTTCATTCACAGTCATTCTTCAAGTCCATTTTCTGCACATTCAAGCACCCAAAAAATGCCAATCGGCCTAAGATAATTCCAACTTCTGCCATCATTTATCAAATTGTGCGCTTTCCCTCATTAACATGGAGGTCAATGGCAACCCCTAACCCCGCCCCTCCTGCGTCACTGGGGCAGATACAGAAGCATTGACAGGTAGGCCAATGCTCAGAATCGCCGAGGGAATACACGGGTTGATACCCACTTGATTGAGGAATGCTGGAGTGCAGCATGGTGATGTCACAATGACCATGGTCCCCATCCAAAGTAATGGCAATTGAACAGGGATTTGCTAACATTCTCTGTTCTATCGATCTGTTCTATCGATCCCCCATGCAGGAAGGGTGGCCGTGTTTGATTACCAAACAATTTTTTATGAACGACATGGCTTTAGAAGCCTGATATTTGCTTAACTAGACTACATTTACATGGGCGCTCCTGTCTGTGAGGGGCATTTAGCAAATGCATATGCCCAAAAACCGTGTGTGCGTGTGGGATAGGGAACCACCTGGAGACCTTGCTTTGCTAATGATGACATTACTAAGAAGAGTCCCTTAAAAGAAAACAATAAATAAACAAATAAAAAGGCCAGATTTTAATCTGAGAGAAAAGGAAAGCGAACAGCTCATCGTGGAGAGCTTGTCTCCAACGCCACAGCGAAACCTGTCAGCCTCACCAATTACCAGGCGGTTGTCCAAACCCTGGCAGCCCGGCATAATGCAGTAATTGTCTTATTTCCAGAGCAACTCATTAAACTACTAATTATCTCCATTATGCTTAAAACAGCGACATTAGGAAAAATAAGGCAGCGGCAGGACTGTACAGAAAGATTATAATTATATTGATTTTAATAAATTCCTATAAATATAACAGTTGCAGGGCACGGAATATGATTATTAGCAGCAAAACTGAAATAAAATGGGCTGTACATTAAATAAAGAGAACCAGTCACTATAGGCATAGGGCAGTTCACTTAATAGTTCTGCCAATCAGCATTCAGATCACATAATATGATATACACCTCTGAAATGGACATTTGTAGCAATTGTAGCTCCCAGCCCCAAGTCGCTTTTCAGTAGTATAGAAAAAGCGATTTTATTCTGAAGGCCCAGCGTTTACTCTTCTGTTTGTAATGGCAGCATGGTGTCAGTAAAATGTATTCCTTTTGAAAAAGATTCGTTTTTTTTCTATGAACTACAAAATGTCTATGTGCTTATTCTTTTTATTATAAAATAAATGAAAATCAGCAAGGAACATAAAGTCTCTTGTATTACAAACTGCAGGTGTTCAGACTTAGGAACCGTGCACAGACATCTCACTCACATAGATAAAACAACAGGGAGTGAGCATTGCAGCAATATCCCTTTTGGAGGGACTGACCCTTTAAATTTGCTAAGCTCCCAGCAACTGCCTATAGATTTGCTATATGAAACTGAACAATAGGTGTGAGAGAAAGCATGGACAGGACAGCAGTCAGTGTGACAAGGAAGAAACCACAAGAAAGTTATAATAGAAATATTAGTTAAGGCCCCAAGTCGAGACAATCCAGGGATAACATTTTTAGATGCCATAAGTGCTAACACTCACCTGCGTGGGTCAATAGGGTAACCTAACCCATAGCAGGGGCTTGTGAATATTGTTTTGTTGCTAACTGTCTTGATCCTAATAAAAATTTATTTTATTTATACAACTAGTGGAGTTAAATTGAAATCAAAACATTCCAATCAAAAAGGGGAACTTTTTTCTATTTTAGTCGCCATAAGTGGTGAATTCCTACTATTCTAAGGATGCTGTGATATCTCTTCATACAATCACAATGTCCACATTGATAAATGTGATGCCATGACAATGACAATCAAATGGTGTGGTCTATAACATTCTGCTAATGATGGTGGTTGGCTAGTGAAGTTAGTGTTCTTGTCTAGAAAATGTGCCAATTTTATTAGATAAGCTGCCATGAACCATAACTGATTTGCCTTTCAAACTAATGTGCTTTCCATGAACATGCATGTTTGGATTGGGCATGCATGGGTAGATTCCTGCCCAACGATTCCCTGTGAGTGCAGACTGAGGACGTCATCATGCTGCACTAGATCTCCCTCGAAATCCAGGTGCATCACTGCTGCATCATCTCCCGATGTTTTGAATGGGAAGTCAAGACAAAACACCCACATGACAAAATTATCTTGTATTAATAATCAACAATATAGAGCAGATAGTAAACCTTTATCTGCTTACGTACGTGGCTAATAAATCCTTAGATTTGTGGCCAGAGGAAGCACACATTAGGCCATGTGTCCACTGCAAGAAGAGACCGACCCCTTTGCTCGCTGCCCAGGGCAGATGCGAAGGGAGTGCCCCCTATTGAAGCACCAGAGGGAAGACATCCCAAATCAGCGCCTGTACTGCTTCAATGGAGGTGTCTCTGGCAGCATCGCACAATGCAGCCCACAGCTTCAAATCTGCACTACAGGCACGCCGCTCAGAATACGTAGACTGTCCCATACATTAGAATGGCAAGTATCCTCTTTGCGTATTTTCCAAAAACCAGTCCAAAACTGATCTGGGAACCCCTAGCACCAACAGGAAGGACGCTAGCATCTCATGGAACCCTGATGAAGAAACAAGGGTCTGGTGGTAACTTACTTCTCCTATTTTATTAGAATGCATAGGCTGAGAGATACTTTAAATAGGTGTTTTCAGAACAAGTTTTGTTCAAGTTTAAAATACTTTAATTATCAGGAGGCTTCGCTGTCATAAAGACAGAACTATAATGTTTCAGCAAAAAATGTGATTTATGAAAAAAGTAAATCTCCTTAAAAAGCAAATGCCCATTACTGCCTGACAGGTAGAGTCCCTGCGGTGCAAAACGAACAAACGCGAGCTTTATGAAGTTTTATCGAGCTGCAGAAGGACTGACAGAAATCTCCCAGACAGAGCAGTCAACATTTGATTAATAGTCTACAACGAATGGGTGAAGATCGCAGTGAAGAAAATCTCAAAGTGCCTACACTCGGGGAAGGCATTTTCTACAACAGATAATTAAGAATCTACATATATTTCATGACACTTGATAGGTAGGAATCATTAATTATTCACTGACAGGTGACAAATGGTGACTTTCTCGTTAGCAGTTTCCTTTGCCTTACTTTTACATTACTTATTTAGTACTCCGCTGCACTTGGCTGTGCAGTGTGCTACCGCGTCCTCAAATACCTCTGGTAGTCACCTGCATGGGCACTACATGGTCATTGTCCTGCATTCAAGAATTCTCTACTCTATCTAATAACACAATTCTAATAAAATAAAAAAGTTTTACAATATGTTGTATTGGATTGTATCATGTTTGCTGTTCTGGTCACTGTGTGTTTTAGGCCAATATGTTTATGTATGTAAACATTTTTTGTCTTTATTATTTCTGTATTCTTCTGTATTTGCACTATACAGTTCTTGTTTTCTATACAGTTTTTTTGAAAATGTTATTGCTATTAATAAAGAATTTACAAAAATAATAAAAGTAATACAACCAAACATGACCTTTTCAGAGATTAAGCTTGCTGTACCTATGTGAATGTAGCATTCTTATGTTGCAGTGCTAATAAATACATGGCAAAGCACTTGTGTTATAGTAATGCTTGTGTTCTATGCATGGACCTATAACTATACAATATACAGAGGAAAAGTTTGTAAATCACAAAAAAATGTACAACAAAGGGTTATGATAATTCACCACATTATTATTGACCATATAAATGTCTTTCAGCTGACTGCGAGTGCTCCTGTAGCAAGTGAGCAGTTAACTTGAACAATGGTACGCATCATTGCGCACACAATGAAAAATCTAAAGTTAAGCTAGGCATACACATGTAGATTTGTAAATAGATTCATGCCATTGTTCAAGTAAACTGCACATTTGCTACAGGAGCACTCACAGTCAGCTGAAAGCCATGCACGATCACGGTGCTTGATTGTGCTCTAATCTATTTACAAATCTACCCATGTATGCCATCCTTCTATTGGAAAACCCTGTTCAATCTCTATTACTTTGAATGGAGACAAGAATCTCCATTCAAAGTACTGGACGTGCTGCTACAGCCTGGACACGTTTCTGTGTGAGGCTGAATGGCTGCCTTTCTCCAGCTCGCAGCTGTGTTGTGTGAGAATCTCTCACAACACAACACGGGCTGCGAGCTGGGGAGAACAGATCCACATTAAGCGGGAATCGATGTGCCCATGTGGTGCACATTGAGACGCCGGCTGTGAGAACAGTCAGCTGGAAGCCTAGCACGAAGGGAGAGGGAGGAGCTACTAGCACCCCGTCTAAAGTATTAGACTGATGTGAGAATTACCGACATGTCCATATTGGTTTAGATCGATTTGGCGGCCGATTTCAGCTCTTTAACCTCCCTAGCGGTTGAGATGAACCCAGCTCGTTCGCTCTGGACGTGCAAAATAAGCACTGAACAAACGGGGATTTCTCAGTCCAACCACTGTGGACACAGATTCTAAATAGAATACTGTGTTCAGAGTGGTTAAAAGTTAAAAATCATGCCACAGATCACTCTCTCCCTCGCCCCCGGGTCACGGACGTAATGACGTGACACAGGGGAGGGGGGTGGAGACTGAGAGGCTCCCTACATCGCCGGCTTACCTGATCTGGAGTCTGCGGCGTCTTCAGTCCACTGCTGCAGGCTTCCAGGAGAGGAGAAGATCTGCGACATGATTTTTAACTTTTAACCACTCTAAACACAGTATTCTATTTTGAATCTGTGTTCACAGTGGTTGGACTGAGAGATCTCTGAGTTTGCAGCAGAAATCTCTGCTCTCCACTCTGAGTTTGCAGCAGAAATCTCTGCTCTCCAGCCGGAGTGTCACACTTCCTAGAATTAAAAGAAACAGCATGTTTTTACAATTCAATCGTGCTGATCACAGTTTCTAAGCACAGGAGTGTGATCAGAGTGATTCAAGTATGGAAACTTACTGTTTCTTCTGAGAGGAGAA
>CM070040.1:44536042-44564945 GCA_036250615.1 Ptychadena robeensis
GTCATTGGACAAACTTACAAAATCAATGAGGGGTCAAATAATTATTTCCTCCACTGTATTTACACAGAAAACACATCATAGTCTCATTGTAAAAGAATAGAATATCAGAATAGAATAGCATTGATTCTGTTACACTACATGCTTAACAAAGATAAAAAAAAAGGTTTAAACAATATCCGGCCTGTATGTGGCATTGGAGAACTGGATTATGACAAGCCTTAAATGAAGGAGTCTAGTTGTACTTGTGGGATCAGGAAGGATTTTTTCTCTGTTTTACAGAATGGAAGCATGCTTCATAATGGGGTGCCGCAGTTCTGCCTTCCTTGTAGGTCAATTACAGGTTTAGGATTCAGAGAATGCAAGCGTTTTTTTTGTTTATATAAACTCTATAAACATTTTTTTACTTAATTGTAAATGTAAAAGCAGTTGTTTTTTCTGTACTCATCCTTCCGCAATACCCCCACAGGAGGATCCCTTCAACCCTCCTTAAATTACTACAGACATAGTTTCCTGCAATGTCTCACTCTCTGCTAAGCTGATAGCATAGACTCCCATTAATAATAGAATTTGCAGCTAATCCAATGGCTGTTAAATCCCATTAAATGAACAATTTTGTCTGATTTAATAACCATAGATCGCCTTTCCGAATCCATAGTGCCACGTAACGGAAATTTTTTTTTTTCAGAGAACTGAATTTGTGTTCCCAAATTGCAGGCAGCTGTGTTTAAATAAAGTCTTTATAATTATACAGAAAGACGGCTCACATTCACCAGCAGGAAAAGAGATGAATTCATTCCTTCAGCCTCCTATCTGCCTTTGTTTCAAATTAAGTTCAAATTAAGCTGGAACTCAAAATGTATTAGAGGAAAAAAATGATGCTTTATTTATATTATGACATTCTTCTTCACACTAAAGCCCCCCATACACGTTCTGATTATTCTCCCGACCGATTTTTCGTCCGATCCTGTCACCCGATTTTCACCTAAAATGTTATGGTCGGTCGGTCGGCTGACATGAAAAATCGGAATTCAAATTATCACGATCCATCAGCCCGATCCTATTTATTAACAGCAGATCGACCAAAAATTTACGGACAGGTCCGAAGCATTCCCGATCGATTTTTCGGACGATTTTGAGAAATCAGGATCGGTTGGGTACATAATTCTGAATCCGATTAATCTCCCGATCGATTAATCTCCCGACCCGATCGGTCGGTCGGGCAAAATTCGTACGAAAAATCGGAACGTGCATGGGGGGCTTTAGCTTTCAAAATAAAATTAACGCTTGCAGTACACTGTACATTGTAACATACAAGACATGGCCAGCTATGCTAGAGCACGGTGTTATACAAATCATTCACATGATGTCAGTAATGAGGATAGGCACAAAGGAGCAATCACTAGTCAGCTCTAAGGGATATGAACACAGATCCCAATCACCTTAAGCCTGGCATACACACGCCGATTAGCGGACGATTTTGCCGCTGACCGACGGGCGTGTGCACTCGCGCCGTCGGTCGGCGGCAAAATCGGCGTGTGCCCACATGGGGCGACAGATCCCTGTCGCCCCACAGCTCGGCCGCCCAGATGTTCCGATGTTCTCTGGCCGATGCCGGCCGATGCCATTAATTTCAATGAAGACCGGCGTCTTCATTAAAGATAATGGCCAGCACACAAAGGGTGCCCGGCCAATTAAAGCAGCCCCAGAATGCACCATGATGATGTCATCACGCTGCATTCCAGAGCTCATCGGAGCTCATCTGTCTGCACCCGTCGGTGGGTGTATGGCAGGCATTATATACAGTGGACTCAATAAGTCAGGACAAAACTGGCTAAAAAAAAAAGAACTTTAATGGCAGCAGCAGATATTCAAATGGAAACCAGGACACATATCATACTATTCCATGTGAGAAGATAATTTTGTATTATACAAATGTGCTGGTAGGTTTATTTTTGGTTTTTAGATCAATTATAAACCCTTTCTGGGAATCGGTACAAGACCCCTTTAGCAAGGAAGCCCCCAGATCACAGCCACCTACCATAAATAGAATGAATCGTCATTCCATAGGGTCGACAGTGGAGACCTGATTGTCCTCTTGTAAAAGTGCCCCCTGATCCTCTTGAGCCCCCATCCACACCCAAACAGTAGGGCAATGATGTGGGGAGGAGGCCCCCTTACCTCAAAGAGGGGGTCTGGTCTTTTGGGAGGTCTCCATGCCATTTTTTTTATTTTAAAGAAAAAACTAATTTGTATTAAAGACCCATGTGCACATGCAGCTCCATATACAAAAAAGGTGTCATGAGCTCTTTCTTCCTTTGTAAGACAGGTTCTCTTGACATCTGATCTGACACCCTTGGCTGTAAAAACATCAGTCAAGACCATGAGAACAGTCCCATTGAAATCAATGGTAGCTTTTTAATGCAAAATTTATGCAATGCAGTGTCCAAGGCCATTTGAAAAAAATGCCCAAATACGCATCACCCAAAGAACGCAATGCCCCCAAATCAACTGCAAATAGTATAAACAATGGCCTAATAGGGCTCAATGTTCCTTCAAATGCCTAGACTTTTATAACGCTAAAAAGACGCCTTAAATGACTACATTTGATTGTAGCACGCCCACTAGAGATGATTACAATTCACTAGGGTATGTACAAACATTAATACCCTTTGTCAATGTTTCCCTGCTGAGGAATTCCCCTCTTTCCTTTCTGGTATAACCATGGCTATTAGGACTAAAGGGAGCCATACATGGGCCGATTTTTCTATTCGACTAATTGACTAATAAATTGATCTACTGTATTTATGGCTGCGCTGTCTCAGTTGCTCCAATCTTCTGAATTGGCTTCTGCATGGAAGCTGATCCCCTCTGTGATGTGTTGACGGGACATCGGGATGTCGACGGGAAAAAAAGTGAATTACAGAAAAACTGTTTTCTATGAAGAAAACAGTTGTTAGTGTGCTTCCCTAGATGTGCCTCTTTGAAGTTAACCCTCTCTCCCCTGGTGTGATGTCACCAGGTCCATCACACCAGGGGAGAGAGGGAGCCAAAAGGAATTGTACTGGATACAGTGATAACTGTATCCAATACAATTTAAAGTAAAAAAACAAACAAACACAAAACACATTACAAAATATTTTTTTATTATAAACAAAAAACAAAAATGAATACATACTGTTTTGAAATCTTCCATACAAAATAAGTATTTTAGAGATTTTATCATTCAAATAATACCTTTTATTAATTTTTTTTACATAATTGTTGGTTTTAAATTATATTAATAATGATACAAATTATATGATATATTATATTCAGGATGTCTACTAGACCCCTGTACGGACATATTTTGTGAAGTTACAGGCCTACAACACAAAAAACAATCCATTAAACACAATAAAAATCCATTAAAGTCTAGGGTTCGCTTTTGGTATGGAAATCTGGACCTCAGCAGAGTGCTAGGGAGGTTAAAAGTTAGGGCAAACTAACTGAAACTAACCTATCAAACCTCCCCTGCCGGAAGCTGCCTTAGATTATTATAAAGGCAGAATGTTTCGCATCAATTTATTAACTGAAATCACTGACCTTGCTGATATAAGTAATGTATGATTTGAGAACTGCAAAAACAAGCTACAATGTTTACAGTACAGTTGGGGTTGATTTTGTTTTAACTAGAATGTTTGGAAAGTCAAGCCCTGTACACACCTATCTATTTAAAGCATGTTGGCCCGGAAGGAGTACATTATATTTAATGGTCCCATGGAACACATGTGAATAGAGCCTTAACTGACTAACTTTGTGCAACAGGGAAGCTCAGAGGAGCAATAAAACCAGTGATGTCTATTACAAAAATTCTACCTCGCAATAAAGTTTGTGTCATTGTAAAATCATTTGAAATATGAAAGCTCAAATAAGTGATTTTTTTTTACCACAAGCTCATAAATATTTGAGCTGGGAGTTCCTTATCACAAATGTTGCAGGTGCCAGAGATAAAAAGAATGGGCAATCACGAGATCCTTTGTTATCCAGGAAAGATCGGCTAAGAAAATGATAATAGGACTAGAGCAAAATTTGCTGTAATTTTGGCGCTATTACAGATCATTTTACTGTAAACTGATTGCCTTGTGAAACTGGAAACAGAAGAACAGACACAGTAGAATTAAGTGGCCTTTACTCCCCTCTTAAATAGAGAGGATTTTGTGTCTTGTGTGAAGACGTGAAAACAGAGACATCTTCGACAGTTTAAATCTTTGAAAGACTATTGATGTTAATTCCGCCTCCGGTGCCTTCTGCATATCTAAACATCTTCAGCTTTGAAGAAACTGCCGCTTAGACCAGCTAAAGCATCGCTCGTTTTCTTTTTTTTTCTTTTGCACTTCCTAATTATTATTTTTTTACTTCTGATCTCTTGCTGAAGATTCTTGTTTAGCTAGAGCGCAGGAAAAATGAAATGGTGAAGCGGCTGGCGCTGTCTCGATATGACTTTTGCATCGATCTTGCCCAGGCGTATTGTTTCTGCTCAGGAGCAGCAACAACAAATTATGGGGAAAGACAGTATTGTAGTTTAGAAAAGGTTCTCTGGGGAAAGTAACGCAGCACAACAATAGAACAAAGAATTTAATCATTTCATTACCATTGGAAGGAGAAGTAAATGTAAAGAAATTAACAATTGTGTTGGGCATGGCGCTTTGAACATCTTTGGCGGAGATCATTAGTAATTTGGATTCTGTATTAGACAAGGTCATTGTGAACTTCTGCAGAGTTTATAACTATTGTACATTGAGTAGAATGATACTGCGTGTGATTTCACTTGCATCAAAGACTTGCCAAGGATAGTGCACAGTTTTCTATACCCACTCCCATTGAGTTTCCCAAATCACCGGGTTTGTAAGTCATTTCTGGTAATATCTGCATTTTGTTATCTGGTGGGCCTGAATCTTTAATCATCACAGAAGAAAAAAGTTATGTTTGAGGCCTGTATCTCCTCTTAAAATATTTCCACTTACCATATATACTCATGTATAAGCCGAGTTTTTCAGCCAAAAAATGGGCTTGAAAAAGCTCCCCTCGGCTTGTACTCAAGTCAGGGGGTCCACTCATCTTTCCCAGGTCCCAGGTGGCTGATTTTCAGGCACCTCCAACACCAGCTGATCTCATGTAAATAAACTCCACACTGCCATCTGGTGGCCGGTTACTGTTACTAGTTCAAATGGAACATTCCACAACCTATGATTTAAAAATCAATAAAATGGAACTTATTTTCATGGTTGATTCATTCCTAGGGGCAATGGTGCTTTCTCTATATTTTTCTCATTTAGAAAACTCTACTATCTGACTTTCCCACCCTCAACTTATACTCAAGTCAATATGTTTCTCCAGTTTTTGTAGATAAAACTAGGTACCTCGGCTTATACTTGGGTCGGCTTATACTCAAGTATATACAGTTCTTCCTGCCAGTAGTGACCAGAACAGAATGGTGGGAAAATGTAAAATGTTCCTATTGAATTCTGTTTGCTATCCTAAAGACACAATTAAATGAGAAATCCACCCAATATGGCACGATTGATAAATGTCTAGACACAAAATCACTGCAGAGTAGGAAAAAAAGAGAAAGGTTGTTGTAGTCACTAGAGATGGTGGAAATTTTTACACATTTTTTCATGCATGGGTCTACCTTCAGTGAGTTGATTTTAAAGCCCTTGAATGTGTTATCATCACTAAAATGGCTGGAGATGTAGGGAAGTGTTGTGGGAACATAAAAAAAACAAAACAAAATGTATTGCTTTGGCATATGTCGTTTATGCAAAAATTAAGTTCAAATGTCAAGTTGCAATTTAGAATTTCAAAATTTTTACTTGACCTGAAATTTAATTTATGCAAAAACGGTTCTGTGATGATACCATGCTCAGGGGCTCTACAATTAACTCAAATTTGTTAAAAATTGGCTATCTGTAGAGTAAAGCAGATTTATTTAAAGGCTTCCTAGAACAAAAATCCACACTAATGATGCCGGTGTAGGTCAGAGTACTGCATTGTCGCGCCTTAATGTACTGTAGTAGTGTAGCACAATGGGATGGCAATGAAACTATAAAATCATATTTTTATTTTACTGTACTTTAGTTCAGTACAGAGGTTGGTGCTGTGCCTCAGAAGGGGTATAAATATGATATAAATTGGTGCTTCTCTTGGACAGCTTGGACCAACTCTCTCATCTGACTATAAGGTAGCCCTAGTGAAAGACCGCTCTAGTCAAAGGTCTGGAGGAAAGCACGGACCATCTATAACATGTGAGTCACTAGTGTTGATCGCAAATATTTTAATAGCAAATTTTTATGGCAAATATCGGCACTTCGAGAATTCTCGAAGATCTAGGGTGGATCCTGCTTTGATATAGGAACCCTTATCCTAACCAATCTGATTGACTACATTCACTATTTACAACTATCGACTTTTATGGTTGTGTACCGTATGGACTATTTTGAGGGATATTGTGATATTCCATCTGTGCGATGTATTCTGGTCAGCCAACAATGCTGTGCTCGGTGTTCTTAACTTGAATTTTTTGATCTTTTGTTTTAATAAACTTGTTATAGATGTTTTACCTTATATACAACTTATGTTCTTTTCTAACCGCTAATAGTGGCCGTTAAAGTCCCCGTGCCAGGGGGAACTTTTTTCTGGCTTTGGGGTTTTTTCCTCCTTGTCCAGCAAATTCCTTATCTATATATTTGGGATGTTAGCCACTGTATTTTTGAAAATGCAATTTTTTGTTATATTGACATAAATTGTATTCCTTTGAACAATAAAACTGAAAGAATTTTGGCAATTTAAACATTTTTATTTTTAAAGTAGTGTATGCATGATACAGTGGGCTGCAATACCAATTTCAGCCAGAGTGTCGCTAATGAGCACTTGTAGGCTTTTTCACACATGGAGGAAGGAGAGAGGGAGGGGGGCAGCTGACGATTTCTCTGTGACAGTCACACCTCTGTATGCAATCAGTAACAACAATATTGGTTGCATAACAAACAAGATTTTGACCCCATTTGCATACTGGCAGACCACTTATGTGCACCCCTGGCTATAACTTCTTATTTGTGAATATTCAAGACTTTTTACATCAATACCCGGAACTACAATGCATGCACATTTCCGAATTTATTGCAAATATGTTTTCACTAGCCATTGTGACACAGTGACCCCAATACTGCCTGTGTCACTGGGCATTGTGCTGGATGGGAGATATGTGGGACCCCGGTATCTCAGATTCCCATTCTGAGGTGAGACCAGCAATCTCTTTATTTGCAGGGAACTTTTCATGTTCCTCTGCTGGTATTTTTTAAATTCTGTTCCGGGGCTGGTTTTACTGGGAATCTGCAAGAGCAGAGTGGGGCAGATTCCCAATCCAGGGTCCAGGATTTCCGGAGGCTCAGGATCCAATTAGAGCACCTGGTGCTCAGTGTCAGAGGCTGCTGTGTGTCTGATCTGAAAAGGAGATGATTGTGTTTTGTGCAGCAGCCAGCCGGCTGTGGCACTAAATTGTGGGATTTTCTGTGGCTTTACCTAAAGACTGTGTTTGGATTGCCATTTTCCCCCTGCGAGGGTGTGTTTTGTTTTTCATTTGCGAATAAACACGGGCAGGAGCCCTGAAGGAAAGGACTGTCTGTGTGGAGTTGCCTCATTGGGAGCACCATTTGTAGCTGAACCCCCACACCATGTACAGTAACCCATTTGTGAGCTAACCAGTGTGTGTTAGACTATAACTAATTTACAAAAATACGTTTTAAGCCTAAAGAAGCTTTTTAGCTGGGGTTTGCTGCACCGCATCGGGGTAATCACTTAGGGAGGCATCAGGAGTAAAATTGAGCTTGGGAGCTGCAAATACCATACATGATAGAGTACCCCCAGAACTGACCTATATGTTCAAGGTGTGTACAGAGAGCTCTGCACAAAGCTCACTAGTACACTTTATTGTACAACTGTACAGCACTAGTGAGCCCTGAACTCTGAGGTGCTGGCCAGAAAAGACAGCACAACCCATAGATGAAGAGTACAGTAGTTTGGATCAGCAGATGTCAGCAGGTTCACCTGCACCCCCAGGGGTCCCCACTTGCACAACATGTATATTGCAATGTGGTTTTAGCCAAATGCATTATGTGTAATCCGAATAGTACAAAGGTTTCCATTTGGGAGGGAAATCACAACTCACTTCCAGGATGAAAGTATGACAAGAGCCTTAAACTAGGCAATCACATGTCGACTTTTGCACAAAAAGATTCAATTGTGTTGTGCGATTTTAAGATTGTACGTACCACCACGCAGTATAATTGAGTTAGACACGAACGATTTACAGTCGTAAAATGTAGTGCATTCGTAATTCTTTCTCAGAATTTCTTGTTTGTGACTACATCTCGGTTGTTTATGAATGGACTGTGTGTTTCACTAGGAGGTGGCCTTATGCTTTGTGTTTCTGTTCCTCCATTTTACCCTTGGAATCCTTAACTGTCGTGAAATGTTGTAGATTTATTTAATGTAGATAGGTAGGGTCTCCCAAGATATACAACTTCATTACAAAGTGCCGTAGAAAAGTATTAAGTAGTAGTTACAAAGTGCTGTATCTAAGGTAGTTAGTCAAACCAACTGGACTTGCTAAAGTTTTCTTGAAAACTTTATGGTAGTCATCTGCCATGTGAATGACTAGCAAAAGGAAAGAACTTTCCTATGGAAAATACAAGACAGAGGGAACTTGATGAATCCATGTGAGCTGCATTAAAAAAAATGACAGGTTTATACATATTACCTTCCATCAGCAGAGTAGCACAAGATTGCCATCTGTTCACAAAACTAGAAGATACCATAAGGTTGATTGCATCAAGGATTACAAATCCTTAAAGGCTGCCATACACGGGTCGGATTTGCACCGGATTCCGGCCCGATCGATTCCGGGCGCGTGCACGCGAAACGATCGGGCCGGAATCCCGTGCAGCCCACCTTGTCCGTCCGATCGGGTCCGACCGATCGGGGGCTCAGAATCGGATCCGCCAGAGAACCAACATGTTGGTCTTTCGGGTCCGATTCTGCCCAGATCAGCGGGAGTTGCATTCCGGGAGGTGATCAATCGGACACGGATCCGGCAGGACAAGGTGGTATGCAGCGATCGGATTCCTTAATTGGCCGATCGATCACACCTGAGGATCCCGGCGGAATCGCCGGAATCGATCGGATGGTGAATCGATCAGCCAGGGAATCCGTGCCGTGTATGGCTAGCTTAATTGTCCAGATGACCTTTATTTAGTAAGTTAGATTTATTAAATCCTTGTGTAAAATATCAAATTATACTTGTATTGCTTTCATGTGGGTCTTTGCACTGCATTCAACCAGACTAGAGTGCAAACTATATGGAACCCCATATGTAGCCACCCTCAGCAGCTGCCAAGGGTGAGGTCATGGCTTCTCTTCCCGCTATTTTGCTTTTCAGTTTTTTTGTATAATAGGTTTTTATTGATTTTTCACAAAATAAATTTACAGACATTAGATATAGAAGTGCAAAAATCGTACAGCAAAGAATCACAATAGAAACATAGAAAGAAAACCACCCGGTTGACCACCATTAAAATGGGAAAATGTCCAAGCTTCACATGTCAACCGTCTGGCAAAAGCGAAATGCACTTCTGAGGAGGGTATAGGAAGAAAGACAGCAGAGTCAGAAGTCAAACCTTCACTCAGTCAGAACAGAAACAACATTAATACAGAAAAACTATTAAGAAACAAAAATAAAAAAAATAAATAGATAAATAAACAAACCCAAAAACTGTTGTGTTTCCCACCTCTCCAGCGTACACTAAACACATATTACAACATTTGTTCAGTAAAACTAGCTTGTCCAGCCTAGACACCAGGCACCCCACTTGACCACTAATTCATTCCCCTCAAGATTTCTCAGCATAAGAGATCCAAGAAGCCCACCTCTTCAGAAATTGCTTGTGCCTGTCATCCCTGTGAGCTATCCATTCCTCCGCCGCCATAATCTCATCCACCCTAACCTTCCAGTCCTGTAGTGTGGGTACCACCAGTGTACCCCAATGTATCAGGGCCTTTGCTGCGTTTAGAAGGCGAGGCAAGACGTGGCGTTTGTATTTTGCCACCACGATGGGGGCAATGCAATAGGAAGAACGCTGGATCCTCCGCGAGGACATGATCCGTGAATTCTGGGAGCAAGCCAATAATCTGATTCCAGTAGGGAGCTATTTTAGGACAGTCCCACCAAATATGAAGAAACGTGCCTAGAGCGCCACACCCCCTCCAACATCTCACATCAGCTGTGGGCTTGTATCTAGAAAGTTTGACCGGTACCCAATACCACCTGGAGAACAGTTTGTAACACATCTCCTGCGTTTTGGAACTAACAGAGGAGACGTGCTGGAGCTGCATGATTGCCGCTGCCTGTTCATACATAAAGGTACACCCAAGTTCCTCCTTCCACTCGCGAAGGAAGTAGGGCCTTGAGCTCTCCTCACCTGACCTGAGCAACCAATAAATCAAGGCTATAGTGTGAGAGGGTGCCTCCGAGCCTGCACAAAGGTCCTCCCAGGGTGTAAGTTCTGTGAGCTCCCTAAGACCCCCCAGCTGCGTGGAAAAGAAATGTGAGAGCTGTGCGTAACGCCAGTGATCTGAAGGGCGCGACCCCGCGGTGGCCTGAATATCCGCCAGAGGGTTCAAAGAAGTACCTTGCATGAAACGAAAACAGCAAAAATCGCGGATACCCAGCCACCTATGAAAAAAGACATAGTCCTCTCCAGGAGCAAACCACGGGAAACCTTCTAGCGGCAGCAAGGGTGAGGGGTGCGGAGCTAGGGAATACCTCCTATTAAGGGAGTCCCAGTTGGCCAAAGTTGATCTCGTCAACAGGGACACAGTTAGTGCCAAACCCCGCCATTGATGAGGCACCATGGGTGCATGCGCTAAGTCCCTTCCTGCCAGGAATTTCTCCAGGGGCACCCACGCTTTGGAATGCGCCCGGAAGTACCAATCTAAAATACGACTCAGGATTCAGCGGTAGCTCTATAATATTCCACACAAAAGAGATAAAGCAGGATCTTAACTGTGTAAAAAAGGTTTTCGGAACTTTGATGGGTATCATCTGGAGGACAACTATACTCTAGACTCTAGGCAATATATTCATCTTTAGAAGATTTATTCTTCCAAACCATGTCAGGGTCAACTTACTCCATCTCCCCAAGTCCTCTTTGACCTGCCGGAGAATGGGCAAGTAATTGAATGCTACTGGCAAGGCCTCAGACTTATTGAAATTGATTTTAACGGCCGACAAGACTCCAAAGCGCTCCAATTCTGAGGTGAGATTAGGGAGGGAAACCACAGGATCAGTTAAGTAAAACAAAATATCATCCACATAAGCAGAAAGTTTGTGTTCTGTGGGCCCCACGGTGATCCCAGAGAGGTCCGGGTTCGCCCGTACCTTCCGTAAGAAGGCCTCAAGCACTAAGGCAAATAACAGCGGGGACAACGGGCACCCCTGCCTAGTCCCATTACGAATGTCAAACCCTGCAGACAACACCCCATTCACTTTCACCCTAGCCGTGGGCTGCGAGTAAAGAGCCATGATGCCCCCCAATAACTTGGGTCCAAGGCCTATTTTGCTTTTCTAATCTGCCATGCAACTATAAATTCCCTCCCACTGGGCAGCAGTTATAAATGGTTGCTTTTTGATTTCTCCCAGGCTTTTTGCCATCAGCCTAACTTGGAGCAGTATGCTCCCATCTCCTTTTGGGTTCACCTGCCGGCCATCCACATTGCAGTGCCTGGGTTGGCCCCCCCATCCATGGCGAATGACAGAGACAGCCATCTTGCCCGAGTGTATGGATGCAAATTCAAAAGGTGTCTTCAGAATAAGAGTGAGACGCAGGATTCCCCCCCCTCTCTGCCCCTGCTGCTGCACACTACTTCTGAACATTCCTCTTCTTCACTGGGTGAGAGAGCCATCAGCAACACCCCTGAGCATCTGGTTAGATTGTGTGGACTGTAGCCCTTCTACTGCATAAACACCGCTTAGTAAATCGTTATTCCCTCTTACCAGCTGTGTGGACATTAATCTTACGGATGAAAGCGTGTGACAGAGTTGGGCATAGAGAAAAATCAAAAAGGACCTGGTTGCCCCAGCGTGTTACACTGGGCAATGCTACCCATTCACAAAAAGTAACTCACACAAGTGATTTTAGGACTTGGTTGCCCCAGCGTGTTACACTGGGCAATGCTACCCATTCACAAAAAGTAACTCACACAAGTGATTTTAGGACTTGTAGTCCAGGAAAGAAGCATTTGAATGGGAGTGCACAAAGTCCCCAAACAAGAAATTAAGGACAGCACTGGCACAGGAGAGAACATAAAAAAGTATATAACAAAAGAGGTGAAAAAACATTTTGAAGAAGAATCTGTCTTTATCTACTGTATTAAGTTTTAATTTTAAAGTTGGAATAGTTACATTTTGCTATTATATGATATAAGGGTTTACAGAAAGCTACCCTTTATTGGTGAACTGAAGTCATTAAAGCATAGTTTGCAGTTCCAGAAGTGCAAAGGTTTCAGGTCACAAGTAAGTCCAATGCCCATTCTCACTTTCAGATTAACAAATCTGGGGCTTTATTAAAAAGGGGATATGTACAGGCCAGGAGTAGGATAGATACTTGAGGTAGATGTTGCAGTCTCTAAGCCTTTGCCCAGCCGAAGTCGCATGTTGCGTTCCCACACTCTCTATAAGACTTTCGAGTAGGTGACAGTCCAATTGGGCCTATTGGTAACCCTCCACCCTAGCCTAGGTGAAGGGGGTCTGGCTCACTCATATACTGATCTTGGGTCCCTTAGTGCTGCAGACAAGCCTGTCTGCTAACATAGGACAGGGTCTCCTCTTTCTTTGCACAAGAACAACCAGTAAACCCCTCACTATGCTATTTATAAACTCTGGATGCAAGCAACACCTCCCCTTTAGCTGAGTACATACAATAACTCTTTACTGTACAGTGAACATTACAGTAGACACATAACCAGGGGTGCACATAAGTAGTACACGGGTATGCAAAATGGTCTAAGCGCGTCCGCGAACTACACAGACAGGGGAGAGATGCACGGAGCTTCCTCCCCCCTCTGCCCCCCTCCTCTTTGCTGTGTAAGAGGCAGTGCTTGTTTTGTGCTTTAATGGCAAGTGCTCTGTAGTGACACCCGGTGGCTAAAGCTGACAGTGCAGATTGAGCTGAGATTACAGTTCCATACAACCCCAAAAATGTATTTGGCAATTTTTATTGTTTCTATTGTTAAACGTATACAATTTATGTCATTGGCTAACCACAGGGAAACTTTAAAAAACTATAAAAGGTTGCAGTTAGGAGTGTCATATTGAGAATGTAAATGACTATTTAAATAAAAAAGGTTGGACGGGTGTGGTGACAAAAATCAGAGTGGGCACATGTAGGGTAAAATCTGACAAGAGAAACGTTACACTACTGAGATATGATACTAAAATCTGGGGGGTTGAACTGTGTTGTACTGTGAGAGTTACATATGACCCAAAGCCAGCTGTTGGCCTGTGAATGGAGACAGCTAATTGGAGGCTCAATTAGGAACAGGGAGGTCCATTTGCAGCAGAATTAACCATGCAGGAAGCTGGCACAGTCCAGTGAGTACCAAACACCATCACCTGGTACTCATCCGAGTAGCTCACTAAAAAAGTTATGTGCACCCCTGTATATAACCATAAGGCCTTTACAGTATTAAAAAACACTTACATTTATACCTATCCTACTACATGTACATTAAACGTGTATTACTACATTAAAAATATTTATAGTATATTAATATCATACTCACAATAATCCTGTGACTGACTGATTGATGAAACCATTTTCTGGGAACAAACTGGGAACAACCTTATAGTCCATAACAGGTCCTGTTGGGATTGGTTACCACTTAATTTTGCAATTTTAAACTGCTATAGAGACCTTCTTTAAATGAGTTGTTGCTTTTTACTTTATTTAACAATAAGTGAAAGAGTTAGGATTCTAATGTCCTCAGATCTTGGGTTCTTGTAGAAGTTACAAATTACCTACAAAAAATTGTTTAGTTTATATAATGAAACCTAATGCTGGCCATACACTCTGAGATAAAAATTAGGATCCATTAAAACCGACCAATGAAAGCATTTAATCGTCCTGAAATCCGCACATGTCCACATGGTACAACCAATATAATATGATCGTAATTGCCGTTTTTTTACGATCGTAATTTATTGGACATGTTCAAAAATTTTAATTGGTCTGGGAACATCGGGAAACGTCATACTGTTTTCATAGTGTTTACCGACCAATTACTACCGAGGCTTCCCCTTTAAAAAAAAAAAAAAATACATCACAATGGCCGATATAAATGTCAATTAATTTCGATGACATTCTAGTAAAAAAAAAAATTACGATCGTAAATTGGATTTTCAATGTGGTAGCTTTTTTGCCAAATATTACGATCCAAACCGATACCGCCGTCGGGATACATTGGTCTGTTTTAATGGATCGTAATTTTAATCTCAGAGTGTATGGCTAGCTTAAGTCTTAACAATTGTCCCTATATAAAGTATTTTTGTTCCACAGTCCTATGGTTTATCAGGAGGTCATTCCACCCAAAACTGATCATCTCTGGACACTAGATAAGATCAGCCACTGGTCTAATATTCTGTGACTACAGTATTGAGATTTCTGTAAACAAGTTTTCAGCTTCACCAAACTTCTGTAGCCATTAAAATGGTAAAGTCACCTAAAAACATTATTTACAGGTTTGACAAGACATTATTCGGCCTCGATTTACTATTTCCCCGACTCGTCAACCTTCTTCAGTCACAAAAAATAAAAGTTTATTAGTAATATGATAATATAGAATGCTCTGTGCAGTAAATGAATGAAAAAGCGGTCTTCACATTTAAGTGTTAACATGCCAAACTTATTGAAGATCAGATGGAAGCAGCCTCAAGTATAAAGTAACTTAAAAATCCATGTTCAGATAATCTAACTTCACTAATTGTATTACTCAATGGCAGAGTGCTTGGAAAGCTGCCTGAAATTGTAGGTTTCTATCGCCGTTCAATAGTTTAATGTTGAGTCTCTCGGCTGGTGAAAACTAACATAAGTGCCCTAATGCATTCTGCTAGTCATGTGACCATGTCGGACTGAGAAAAGACATCTATATGAAGCCACAGGTGTGGAACATTACAGCTCTCTGCTGTCAACAAATAACATTCAGCTCTGCAAGAACAATTTAATATTTGCTGAACTATTTGAATGTCAGCGTAGGTGGCAAAGGGTGATCAGTAGCTCAATCCATCTCCTCAGACTCCTTGAGCCCTATTTTGTCACATGTGAAAATGCAGATGGAAGCCATTCCATCTGCATTTTCACATGTGTAATATATATATCAGGTCTACATACTGGCCTGCAGCAAATGTTGTTCCAAGGGAGATGAATCTGAGTGGAGACTGAGTGGGAGTCAGGACTCACGAGCAGTGCTGTGAACCTGCAACCATGTGGAGATCATACATACATACATCATACATATAGAAAAAAAGTTACAGTTAAGTCCAGGAAATGCCATCTCAAGCAAAAATTAGAACAGTTTTTGCAACCCCCAAAAATCCAAATTAATTTGAAATAGTGTATTTAGTGACTTATATACTAGTTTAGGTCTAGGGGCACAGGAAAAAGGATATACCCACCCATTCTTCATTTCTGCTGCTCTAGAGAGGACCCCTGTTCATCCTCCTGAAGCATAAATCCATTAACATTACAATGGAAAGGGATGATGTCACCAAACCCAGACTGCCAGTCAGGGAGCCAGAAGAGACACTTTCAGCTAGAAGACGAGGGATCAAAGAAAAATCTTTTTATTTTTTGGTGGTACCCTTAACCAAGCATTTAACATTTTGGCAGAGTTCTGGTTGGTCATGTAAATGAGTGATATTGCATATTAATAATTAATATTATTACGCTATTAATCAATTGTTCTCATTATCAAAGCAAACTTCAGGTGCCCTGCCATGTGCCTTTTACTATTGAGTGGCTTCCGTCTGGCCACTTTATAATACAGGGCTGATTGGTGGATTGCTGCAGAGATGGTTGTCCTGGAAGGTTCTCCTCTTTCCACAGAGGACTTCTGGAGCTTTGACGTAGTGACCATGAAGTTTTTGGTCACCTCCCTGATTAAGGCCCTTCTCTCCCGATCGCTCAGTTTAGATGGCCAGCCAGCTCTAGGAAGAGTCTTGGTGGTTTTGAACTTCTTCCACTTATTGCTGATGAAGGTCACTGTGCAAATTGGGACAATGATCCTAAGATATCAAAGATAACTTTAGAAAAACTGTAAATGTCATTGAGTGGCCAAGCAGAGGCCAGACTTGATTAATGCAGGGGGTATTGGCACATTTCTAAATGCCATATAAACATAGCCTAAGGCAAGTTTCCACTGTGTTATGGTATGTACCGATACCCCCTTTGTTAATCACGTGTCTTTATGGGAATGTTGGCACATCCCATACATATGCATGACTTCTCGCCCCACCTGTTTCTTTTCGCTTATTGGTTCTTCTGGCCGAGCAGACAGTGGAAGTTGACGTATTGCTCTGCATTAACCTCTCGGCTGTGGACCCGATGAACTCCCAACATCCCCATCAAGGCATGCGATTAACGCAGGAGGTATCAGTGCGTCCCATAATGCCATGGAAACATAGCCTAAGTAATACCAACTCCACCTTTAAATTGGGGTTGTGCAAGTTAACCATTGCTGGGTTCCTTTTTTCTGAATTTCATAGAATTTCATAGAGGAATACTGGAATTTTCCCAAGAGGGTCAGATATTCATTATGAGTTATATTTATTCCCTGCTTCCAAACAAAGGATTTGTGAACTGCACCGACACACAGACCTTTCTTCAGTAGTCTTGGCTAATTCATTTTAATTATATTTCAGCTTTTGGGAATTTTGTTTTACTCCTAACAGTTATCATCTTACCTTTCTACTACTATCAGATACATCCATTAATCATCCATCTAAAATAGTCATATATTTTGGAATGCAATAATCACCATTTTTCAGACTGTAGTACATAAATGTAGTTGTTTTGGACTATAATCTGGGTCTAGTAAGAATTAGAACACCTCAATGGTGGCACTGATAAAATGCCTTTCATTTATTTTGCAGATATACAAAATTTGAAGCCCTGGGAGACAATTCCATTTGCAGGTTCAGTAGCAGCATACAGACTCCGGGTTGTATTGAAAGTGGCCCAGCAAGATATATCACAACGCAACACGCTTGCTCAGGAAGAGCTGCTGTACCGGAACAGCCTTTGATTAAACTCTGTTAAATTAACAGCTACACAAGTCAGCAACAATGAACACCTAGTACGTTCCTTCCCCCCCCATTCATTACATCCCGAACCTCTGCAGGCATCAAAACGCTGTTCAGCTATTTTTAACAGGAGCACAGAAGGTGAAAGTTGGGAAAATGCTCTCCTCCTAGCTCAGCATTGTAATGCCTTCTTTACTGTATCATAAAACAGTTCTATAGCTAAATATTAAACTCACATATCAAGGAACAAGAGGGAAAAATCACTCAATGCAGGTACATCAAGAGAGGGCAGAAGGTCTAATAGAATATGCAAATGAACACGCTGGATATTCACCTGGGAGACCTCACGGGTCTGGTCTGTGTTTACACGAATAATGAGGGCGCTATCCTGACCCAGAGGGCAGCAGCGGGACCTAAATTCTCTCTGGGTCACTAGGTTAACAAAAAAATCGGTCAGGATTCAAGGTCAGCTCAACATATTAACTTCTGTGATTCTATATTTTTATATCATAGCAGTTGGGCTTAGCGGAAGTCATCCCAAACTGCAAAGGGTGGCTGAGAGTGCAAGTCTATCTAATCATGACCATGAAGATGCAACACAAGCCAATCTATATTTGTGCATCCTCCTGGCACGCAATGGGGGTCAGCTAAAAAGTGTTTATATATTTGTATGGCAGATGGCGAATAACCTTACAGAGACAGAATTTAAGCTTTGTTACAAGTTAAGGAGGATCTGTTCCAAATAGGAGTGTGTTGGATAGTAGATATGTCATATCATAATATGTCATAAGTAAAACCAGCATTTATTTTTTTGTAGGGAGAGGATGTTCCTCTGCTGGTGTTTTCAAGTTGTGTTCTGGGGCTGGTTTTACTGGGAATCTACAAGAGCAGGGTGGGGAAGATTCCCAATTCCTGATCCGGTGATTCTGGAGGCTCAGAAGCCCATTAGAGCACCTGGTGCTGCACATCAGGGGTTGGTGTATTAGAGACTTTGATATATTTTGTGGATATTTCTTTTTCTGCTGACAACCCCTATCTTTTTCGTTTGAACCTTTTTTTTCTCCAATAAATAAGTGGTATGCTAGTACGCAAAACAGAGCAGCTATACATACCTTGAATATTCTTACTAAGCGTATATGCATACTAGCCAGGGAGGGGAGTGATCTGCATCACGCAATGTGTGAGAAAGTAGGCAGTGATGTGCGTGTATTATGACTGCAAGTGTTCACTAGGGACATCTTGTGGCTACAGTTGATATTGCAGATTGAATTGAGATTAAAGTTCAACACATTTAATAGCTCTACAAAAACGTAACTTTATCGTGTATACACTACTGTAGGAGTTGACATGTTTGCATTGCCAAACCTCTTCCAGTTTTTATTGTTAAATGTATAAAATTTATGTCACCTGGATAACCGCAGGGAAATATTAATAGCTATGAAAGGTTGCAGTTTGACATTTAGACTGCAGGTAGTCTCAGGGGTTAGTTACTAACCCAGAAAATTTTATGGTTGCACTACTGAGGTATGAGTTCTGGGGGTTCAAACGGAGTTGTACTGTGGGAGTTACATTTGACCCAAAGCCAGCTGTTGACCTATGGCTGTCTCCACAGCCCGTCAGAGCCCCGAATCCACTGGTCCAGGGGCTGGTGGAGGCTTGATGGAACCCAGCAGGTCTGATAGTGGACATGGAGTTAGGGCCTAAGAGTAAAATCTAACAAGAGAAAAGCACTACTACTGAGGTATAAGATCTGGAGGTTCAAACAGTATTGAACTGTGAGAGTTGCATTTGACCCAAAGCCAGTTTGTGACCTGTGGATGCAGACAGCTAATCAGTGGCTCAATCAGAAACAGGGAGGTCCATCTGCAGCAGAGTCTACCATGTAGGAAGCTGACACAGAGGACAGTGAGGGAGACAGTGAGGAGACCACCCTACATATGGGGTGCGTACCAAACACCATCTCCTGGTACTCATCAGAGCAGCTCACTAAAACGTTATGTGCACCCCTAGGTAGGCATCCTTTGGAGCCCTCAGGCCAGAGCGGAAGGGGGGTGCTAGTGATAAGGGGCCCTGACAAATTACCTAGTATGGGGCCCCAAAATTTGATGGTGGCCCTGCACTCAGAAGGAGATAAGACCACTCATTCAGGGCTCCCGATCAGGTCACAGACAATGTGGTGCTTTAGCAATGGATGCCAGGGGTCACACAAGGAGCATTGCGCACAGGCCATTCAGGCAGACTTTAAAAGGAAAACAAGTTAAAAGCCCACCTGAACACTGCAGCATGGTCCACATGCCGCTCTACTAGTATGGGTTTCATGGAGGGTTGGATTAATATCTACCGTGTTTCCCTGAAAATAAGACATTATCTTATATAAATTTTGCTCTCAAAGATGCCCTATGTCTTATTTTCAAGGGATGTCTTATTTTTCTCATGAAGAAGAATACGGCACTGGGGTATCAAGAGGGGAGGATCACTTAAAATGGCGCAGGGGATCAGAGGGGGGAATCAAAATGGCACAGGAGACTCAGAGGGGGGATTTCTATTTTAGTAACCCCTTCTGATCCTCCTGTGTCATTTTGATTGCCCCCTCGGATCCCCCCTGTCCAGAGTTAGAGTACTGTATTTTCGGGGCTCCCTTATTTTTGGTGGATGCCTTTTATTTCAGCGTGGGCCAGAACAATTTTAACTAAGCTTCGGATCAGCTAATGTAACAATGTTTTATCACAAACGTTTGCAAAATATTACATATTTTTCCCAAGGGGAATAAAATGTTTTTTTTCATTTAAGCAGTATTTTTAAATTAATTTTTTGTTATTAGCTAGAAAATACAAATTGTGTAATATATAACAAGTAGGATTATTTATGAAAATGGTAAAATAAACACCTAAAAAATCAAATGGGACTTTGAAAGTATCTAAATAGACTAAAGAACACAGACAATTGGTCTACCAATATAAAAGCACAATATATATACAGTCCGGATTAAACATTAAAGACCACTTGAAAAATGGCAAAGAATCATATTTTACATGGTTGGATCTTAACAAGGTTCCAAGTAGAGATTCAACATGCAACAAGAAGAAATGGGAGTTAGACAAAATATTTTTGAGCATTCAATTCAATGAAAACAACGAATAAACTAAAGCAGGCTGTTTACAGCTGATCAAAAGACCACATGCCTTTAAAAGGCCAAATCTTTGCAAAGATGTGGATTCATTATCATTTTCTGTCAGGTAGTCACACGTTGTGATGGCAAAGGCAAAAAAACTCTCCCTTTAGCCGTGTTGTTGAACTGCATAAGCAGGGTCTCTCACAGCGCGCCATCGCTGCTGAGGTTGGACGCAGTAAGACAGTCATTTGGAATTTCTTAAATGATCCTAAGGGTTATGGAACAAAAAAGTCAAGTGGAAGACCCCAAAAAATTTCACCAGCACTGAGCCGAAGGATCCAATTGGCTGTCCGTCAAGACACTGGACGATCCTCAACCAAAATTAACCACCCTTACTGGTGCTGACTGCAGCCCCATAACCATCAGACAGCTTCTGAGACTGAAGGGCTTAAAAAAACAAAACAAGCACCAAACATGGGACATTCAAAGGTGGAAGAAAGTTTTATTCTCTGATGAGAATTTTTTTTACCTTGATGGTTTCCAACGTTACTGGCATGACAAGCAGATCCCACCTAAGATGTTTTCTACGCGCCACAGTGGAGGGGGGCGCCATAATGGTCTGGGGTGCTTTTTCCTTCAGTGTAACAATGGAGCTTCAGGAAGTGCAGGGGTGTCCAGATGTTGCAGAGAGCATTCCTCATGACTGAGGGCCCTCGTCTGTGTGGCAACGTCTGGGTTTTTCAACAGGATATCGCTACAGTACACAATGCCTGCAGGACAAGGGACTTCTTTCAGGAGAATAACATCACTCTTTTGGCCTATCCTGCATGTTTCCCGACCAAAGTCCAATTGAGAACCTTTGGGGATGGATGGCAACGGAGGTTTACCAAAAAAAATGGACAACAGTTCCAGACAGTAGATGGCCTTCGTCCGGCTGTCTTCACCACTTGGAGAAATCTTCCCACTCACCTCATGGAAACGTTTGCATCAAGCATGCCACATTTTTTTTGAAGTGATCAACAATAATGGCGGAGCTACTCAGTACTGAGTTCATGTTTGGAAGTTTGATTTCTGTTTTGGGGGAGGTCGGTTTGGAGGTGTGGTCCTAAACTTTTGGAAGTTTGGAATATGATTCTTTGCCATTTTTCAAGTGGTCTTAAACTTTTGATCAAGACTGTATATATATAATTCAATAAGTGCAGCTCTCCATATAAATATATATGGTTGAGGGTTTAAGTGGATCTTTTTAGAAACCTCAGAGTCTAAAGATGGTTTAAACTAGCTGATTTACGTGTTAGTGCTCAATTTTTAGCCTTAATAACAAAGCATCTGAACCTGGTATCATCACAAATTGTGGGAACATAGTTTTTGCATAAATTGGGTTCATAGTTAGGACTTGACTTTGAATTTAACAATTATCTCTATTAGAGACACTTCTCTTTAGCATGTGTACAGGACGCCAGGGATGGGTCCTGAATGGGGTATATGTATCGCCCATTTTTGGTCTGTGTCCCCCTTTAGGTAACCCCTAGGGTGCTGGATGGACACAGTCCAGAATTTGAATAGCAGGGCCTTGACTGTGAATAGGCAAGATGGTTGGGAGGGCCTCCTATTCACCCCACCCAGCACCTGTGGGTGTATGTTGGCTGCACAGCAGTCTTATAACCAGGTCACCTGACCTAATCAAGGTGGAAGAGTAAGGCTAAGTTTACACTGGAGGTTCTCGAGCTGCTTGCAGCTCGGAAACCGTCAGTGCGCTCCCGCAGCCGCGGGATAAATGCTTCCCTGTAGTCGTCTGCAAAACCGTGCAGGTGATTACAGGGCGTCTAATTAAGGACCCCATAAAGGTCCTATGGCACGGCCGCCCGTAAACGGTCGTTTACCTGGCGGTAAAAAAAACCCGCCGGTGTAAACTTAGCCTAATGGACACTGTCTGGAGGACAGACAAGGCTGAACTGCTTCCCTCTGAGAGAGGATGACTGGTGGTTTTGGGAAACCCTCTCCCCACGTGAGCATTATCGTTACTTTCTTGCCTTTGCTGTTTTGATGGAGGACTATTGTTTTTGCATGGCTGAAGCTAAGCCAAATTGTTACTTTGGGACAAAATAAAGCCTTGTTGATTGAACAGAAGTTGAATTCCGGTGTGGTGACTGTGAACCCCGGACCCCCCAAGTTCACACACGGTAACATCACACACCGCAGGACATAATCTACAGCCAGCAGTGCTGTAATAAATAAAAGGTTGAGAGGCTCACAATAACTTAGACAGCATAAAAGAAATATAAGGGACAGAAGCTTCCAACATTTTGTTCAAAACCAGAGTTGGGCTTCAGCACAGCTCGTTGTGTACTGTTCTTAACATTATCGTTGGAACATGTTGTATTTCATGAATATTTGTACTTACTTATTACAAACCTGTTGATGTCATAATATGATATCTGGTTAGGAAGTATAAGATGAGAAAATAAATGACAAGCTTGATGCAAGAATTTATAACATTATTATAGATTTCATGGATGAGAGTGGTTTGGCTGAAGGAAGAGGCTCACTATAGTACAAGTGTCATGCCATAAATGTTTATTAGAAGGTCAAAGGCAGCAATCTGCATAGTGCTATCTGCAACTTTTGTTGGAAGGCAGCTAAGGCCATGGCAATATCTCTAGCGTCATTCATCCTTTTACTTTCTTTTGTAAGTATAATAAATCTTAGTGCTGGCCTTTGATAAACTGGTGTTAGACCAACTGAGATTACATCTCTAATAATGTTCCATTGCACAGTATGATGTACTTTGTAACCATAACCATTTTCTTATGTTAAGTATAATATAGCTGACCCCTTTCCTGTTACCTGCTCTGAACCTGGCTGTGAGTTTACTGTCATTGGTAGTTTTTAATAAATAAATTCCGCTATGAAAGCCAACACTCATTTGTCTTCCTTCTTGCAGACATGTTTTATCTATTATTCAGGTCGGGATTTCAGAACAAGACGGGTTTTCTGGAGATGTCTGGGGTGAGTCTGCACCGTTTATGACAGGTAGTGGGACGTGCAGAGGTTCTTTGTGAGCGGTGTTCCTGGTAACCAACATGGAAGAAATCCTTTGTGACAAGCACTGAGGCCTTTCCATTATCTATTGTAACCCAGCAGACGTGATTTTCTCCTCGCCTGATAAAACAGTGCCTGAGAAGCAATATCACGTATTTGTTTTGTGTTTCCACCAAACATCCTGTGTCATTCTAAAATCAATGTCAAAATACATGTGTACTGCAAAGAAATCCAAAATATAAATGCACTCAATTCCTTTTTACTAAATATGTAACTAAAGTCTGTCTTTGTATTACCTTCCTATCATACCTGATACACTGTATAATAGGCAGATACAGCACCTTTCTGAATTGGTCAGCATCAACTCTGAAATTGTCTCAGAATCATACACTCTGTTCGATCAAAAACATACACTCTGTTCGATCCCCCCAAAAATGAATATTTAAGTCCATTGATGGGAAAGGGGTTCCTTTTTATTACTAAATTCCATGTGTGATGGAAATCACAGAAAATTTAAAGCACCGTAATCAGTCAGGTTGGAAATTTTCAGTCAATGGTATCTGGCAGGTGCTTTCAGGTGTTTGGAACGATTTTTACTGAATTGGAAATTGCAGCAAATGAATCTAAAGTAAATGTTTGCATCGATTACATGGAAAATTCAAAATTGCACATTACCCCTGACTACTTAATCCTTAGGGAAATGACACAATGGGGACTTCCCTCTCAATGGAACAGAACAGGATATTTATATAAAAAGCTCTCATTTGTTTTGCTGTCCAATGAAACGATCAGGCAAGGTGCTCATGTGTACTCACCTGTAGTGTAATGCACAGCCAGATAACCAGTCCACTGTCCCATAATCTACCTGTTGGCAGTAAATATATAAACCATGCCACACTCACTGGAAGCCAGTTCAGAATGCACTGGTCTGATGAGAGAGGAGCAGCTGGGTGAGCAGACCTATAGGACCCTCAACCTTTCATGCCGGCAGCTGGTGTGGCAAATATCATGCAGCTTCTGGGAAAGATCCAACTGCTGTGAAATGAGGTACTGTTCCAGTGTGACCTACCAATCGTCACCTGGGGGTATCCAGGAGTAAGAGACTGCCCCTTCCCAGGCTACGGGCATGCAAGTATTAGATCTGTGTTCCCACACTGTCCTTGGCCCTAGTGGGAGATGATATCCAAAAACAGGACTACACTCCTTCGGTAGACTTAAGCTAGCCACAAATGGTTCGATTTAAGCGTTCAATCGATGTTTATCGATGAAAACTTTGATCGATTGAAAGAAAATTATTTTTTTTTCTGCCCACATAGTACAATCGACGATTATTGATCGATTTTTGTCAAATCGTTGATTGAATCTTGATTGGACAGGTTGGAAAAATTTGGTAGATTGTACAATCATCGAACTACATTCCTTGCAGCTTTTTTTTGGTCGAGTCACTAAACACATTACTTCCGATTGAAATTAAAATCGTAAGAGGAATTCAATCGACGATTTTTCAGTCGAAATTGAACAATAATCGTACTCCGCATGTGGTGTACATCGATTTGATTTTAGATTTTTTCATCAAACTACAAAATCTAATCTAGCGTCAATTGAACGCTAACATTTAACTATGTGTGGCTAGCTTTAAAGGTCTGGCCAGCACTTGCCAAATGTCTGTTCCTTTTTCTGTTCTGTATTTTGTGTTTGCATTGTTTTGCAGTAAAGAAAGTGTTAAATGCTGAACACCTACTGTCATTGGTTGATCCTTGATCTTGTACATTTATCCTTAATCTTGTACACTAATCAATACCTAACAAGGAGAATGGATAAAGAAATGTCACACTGAAATCTACTGAGCTGCAGAATAGGAAGAGCAGGGACACAAACCAAGGGATGTATAGGTATATGTAAGGAACTGTTCATCAAAACAAGGATGGTCAAGGCGAGGTCTGTCAAAGCAGAAAAAAAACACAACTTTGGCCACTGTAACCACTAGAAAAGAAGTTTTTCTTTAAGATGCATTTTAAGTAGCTGAGAAATGTTATGAGCAGATGTTATCCGATGTACCAGAGCCCTAGTAATGTTCTTTCTAATGCACTTGCTCATTGATTCCATTTAGATACAAGCAGCACACTTTGTCTTTCCTGAACCATAAGAAGGATTAGTTCAATATTAGAAACATTACTCTCCATAATGCACCATAGGATACCTTTTTTTCTGAATTACCCTAAATCCAGGTCATATACAAAGAAACTACAGGCCTCTCCAGAAGCGCTCTGCAAAGCCTACTGAATCTGGAAAATACAGATCTGAGTGAACAGTTGGATTTTAGCTGAGCTGCAATGATTTCAGATAACATACGTAGTTTACAGATTGTTTTGTGTTATATCTGGTTTCATAGCACAGCAATGAACAATCTTTGCCTGGGAAAGACACAATCATAGTAGAAGGCTGTGCTGGCTGAAAAGATCATTGTTATAGGACTGTGACTCCAGTGAAATAATCTGAATTTACACAGCTACATGTTTAACTGGATTCCAATAAACCAATCAAGGAGCTGGCACAGATCTGTGCCCGGCGCCCATTACAGAAGGCACCCTTATCTCACATAACAGCTTATATGGATAATGACTGCTGGATTTACTCTTTGCTGCATTAAGCAAAAGAATTTCTGCCAATGATACAAATTAACTCTGTGGGCTGTGGAGCAGATTCCAAAATCAAAGACATGACGACTTTCTGACCTTGTCACCAGCAGTGTATGGGAAAACTCACATTACAATCCACAGACAGCCGTTAAAACTTTACTTTAGTGGAAACTGGGTGATGGCCCATTGCTGGACTTCGATAATATTGTATGTATTCTGAAAAACAACATGCAAAGTTCACTCTATAAACAGTGCACTTTTTCCCCGCTCGAAATTGTGAGTGAATGCAGAGAAAACGTGCTGACTGAGCGGTCACCTGTGCCTGCATACATGTTGTATATGGACACTTAGAAGGAGGAAGGGGAGCAGTGAAGTGAGTGTTTCTCTGCTCTGTGAGTTAAGCTCTGCTGTCATCACCTCCTTGCTCTCTTCCGTCTCCGAAATTTATATATACACACTGCACTCTAGTGCCTCCATACATTTTGTATATCAGCACTTGATAGAGTGATGGCAGTGGCCACTCAGAGCAGAGTGAGTGGTGGCTCTCTGTAAAATATTTTTCCTTGAATCCAACCCTAATGCATCTTACTCCTCAATGTATCTGTATCTGGAATAAGAAGAAATGAACAACACCCTTATAAGGGGAACAGTAATTGTTCACCCTACTAACCACTACTACATTGGGGCTTTTGAGGCTGAAATTATAAATATAATAGGAATAATAATATAAAAAAACAATCTTTATTATACATAGTGGACCATACAAGATTACATACAATTTATTAAATACATTTAAAAGGTATTGGGCATTTCATATAACTAAATACCACATAGTTGGTATAGGCTGATACACAGGACTGCACTGTGCATGATGATGGAAGGGGCTTCTTCAGGGACATAAATCACATATGTACAGTGGGCAGTTTTCTACTGGAAAACTCAAATTAGATAAACATGGCACCATAAAATCTCTATACAGGCAATGTCTGTCCCAATCGGGACTAGGAGCATTAGATGGTGCTAGGATTGGAGGACAAGGTGTCTGACTTCCCCAGCGGGTAACAGAAACCCAATCCAATGACATTGGATCCTTCCAGATCCCTGGTGGTGACTAGTAATGAGCGGCAGAGGCAATATTCGAATTTGCAATATTTCGCAAATAATTCTACTAATATTCGATTCTATATTCGCAATTATTCGCAATAACGCACAGATAAATGGTCACATGTGCTATTTATTTTCGCATTTCGAATATATATTCGCAATCCATGCCCATAAGCATCCCAATGCGAATATTCAACAATGCGAATATTCAACATTGCGAATATCCGCCGCCATATTCACGAATAGCCGATATTCGTCAAATATATTTGAATATTCGAGCTCAACACTAGTGTTGACTAGGTACATACTCTGATAGACCTAAGTTCCAAGGGTTTTTTTTAAGGCTGAAAGGCATCTTGAATGATCAATCTCTGTTCTGAGAGCTTAGACATATGTTTCCCTGACTAGCAGGAGGATGAATACTTCTCTCTTCACCCACTGGGTTTCCATTCCAGGCTTGAGGTGTCAGGTGCCTTGTACTCCAATCCTAAGGGGAATTATTTTATTCTAATAAAGTATTCAGGGTGTGCTGATGATCGTGGTGTGGCTGATGCTGAAGGATGGTGTGTATAGACGTTAGGGGCTGTTCACAGAAATAAATCATCTGATATAATTAATAATAAAAAGTGAATTGAATGAATGAATTGAAGAACATGGTATTTTAGCACACAGAAACAGAATGACTAAAATGTTATCACTCATAATGGTTAGTACAGTGTATCTCTGTTCTGCTTCAATGCTAAGAGTGGTCAGAATATCTGAAGGCAGATGGTTGTAAAAAGAATAAAAAACTATTTAAATTGAGTAGCTCCTGGGAGATAGATGTGAGAGTCGAAGTTAGATGTGTAGAGTAATTGAATGGCAATAAAACTCTTATCACTATTTTCCTATACTGCACTTAATTAATCCTAGTACAGATTGAATGGGTATAAATATGCTTGATAGGAGGGATCATTTTTACCTGCTGCTTGCTTGTTGCTACTTCTGCTGGAAAGTTGGGACCAGCTCTCTTCTGACTACAAGGAAGTCCCTGTGGGAAACAGGCCTGGGTGTATGCAATGGCCATCTATATCATATGAGTGGCTACCATGCTTTCCCCATAGGGCTAGGGGTAGAGCTAAAGGGACTCTTCTTGTGATACAGCCCTGGGGTAGAACTGCATATTTCGAAAAAGCCAGCACCACTCCATTCTAGGAAATGATCCTTGTTTTCAATCATCTACCCTTACCAAACCAGACAGTGATAACACTGTACAAACCGGATTCAAAAAAAGTTGGGACACTAAACAAATTGTGAATAAAAGCTGAATGCAATGATGTGGAGATGGCAAAATAAACATAAAAAAACAAAAATATGTTGATTCAAAATTTCACGGTGTCAACAAATCCCCAAAAAGTTGGGAAAAGTAGCAATAAGGCTGGAAAAAGTAAATTTGAGTATAACGAAGAGCTGGAAGACCAAATAATAATAATTAGGTCAATTGGCAACATGATTGGGTATTAAAAGAGCTTCTCGGAGTGGCAGTGTCTCTCAGAAGCCAAGATGGGTAGAGGATGGCCAATTCCCACAATGTTGCGCAGAAAGATAGTGGAGCAATATCAGAAAGGTGTTACCCAG